>VDFB02000010.1:12576273-12641157 GCA_007258455.2 Sequoia sempervirens | reverse complement strand
CAAAAACTTAATTACAACAACTCTCTCTTATTGCATTCAAGCCACACCTTACATAGATGCCATTTTCAATGTTTTAGGGATGTTGTTTTATCCCACACTCCTAGCTTTTAGGGGATCCAAGATAACCGAGTTGCATGCAACATGACAAATGTTGTCATGACAACTTAATAACAACTTTTTTTTTGCAACTTCCCATTATGCCCTCTTCCAAACTCTTAGGACCTCTACCTCCTTGATTTCAAGCATCCAACTCCCTTAACTGCCTCATGGCATCCTCCTAACAACATTGATGTGTTTAGAACACATTTAAGATTCAAAATTCCAAATTAAGCTAAACAAAGCAAACTAGCAATAATGACTAAACTTTGGTGAATCTTAGTCCTAATGACTAATTCACCTAACCACAACAATGACCTTCTAAGGTCCAAAACAAACACACTATTAACCTGACTTGGCTAAGGTCAGATACAAGCCAAAATGAAAATTAACAAGATGGAGGTTAGCCTACGTGCTCCTGCACCACCTAGTCCATCATTCATTAATCTTTTTCAGGTCATCCCCTCACAAGCCACATCTAGTCATGAAAATTATGTCATTACTCAAAGTAAAATCCCATTTAATAAACTTGAGGATACATGTCAAAATGAAAGCCCAAAGCATGACCTTATATTGTCACCCTCATGTCAAGAACAAGGTAGTCTATCCCATGACCCTATCTCAAAGTTCATTCAAGATGTCCTTCAAAATAATCATGACATCCAAAACACACCTATCCTTAACAACAATTCTATTTCTGATTATATCATCCATGACAACCCCATCTTTGACCAAGATCCTACCATTGACCAAGAAGTCCAAAGCGATCCACTCCTTGACCTTTACGCCATTCATGATCAAACAGTTGCTGACCTTATAAAGGCCTTGACTATTGACACTTCCCACGATGAGACACTTGCCTCCATGGGACACATAGATGATATTCCTCCAGAACAAGAATCTTCCACTATGGAAATATTTTCATATGATCAAGTTATAGCTAAAATCATTGGACTCTATGACACTAAACATAATGATGGCTTCGATATTGCCTTGGAAGCACCAACAGAATCTACTGAACTTGACATGTCACATGATCAGACCAAAGATATCAGTCAGGAATATGTCCAACATGACAATGAAGCTAAGACACTTTATCAACTAGGGTCATCTATCTTTGTCAGAGCAGGCTTTCTTGCAGACGAAAATATTACAAGTGATAGTGTCCATAGACATCATGATGGGTTAGCATCTTGCTTTCAAAACAATAAATACCCCATCGCAAATAGAATCTTTCAAAGCATGCAATATCAAGGCAAAGGACTAGGCATACACGAGCAAGGCATTCTAGAACCAATACAACTTCGTGCAAATTACAGACATCAAGGTCTTCGTTATTCCTCGTGACAACAAATCAAATGATGTCAAAGGGTACCTCCCATACTAGCAACCTTGTCGTGATACAAACGGCCAAATGGAGTCCATGAGAAATCCTTGTCATAAGATTGTTGCCAACACCCCATCCACCCACACCATAAACCGTCATTCTATCATGAATCAACCTCCCCTTTGGGACCAACAAAAAGAAAAGTTTTACAAGTCAAAAGATAAAAATCAAATGTCAAGTGCCATTGAATCAAACAAAAGGACAAGTGGGCAAATGAAATTAAAATGGATCCCAAAGAAAGATGGATCAAACAAAGACACCAAGTCAAATACAAAAGTCAATCACAATGTGGGGCCACAAGACAAGAGGACTCCCACATATAACACATGTCCACCTCCTTCAAAATGGTCATCAAACAAGGCATCTAAGAGTGTTGGTTCCAAACACCACTCCTCCAAAATATGTCATCCACCATCCCAAGTTTGGAAAATAAAAAGTCATCCATCCAAACGTCCAAACAATCTTTCCATGTCTACCATCATTCATCATAATCCTACATCTCGCTTAAAGTCCAAAAATCCCACGTCAGAAATCCGTCACATCATGGCAGCAACTCTTTACCATAAGGACACTCATGACACTCTATTGCGATGTGCATATTTTGATAAGGCCAACTCTAGTATTAGAAAGGATCACAATGACATCAATCAGTTGTGTACAAGTGCTACAATCCTGACAAGACAACTCCTTCAGCAAGGTCATTATTGACATATCATGGCACTAGTCTCTACATCGGCACCATCAGTGGATTTAGAATAGTCAGTGGTAATCTAAAGCATCCAGGCTATCCACAATATCAAAAACACAAAAAAAAAAAAATCAAAAATCAAAAAATTGTCACCCTAATGAAAACCTGGCAAACAGGCATCTTGGTGACACCAAAAAAATAAAAAATTCAAGAAAATAGTAAAGAGAAAAATTTCATCCAATGGCGAAAACCTGGCAAATCGGCGCCCTACATAAGTACCATGATGAAAACCTGGCAAATAGGCGTCATGTGTAAAATAAATCGTCTATGTGGACTTTTACACTTGGGGGCAAGTCATCTCATTTTCCCATGCCTTCCTTATGACATTGATGTTCATCTAAGCCCTATCATTTCTACGCATTTCCCCACTTACCTTGGTCTTGACATAAAACTGACACACATAAATCATGCTTTGGGAAAACTCTTGATATGTCTATCCTTCGATCATACATGATTCACGAAACTTCATGTCATTGACCATCATAGCCTTGTTGTCCTTGTACGACATAGTCCTTGAAAATCATATGACAATTCCATTAGTCTCATGTCTCTCATCTTTTACCAAGGCCACCCCCTATCCTTTCATGCCTGTCACCTATCTTGGTTTTCCCTTGTCAAACGGTCTAAGAATAATCATCATCCCATCTAGTCCTAACCAAGTCATTCCAAATGCAACGAGTCTAATCTATACAAACTCATTATCCAAAATGTTACTTGATTGTGTTCTTGGCTCAACTGTAGACTGCCATACTTTTGTCACATTATCATCATCATCCTCACGTTGTTTCGGGATGCGTCCTTCCCATGTCAAACAGTGTTGTGATCACCTGTCAATTGGTATTCAGCTTGACTAGGGGCACAATCATGTTTGTCCTTGGATTCTCATGTGTAGGCATCAGTCATATGCATTTGTCACGATCCTCTTAAACGTCAAAATCCAAAAAAATCATAAAATATCCTAAAAAAAGACAAAAACATCATAAAATATCCTGAAAAAAGACAAAAACATCATAAAATGTCCTAAAGAAAGACCAAAAACATCATAAAATATCCTGAAGAAAGACCTAAAAATCATAAAACGTCCTGAAGAAAAACACAAAAACACCCAATTCAATGTCAAAATCCTAAAAATGGAGTCAAAGTCAGTCATGTCAGTCAGTCCATGTCATTGTCGAACTACGTTGTCTCTACGCATTTGCTATGTAGGCAAGGCCATCAGTCGATGAGTCCCTGAGACATTAGGTCAGTCCTTTTAGGTTGGTCCAAATAAAATCATGGCATTTGTCACAATTGTCACATTGGTCAAATAAGTCAGACATAGTCAAACTCAGACACAAGACAGTCATTCGAAACGTCAATGTCAAAATTGGTCAAAACCAGACAACACAGTTCAATCAATCATACAGTCAACATCAATCAACTTGCGAAAACATATTAGTAAAAACAATGTCAATCTCATCACTCTTTGGCCCTCTTCAAGATGTGTCTTTTTTGGAGTTAGACCTCGTCAAAATGTCCTTTGCCTTTTCAGGATGTGTCCTTCCTGACAATAGGCCTCGTCAAACCGTCAACACCGTCAAATTGGCAAAAATCTTAAATTGTCAAAACTGTCAAACCGACAAGAAATCAATCTTTGGCAAACAAACATTGGCAAACAAAATAAAATGGTTGTTAATCTTTCTGGTCTATCTTGTCTTATCTTTTGACTATCTTGGCTATTTTGTCTTATATTTTTACTGTTTTGTCTTTTTGGTCATGTTACTAGCTATATCGAGGATGTCTCATGAAGGATTTAGAGGTGCGATGATGTCTCCTAGCCTATTTTATTTTCTTTGACTGTTGTCTATGGATTTTCTTGACAAAAAGACTGGGGCAACTTCACTCTTAGTATGAGTTAGGACATTCCTTGTCTATGACTATCTGTTTTTCAAATGGATGACCTTGCACACCTTGGTCTACGTCATATCAAGGTGTTTGTTGTCCATTTGTGTCATTTTTACTACCCAATGATGATTAAGAGCAATAAATATTAAAGTCCTATGGCAATGTTTTGAAGGATTTGGTCTAGGAACTAACATGCATCTTCTTTAGTCTTGTCATCTTCTCTCACTCATCTCATATAGGCATTGCATCCATATCATCATCCATATCTTTTGCACTAACATTTCTTTGTCCCTCTATATTCTAGTCTTCTCATCAATTTCGAGAGCACACCCATGTTCTTAGAACCCGTTTTTCCTCTCGAGGGGGCATACCATAACCCTCCTTGTCATTCTTCCTCATCTTATTTTGCACTGGGGCATATTTTTGACTTATTTTCTTTGTCATAATGTGACATGCTACATTATGAAAAAGAGGGGCAAAATGTAGACACTTAAAAATGACCTAAAAATGACCTAGGCCTACAAGCTCTATTTTTACCACTTTCGTCCTAGCATAATTATGACATTTAATTATGTCCTTGGTCTACATTCGACTATTGATTAAATAATTCATAATTATTTAATTAATTCATGTCCTTTTATTCTTCATGATTATTAAATAAATAAATTCTATTTATTTATTAAATACGTCATTAATTGTCTAAGTCTTCCCTTAATTAAATAAATTGCTTAATTTATTTAATCACCCTTCTTCAGTCATTTCTTCCTAATTATTAAATAAATAAGTTTTATTTATTTATTTAATATGTCACTAACTATCATAATTAAATAAATAAATTTATTTAATTATTAGTCTTATCTGCTAAATTAAATAATTATCTTTAATTATTTAATTTCCTAAATTAATATTCTTCTCATTTTAAATAAATTAATTTATTTAAAATGTTATCTCATTCTTAACTGTCAGCTCATTTTGGTAAATAATCTAAAAATTGATTATTTATTATTTCACTGAATTCACATTTGGAATTAATTTAATTCCAAATTGGTAACTTTCCTCTGGAAATCAAATGATTGGGCAGGTTCTTGACCCTTCCAAAACTGATCTTCAGTCTGGACTTTATCTTCTTCATTTTTGAAAATCTTTATTTTCGAATTAATTTCCTTATTTATTCTCCACCACCGATTCGATCTTCTTAGATGACATCTCGACCACTCGATTAATGACTTTGCCCTAACCCTAATTAGGGATTTTCGGATTTAATCTGGGTCTCTGATTTTAGGTCTTTGTTAGAAGTCAATCTCGTTCGTCCATTCAAAATGACATTTTATATAAAATGCTATTTTGCTCTCATTTCTAGATGACGCACATATATTACAATATTCTGGCATATTAATACTTAGATTAATTTGGCATTTTGGAGTCATTTTTGTCATAGACATAGGCATAGGCACTAGATCTTTATGCAAATCCTTCAAAGCTTGTGTAGGTCTTCGTCAAGGATTACTCGCACGTCGAATCTGAGGGCAACACAAATCAACAAGTTAGAAGGTACTATCAAGGTGAATCATGGAAACTCCTACGAATGAAAGGTATATTTGTTGTTCTTTTTAGTTTTCATTGTACTTGATAGGTCTTTGGGTTTATTTTATATGTTTTATTGATTGATGAATCTAATCCAAAAATTTACCCTTAGTTACATTCTCTAGAATAACCCATTAAACATGGGTTGTGCTTGAATGCACTACATAATTGATATAACACAACCACTCTACATATCAACTAGAGTCATAGGCTCTTTACTGCAGCAAGAGGTAATCACTCTTGGATCATGCTATAATTACATCGTAACTTGTTAAACTTGAGACAACTTGAATGCACCCAATGATGATTGACACCTACATTATACAACCTGAATTAACTACATTATATGAGTGCCTCCATTTCTATCACAACATAGCCACATTAAACTTGGGTCACACATGAATGCATCCTGTATTTGTTATAGCACAATTGTCACATGACCAATAAAGTCATGGATCATATAATTATAGTCACAAGAATTGTTCCTTGGTTGTGATCTTATGGTGATTCCACACAACAAAATCTGACATGAAATTCTCAAAACCCTAAACCTCTAAAAATGAAATCTGATGAGATTTTGCTTTAAAATATGATTTTTAAACCTGGAACTACAAATCTGACTTCACAACTGAATTCTGCATAAAGACAATGACTACCCTCAACCTGGCGATATCTTCTTGAATTTTTTTTTTTTCCCAAGAAAATCATCCTTAATTCTCCACAAACTGTCTCAAGTAGAGAAAAACACTATCACAATAAATTAGCGAACTCACTTTTCTTTATGTTGGCCACAATTTTATTTTTTTCTTATTTTTCATGTTTGTCAAAATTTTAACAAAACCTAGGTTCGTCAAAATTTCGACGAACGTCAGGGATAAACTTTTAAAAAATTGAAAATTACACATCAAATTTTACAAGCACCCGACGATACATCAAATTATACATATTTTGTTAGACATTTTCATCAAATTTTGCAGTCAAATGAGTTAGTGAATGGATGTCATTTTTGCAACAAGAGAGAATATCTCACCATAATCAACACCCTCAACTTGAGAGTAACCTTTTGAAACCAACCTTTCTTTTTACTTCTCAATACCTCCATCTCAACCAATCTTTTTCTTGAACACCCATTTGCAACCAACAGGTTTTCATCCTTCAGGAAATGGTACAAGATCCCATGTATCATTCTTTTTCAAAGATGTCATTTCTTCATCCATAGCAATATTCTAGGATTTTGCATCATTCATACCTAATGCCTCTTCTACATATTTGGGTTCATCCATGTTAGTATTCAAAGAAAAAATACATCTCCAATCATCAGGTGTATACCTTTTAGGTTGTTGTCTATTCCTTGTAGACCTACGAACAAGTTGAGTTGGAGGTTCTTCCTCCTCTTCTAAAAATCCAGAGCTAGATGAGCTCTCCTCTACTTCTTGTCTATCCTTGGGCCTCGATTCAATTTTCTCAAGTGTAGAAGGAAATTGAATCACATCTTCCTATTTACTTTGTTCTAGCTGCAATGTAACATAAGAAGGCGTAGTTTCTCTAAAAATAACACTTCTACTAAATATTACCTTTTGTGCAATAGGACCCCAAAGCTTGTATCCTTTCACACCATAACTATATCTAATGAAGATACATTTCAGAGCCTTGTTTTCCAACTTTGTTCAATTCTGGTTTGGAATATGTGCATATGCCTCACAACCAAAAAATCTAAGATGTCTTAATGAAGGCTTGTGACCTGGCCATGACTCTATAAGTGTCTTATCAACAAGAGTTGATGTAGGAGACCTGTTAATCAGGTAACAAGCAGTGGCAACAACTTCAACCCAAAACTTTGTTCTAGGCCAACACCACTCAACATACTCCTAGCCTTCTCCATTAGTGTCATGTTCATTCTTTTTGCAACTCCATTATGTTGTGGAGAATATAGAGTTGTATTCTATCTATGAGTACCAAAATATTTACAGAATCTATCAAAATCATTAGAGAAAAATTCACTGCCATTATCAGTCCTTAAACATTTTATTTTCTTTTCAGTATGCAACTCAACCATTGCTTTAAATTCTTTAAATCAACTGAAAACTTCAGATTTACTCTTTAAAAAATATAACCATGTCCTTCTACTATAATCATCAATAAATGAAACATAATATGTGGATTTACCAATTGAAGGAACACATTGTTGGTTATTTTTCTAGAACCAAACTTGATCTTACAACTTACCTATGAATCTGCCAGAATTCAATAATTAGCAAGGATAAGGATTAGCCAACACACAAGTAAGGATTTTGAGGCCCTTACTTCTTCACTTCAAGATTTGTGAAACCTAGGAGGGTAGTCTTAGCAATGTTCTCATAATAATACTATTGTGCCATTTGTATCAATAACACTACAATATACATAGATGATTCTCATAGAGATGCTCAAGTCGTAAAACATATCAAAGAAGTTAGCTGCTTTTCAATCATAATTAACTTTTAGAGCATGAGAATGGTAAAACCTCATAGCTTTATAACTTGTTTTATATAATTTTATTTAATGAATGGGTAATGACTGAGCTAATCAACACAATGCAACATAACTACCTAACTTAGTCCAGTGCCTCATCCTTGGAATTGAGTCAATACCAACACCCACATAATTTGACAATAATTTTCACACATGACATTATATGAAGCTTTGAAATGTTGCATTACAATATTTCAACATTGTATCTTAACCTTTACTTCTTACTAGCATCCTAGCACTTAGTTTAATATAAATTCATAGCCATATTCAAGCATTTACATTAATTATTTAAATTAATAAACAAGAGTAGAGCCACACATCCATCTGAAATTAATAGAGAGAAATAAGATAGCCTTGATTATATTATTCATAATCTAGAAAACTAGTACATAGGAGAGTAAAACGGTGTCGAACTTGCACTATTACTATTCTATATCACCTTAATTTCAGAGATTCCCCAGACGGTTACATTTAATCATTGCAGAATAGGAGAAGACAAAACTCTACAAAATTCATTCAAGAAGACGAGGAAACCTTCCAAAAGGCATAATTTTTTATTGCAACAACTCCAAAACTCCTCATCCACATCGGTCAAAGAAGATTCTCCATCAACACACGAGGAAAAAGCTTATATACTAACCAAAAAAGGCATATTTTCCTTCAACGACATAGAGTCCAACACCTCTCCTTCACACCAACCAAAAAGAATTTCATGTCAGCATCAAAGAAAAAAAATGATTCCCATGCTGAGAAGGACGATCCTGCTGCAGTGGCAATGGTGTCATAAAAAAAAAAAACAGAGTCAAAGCGCTACTCTGATTTGTTAACATAAGAGTATGCTTGTTTGCTCTGCATCCATGCTGAAACTGGAGAAGCTACTGCTCCTCCTTCATAACAATCCTTGCATGGCACCAGAGTGAGTAGGTAATGACCATACTCTAGATCAGTATCACCTTCACCATTTTAAGGGTTGTTAGAAACCTCTATGGGAGAGTTATGCCTCCCCAAATAAGCCTTGTGATACTTGTTCCTTTTCTTTGCTTCTCTCACAGGCTTAATAGATTTTTTCTTTCTAAACTTGACCAATTCTTCTGAAACAACCTAGCTTCTCAAGTTATAGGTGCTCTTGACACCACCCTTCACACCCTTTCCATGGGTTTTCTTCTTCCCCTTTGGTGTTTTAGGAGCTCCTGGTACCTCAATTTCAGTCTCCGGAGCATCATCTAAGGATTCAAGAAGACTAAGTCTCCTAGGCCTTCTAACTAGGTTGGCAAACATACTGGGTTTACTCATCTTCAATCGAGAACCAAGAAGGGAACACAAAGACACTTAATTGCAGATAGACCCCTCACTAGTTTCTCCCTAAAAAGACTTTGTAGAATAAAACACTCAAATCCTCACAATTCTTATCATTATATGAAAATATTATAGAATATAAAACCCTCACCACCTTGAGATTTTAGAACTCACAAACTAATCTAGATACAGTTTGCAATAAAACAAATATGAATCGCTACTTACCCAAGAAAATTTTGTCACAATACTCTATAGAAACTTCACACCATCCTTTTCACGAACTTATATTTTCTTAGCTTTTGATTGCAATTGTGAAGAAACAAAGGCTATCAACTCCCATTATATCGAGAAATTTGAGTGTGTCAAGCATTAATGCTAGAAGAAGGCTTGTGCAAGCAAGCTGACAATCAACTGCTTGATTTTTGAATCTCCACCATTGATCATCCGTCGAGATAAGTTGAAAAATAATTAAAATCAAGGTAATTTATTGTGAAGAAATCAACTACATGTTTCTGTTTCCTTTTTATAATCATAAAAACCCATGTGGATTTACATCCACCCTGTCTACATGGTGCAGGAGCACCTTGTACATTTTATGTCTCAATCAAGAAATCTTGTAAAATTTGAATCTCCACTAATGTAAAGTTTTATTTTAATCATGTAAAGCATGTAAAGAGGTCATTACTAATGTATTTTAGTCATTTGATTAGGTTTGTAGGTGATTGTGAGGTCAAGTTTTCAAAATTTGCAAATATTGCAATTATTGTCAAAAATGTAAAAATGCAAACAATGAAGGAAGATGAAGAGTCATTTATGAAAAGGAAAGGTTTGGTTGTTAGAAGTTGAAGGGGAATTTATATTAAATGATGTAAACATCTATTTAAGGCCCTGTGAAGCTAGCAAACCATTGTAGATTGTAACTTGAAATAATTTTGTCAATAAAAGTACCTTGTTCTGCTAGACAACATTTTCTTCTTGATATTCAGTATTCTTAGGCTCTAAAACATGATTTTTGTTCATAGTGTGTTGTGTTAGCTTCAATTTGTAAGAGTTTTGAAGAACTTTTATTAAGTTTAGAGGCTTTTAAGAGTAAATTTATAGAAAATAGGTTTGAAACCATCAAACAAGGGTTTTGAGAGTCTAATTTGAATTTAACAACTATTCCACCTATTTAGGCTTTGTAGATAAGTGGAATAGGTTAATGTAAGGTTTTATAGTTTTTTGTATGTTGGTAGATGCAGGGGAAGGAAGGATACAAAGTTCTTGTTGCTTCCCTCACAAAAAATTCTGAGTATTGTCATAACAGTGGTGGCTCCATGTTGAAGATTGTTGTAAAATCATTTAAGAAGGTTAGAAGATGGTTTCTTTAGCTTGGGAAGACATATCCTAAGTTATTTCAAGCTATGGAAAGGAATTTTGAGGTTTGGAAAGCATTGAACCATTAAACCCCTTTTATACTTAGACAAAGATGGCCTAGAATGAGGGTTTTACAATTTTGTGCATTATTGAGTCTTTCAATCTCTCAAAGTTGTTGAAATTGAAGTTTTATAACTTGTTGAAATTATTCCCAAGGTTATTTGTGGTTTTTGGAGTGAAATAGAGGGTACTTGCTTTGTTAAATAGGCCTATTTGAAGCCTAAATGCTACGGAATAGTCATTGTTTCTAATATTCTTTTCAAAACAACATACTCTAAGTTTGAAGTATGTTATAGTAGGCCAAAATGGGTTCTTGGAAATGTAATTGGTTTGTGGAGACTCAATCTGTTCTAGGAGATATACCCAATTTTATCAATATGGACTACTACTAGTAATTTTGGTTTTTGAGTACAAGCAATTGTGGATCTGATAAAACAATGTTGTAAAAGTGAGTTTTTGTTTTGTTTCTTCCTAAATCAAGATGGTGGTGGTGTATAAGGGTCTAGTAAGAGTTTTGAAGCATGATTTGACGATTTGGTGTCTTTTAGCCATGAGGAATCAAGTGTAAAAGAAGGGAATTTTGTAGAAATTTTAGTTGATATTCTCAAGTTAGTGTTTTGGGTCATTAGTACCCTTGAAGTTTGTAGATGCTCTACATCACTACACACTTAATCACCTACTTAACATTAAAGAAATCCTGTCATGTAATGTTTACCCACTTGCCCGTGGGAATCAATCCACTTGTAGCTTATAACAATAGCACAACGAGGAGTGATCATGATTCAATTTCAAACCATCGGCTCGTACCCTGCCTTATTTTAATGTCACCTTCCTGCAAGTACCATTTCCTGACAGAATTGATGGCCTTAATCAAAAGAAATCCTCAAATCCTGAACACGTGCTAGAATAAAATATTTAAGAATGGCACTCATTTAGCCCATATGTTCTCTCGGCCAAATTTATTAATATTCAGCCCATACTAATGTCTCGCCAGCCTTTTGGATCATTCCACATGGTAGTCGCTTGCTCCCCCACTAAGAAAAAAGAAAGGTGAGTAGGCCCCTCACGAGATAGCGGGGAGTGGTTAGGATTAACCCACGTCACCTGCCATCAACCATCAATTCTCATTTGACAAAGCACTTGTAGTGTCCAAAGCTAGGTGGGTCCCTCCAAAAAGAAACAGGTGTCAATATGCTTGCTAGCCCATGTCATTTCTTTAATGTAAAATAAAATCAGAGGAGGTGGCGGGGAGTGGCCAAGATGAAGTCACCTCATCCAACGACCACTATTGATTTTACTATAATACCACTCAAAATTCTTATCAAAGGGGCCAAGCCCACCAATGTACAAGACACATGGCTTACACCACTAGCCCACGAGAATAAAATAATGGAAAATGAGACTGAGCAGGTGCTGGGGGAATGATGGTGATTTTCTCATGATGATCAAATGGTCAACATAGAACTTAATATCTGCACATGCAACAAATATTAATCTTTAAAAGGGAGCCACTACTAGGCAGACGATGGTCAAGGACATAACAATTAAGGTTAAAACCTTAAGTGAATATTTTTAAAATCTGAGCTTAGAATTAGACAAAGTATTTTTGAAAGATATTGATCCTAGTTTAAAATAAAGCAATACATTTAATACGACCATAGGTGTCGACCGAAACCACTAGGATCAAGGGGCTGGTAAAGGAATGAATTTGATAACATAAGTCACAACTTAAACCACCAGGAACCTACTTCAGAAGGTCAACAATGAAATACATCGGTTGCCAAAAGGCCTCAGACTCAAGGTCAATTTGGAAGGGTTTTATCAACACAAACCCTAAACATCAATGAGAAACATAACCCTAAGCCCCAAGTTAAGGGATTAATTCAAATTTTGCAAGATTTGAAATGGAACCAACACAATTTTTAAAAGGTTCCACCAGATCTACATGACCGAACACATCAAAATGAATAAGATCCAATACACCACAAGATTTATGAGAACTTGAGTAAAACTGAACACAATTTTTTTTTCTATAAATGTAATGCTCATAGAAATTGAATTCAAGATTACAATAAAAAAAAACTTCAACAAGGCTTTTATTTTACAAGGTCCTTAAACCCTTTTCTCCAATGTGGCCAAGTCTCTAGTGGCATAACATAGTTTTCTATGTAGGTAACTTTGTTTTAGAAGAAAGAGCACCCTTGGGTACCCAAAAGCCATGACCATCTGCTGAAGGTGAAACCTTCACTTCTTCCACAGACTTGATTTTCACATAAGTACTATTGCACTCAATAGTGCATGCATCCAACTTATACAATGTTCCATATCTGACACCTATAGCAATCACCATAGCACCTCTAACCATCTTGCATCCTATATCAGAAAATACTACCTGCACACCCACATCTATCAGTTTTCTTATAGATAACAAATTTCGTGCTAATCCAAGGATATGCAACACACCATTAATCCTTTTTATTCTACCATCAGGAAATCTGATTTCAACTTTACCATGACCAAAAAATTTTAAATGAGAATCATCACCTAATACACCTTACCTCCATCAAATTTTTCATATTCAGAAAACCAATCTCTATTAAAGGTCATATGGAAAGATGTACCTGAGTCAATTAACCATGCATCATTACCTGCACGAGTTGCCAAAGCTCTAATCAATGCATCACCATCTTCCTTCTTGGACTTAGAATCAGAATCAAATTTCTTATTTTTCTTCTTCTTTTCTTCTTTGCATTCCTTACGAACATGTCTAGGATTACCGCAATTTCAACAAATAACTTTGGACTTTCCAGGAGATTTAGATCTCCCCCTGGACTTGGATTTTTCATGCTTCTTATTCTTCTTTCCTTTTTCCTTAGGTCTTCCATGAATGTTTAGGGCCTCCTTGGTAGTGACAGATACCTTCCTCCTCATCTCTTTAGAAAGAAAAGAACCCACCACATCTTCAGTATTCAAAATTATAGAAGTACTCCCAATAGCCATAACACTTGAGAATCCCACAAATCAGACAAAGAACAAAGCAATATTTGACCATTTTCCTCCTCATCCATTTTGACACCAATTGATGCCAACTAAGCCACGAGCATATTGAATGCTTCCAGGTGGTCTGTGATTGTCCACCCTCTTCCATTCTCAAGGAATACAACTTCTTCCTCAAGAAAATCTTGTTCACTAAAGATTTGGACTGATACCAAGCTTCTTCCATAATTTTTGTGCAGAGGTCTCCTCATAGACATTAATTAAAATAAAGTCTACCAAGCACAATTTGATTATACCCTTGGCTTTATGGTCCATAACATCATATTGAGTAGCCTGAGTAGGATCTACAGGCCTTGAAACATTCTCATCAACTACATCCCATAGATCTCTATCTATCAACAAATCCTCCATCTTTAGCTTCCACATCTCAAAATTATTTCCAAAAAAATTCTCCACCTCTATTCTCCCTGATGAACTCACCATCTAAAAATTCCTGTAACAAGATCACAAAGTATCTTCTGCACAAGCTCCCACTCAAACCTAGATTAGTCCAAAAATCCCAACAACCCACAATTGAAACCAAAGGTGATCAGGCTCTCATACCACTTGTAAGGAATCTAAGGTAGCAGAACAACTTCCTACACTAATCTTGAGAGTAGAATAATAATTTTTTTTTACATATCTTTAACATTTACAAAAAATTAAACAAAAAAAAACATAAATATCATGCATACCTGACATAGTGATTTACATGGGGAAAACCCTTTCGAGAGAAAAACCCCACACTCCAAAAGCCGCCCAATATATTATTCAATAAAACAAAAAGATTAAAATATACTTGCAGAGCAAGCTTCTCATAGGAGTATCACCACTCAGAGATCAAGAGACAACATGAATACTATCAGACTCTCAGAATACATCACCATCTCTCTTTATTGCAGTACAACACCCCAAAATAGGCCAACAAAATATCCACCATTAGATCTAAAACCTAATAACTAACGGTCTTGATTTACAATGTATCATTTATCTAATGTATGTCGGCCATTCTATAAGTTTCCTGAAAAAAGTTAACAAAAAACTGTTTACACACATCCCACTCCCCCCCTTATGCCATTGTATACACCTATCAGTGTAACTAGGAAATATATATAAATATATATACATCTTATCAACAGTAAATCGTTATATAATTTCAAGCTTGAGACAAATTTTCCCAATAGGAATAGCGAGCTTGATTCCCTGAAACCCCCACTACCAGAGTGACCCCAAAATTGAACGACGTCTTTGAAGTTTCCTATCGAAGGGAGGTCATGGTTGTAATCTTCCATAGAATGCCTAAAGGGTAGAAAACCTATCCCCCGAGTATCCATGATCCTAGCACCAAGCCCATCCTCGACGAACTCCTTGTGACCACAAACCTGCAACCCCTAATCTATGGACAGTGGATTCCATGTGAAGTGGTGAGGTTTCCTAGTAGGTGAGTGAGCGGAAGGAGCAGATGTGTAGCACCATTGATGATTTTTATTTATAATATATAATATAATATATTTAATTTATAATATAATGTTATATAATATATATATATTGATCTGTAAAAGGTTTGATTTTATTGAAAATTATAAAAGATTACAATTCTGATTCCAAAGAAAATCTAAAGATAAACACTACTAAACCCCAACAAGTCCTATAGAATTAACCACAAAGCTACCCCCAAACCCAATTTCAACCATCTGAAACAATGTTGTAGATTTGAAACAACAAACTACAAAGTTTAAAATCCAAAGCCCTAAGACCTTTTAATAGGTCAAAGGTTTGAAGCTTGCTTTTTTCCTCCTTTCGTCTGGGATCGCAGGACGATAGCAAAGGATTTCTTCTTCTCCTTCTTTTCTTTCTTTCCCAAGATCGTTTGCCACCCGTCCTCAACCCTTGTAGCCTCCTTCTGCCACTCTAGAGATGAAGCCTAAGGACTCTTCCAAGCTCCATTTCCATGACTTTCTTGCTGATGTTGATCCTCATCCTTCCATTTACTAGCATCCTTTGACTAAGATCTCACACCACTCTTATTTTCCATCACTTCTGGTGTTGTTGCCCCAGTTTTAAAGGTTACTTCCTTAACTACAGCCAAATTCCTTTCTTGAGCTAGAGCCGTCTAAACCTGTTGCTTTGCCTTACTTCGAGCCTCCTATAATAGCAACTTCTCTACCTGATGTGGCTCCTCTAAGGCCTGACTCTCCTCCTGCTTCTGCACGGTGTAGTGTTGGGTGGATGCATCTTTCCACCAAGAGACAACTTTGCTAGATCTGTTTTTTGGCACATTCAACTGCCAAATGCCCCATTTGGTGGCAAATTTTACACCTAAAGGGCACCCCTTCATAGTCCAGGGGCTATATCCAACAACCCTTTAAATATTTTAACCGAATCTCCTTCGGGGGTACCTTGGACACCTTCATTTCTACCAAAATCTAGGCGTATGTCGAGTGCAGCAGATTTGAGGACTTTTCGTCCACCATTACAAAGTTTCCCAATGAGTTCCCAATAGCCTCTAGGCAAGCATCAAACCAAAACTGTAGGGGGAGGCCAGGAAGTCTTACCCAAAGGGGTACACTCTCAAAAACTTCTATAGCTAGGTTGAAAGTCGGATGCCATTACTTTAACATCAACACATGTTTCTCTTCCCAATCCCAATGATAATCACAGAGGATCTTATTTCTAGCCTATTTTTTTTTAAAACAACAAAAAAACCTCTGCCATTGGATAGATTTGCACATACCCTTCCAGTAGAGGCTTCCAGAAATTGGATACTGACTTGTGCAGTTCAGACAGGCTTGGCCAGAAACCCCTGAACCTCCCAATCAACCCCAGCCCAACAAAAACTTCTTCATTGAAAATTAATTCTTTCTCCAGCTTTCCATTAATTTCTAGAGTGATTGACTTAGAGGAAACAAAGGAGTTAGGAGCTCCTCCTTTCCCCCCAATAGATCTTCTACTTGAGTTTTTGGTTGCCCTACATAACCCTGACTTGTTTTCCTCAAGCCTCAACTTTTTGCAGTCCTTAGCGACTCTGACTTCACCAAGCTTGGAGACTCCATGCTGCCTTTGAAACTGGCCTCCAACATCGATGACAGACTCTCCACCATGGTGCTCTAGAATATGCTTTGCAGCCTCCCGTCCCTTCTTGGCATCACTTCTGATTGGAGTGAAGGCCCCTGCCACACCCTGCGTCGCTATGCTCTGAAGACACAACTCAGGAAAAACCCTATTTTCCTCTATAGAAATAGGACCGTTGGTGGCCATTCCAAAAAGAAGAAGATTAAAACTTTATAATGTTATATAATATTTAATACTATATAAGTATTATAATATAATATAATATTATAATATATTAAATATATTATTATATAATAATAAATTAAAAAACATTATAATAATATATTAAATATATTATTATATAATATTAAATTAAAAAACATTTTAATAATATATTAAATTAAATATCTGCATGGTATACTAAAACATTATTATAATATATTAAATTAAATATGTGGTCGGTCTTAGACCTGACCGAATTGAAAAAACCAACCTAAACATAATGAATATCCATTTCAATTTTTTGTTTGCTATGGCACCATGTACTTTCTACCCGAGCCTAAAATAATTCAAAGCGGATTTTCATGTTTTTGAGCAAGTTAAAAATGCCTTTTTTTCACATTGCCACTTTTTGGACCCCCATGATCTTACATAGACCCATATATGTATATATATATATTAGTTTCCTTTCCTTGACTAACACATTTGGTCTCATCACCTCATTGTTTCTTGTTGATTCCTCTATCAATATTAATTGAATGTTTTTTATTATTTAATTAAGCTAACACACCATTCATCATTTTCTCTCATTTCACATTAATTAAATAATTTTTTTTTGGGTACATAAATATAATTTTATTAATATAAAAAATACATTACATTATGTCATCTTAGTGGCCATAACTAAGCTAAGAAACCCATACATTTAGTTTTCATAGAAATCCACCCCCAAACCCCAACCTCGAGAAACATCCAAAAATGACCAAACACAAACCATGCGAAGATACAGATAACACAATGCCTAGCCAAGACTACACCAAAGACAAAATTTGTATCCTCTCATGTCATCACCCACACCACCTTCCTTCTTTGACACCTAAGGCATATACAGGAAAGCTCATTGAAGCCCAACCAAAACAACCGTGAGCATTGTCGAGCCAAAATGCTTCAACCCGCTTGCCAAAAGAGAGCCATACTTCATTCTCGAAACATTTTCAAAAGAAAAAAACTAGCCAACATCCAAAAAATAATAGCACCGAACCATCATTCCTTTAGCTCCATGCCTTTCACCAGCATACACTCCTTGAAATGCCAGCACCAGTTGACCCTGTTCGATGGCTCAAGGTATAAATGGTGCTTCAAGAAAATAACCCCACATAGGGCACAATTTTTGTGCACCCACAATGCCTCTTCTTTATTATCCAATAGGAATAGATACCATTTCACTTGGCCACTAGGGACAAAGACCCTATTCATATCACATGGTTGTGGGAGCCCCATGCCTAGCTCCATAATTATCAACGCGTCTTCCACCTCGCTTAACAGATCATCCATTACCAATTTGTGCACCATCAAGATAATCATTTCCTTGGGAACCTCCAAGCCCAAAAGAGAGGCAATGAAAGGAGATTCAATATCTACATTCATTCAGTACCTCTTAGAAGAGACCATAAATTCACTCCCCAAAATTAATTGTGTAGCCTCCAACACCAAGGGATCCCAATAATTGAAGAAAAACTTTAATATTTTGTGAGAGATGTTGCCAAGGAAGGACCATAACTTGTGAAAATCTGTGAGTCTCACCAGCATCTCTATCCTTGCATGCAACATAATGCTAACCACACCATCAAATGGGAATAAACCAATGAACATCACCGATAAAACATGTGATCTTGAGATCTGTAGCCCACCCAACATTAATTGCATGTCAGGATGTTGTCATCTCACCCTATGTGAGCACACACGAGCATTAAATTTTGTCTTGCTTACAATCATTAATCGTGCCAACCTGAGAGAGAATGTCTTGAGCATTCCTCTCAGTGACACATAGTAATCTTTCCACCCTAGCCAAACTACCGCGTGACATTAATCAAATAATTTTGATTATATAATTAATTCATCAATTTTCTCTCATTCACATTATTTAAATATTTTTAAAATTAATTAATTCTTCTTATCCACTATAGCTAACATTTCCTCCAAAATTAAATAAATTAATAAAATTATTTAAATTATTTTTTATATTTTTTATTCCTCAAAATAAATAAAATTAATATTTTATTTATTTTATCTTCTTTTCCATCATGCACATGAATTAAATAATTCCTTTATCAATCAAGTGAGTCAACTAAAAAGGTATATCAGTTCACTCAAACTCACTCTCACTCTTGCTCATCCATGTAGTTAGTTAATTCACCAATCAAGCCCATTAGAAGGACACGTGTAATTTGTACATTCCTCGTGTCCTCTCAATCAATTTCATCCATTGATTCTTTTGATCGTTCTCTATTGTTGATGAATTTCAAGTGAAAGCTATAAATTAACCATCTTCCAAATTATCAAGGATCTATAAATTTTGAGAAAATTCGTGCTATCATCCAATCCATTTGCTATCACAAGGTTATGATAATTAGAAGAGAAATCCACATACTATTGAAGCATATCTAAAATCAATGGAGTAAGATGAGGCTTTGTGGAGGTAATTGTGTTTGTTATCTTATTGGATTTCTTGTTCTCATGCTCTATTAAAATTGATTGTTGAATGTTGAAATCAATAATTTTTTATGATATTATCATTGCTTTGCAATTTCAATATTTTATCATTGTAGCATCATAAATTGTCACCCTTGACAATTTCAAATTGGGTTTATCTCCCTCCTATGTGCATGGAACTAATTATGTATTAAAAATTTTCTTATTTCATAATAATATTCATAACATTAGAAGTGGAATAAAAAAGACTTAATATTTAATATCAATATTTAGGGCCCCAAAAGGATAGGTTTAGATTGGGACATCCAACACCCATTTCCAACCTATTTTGGCTAAAGTTAAAATATTTCAGTGTTGACATTTTAATATTTAAAAATCCAAAATCATTTGTCGACTATCGGTATTTGATTATTGGGAAATTAAAGAATTGCAAATAAATACAAGTCATTTTTATCATTTTAATCCTAACAACTTTAAGAAGCAATTTTGGCATTTTGAATTGAGTAATTTAGCAATCAAGAGTAGAATTAGTAGAATTATAGTAGTATTATTTCATTCAATCATCTTGTTAACATTGCATCATACTTTCATGTGATTTTGTTCATGTTTCAAGTCTATTTTTTTTTTTTTGAGTACTAAAACTTGTAGGAATTCAAATCAAGTATCAATTTATCCTTGAAGGTGATGAGTACAATGACTTCAATCCATCAAGGAATGAATATCTGAGTGGTGAGTTGCAACAATTGTCAATTTATCACTTGTTTATCATTTAGTCTATGCATGACCAAGGGTAAGCTCTCTTTTTATATCATCATAGCCATTATGGAGGTAGAAATACCAAAATGGGGTTTGACTTAGGAAAGCCTCTACACGGAACAACCCTTCCCTCTATTTCATGTGTGCAGGTTACATATCTAAAATAAATTGAAGGAGGATTGAAGATCTAATTTATCATTGAAGCATTCAAGCCCTACAAGTTAAGAATTCAAGGAAAGTGGATTTTATCAACGAAAGACAAAGTTCCAACACTAGGTCTAGAAGAGAAGATCGCACTAACCAAGAGAAATAAGAAATTGAAGTCTAATTTTGGGTACTTGCTTCTCAATCTAGGGAACCTAGCACCCTTATCCATCTATCTCAAGCCCAAATTTATATGTCAAGTTCTTCTATGTCTACCCTCTACTATCCTAATTTTTGTTTCTATTTATTAGTTTTGTGTTTTTCAAAAATTATCTCAATTTATTGCATTTTCATAGTTAACCTAGGAACATTTTTGCATCATCAAATTAATCAATTAATCAACATCAAATCACACACAACTACCCCCTAAGGAAAGGATTAAAAACTTGATCCACCATTTTGGATCTTCCATTGAGGTTGGTGTATGACCCAACTAATGCTTAGTAAACTTGGTGATGGGCACAAAATTCAAAGGTGGTTCCTAACTAAACAATCTATTAAACCCTTGTGGTGTAGTCATGATAGAGGGTTCAAAAAGAACAATCCAAACCATCCATCTTAGAGTCAACATAGCAGAAATAACACAAGAAAATGATCTATAAATATGAATTTTTATTGAATTGGAACTCTTACATGCAACATATGCCTCATGGGTGAATATCCAGGGATCATAAGCCTAACACAAGGGTATTCAACATTAAAATTAGCCAAAGGCCTTATTACAGTCCCCTGAAGGGTTGATGCAAAAATCTAACTACCAACCTATCTCCAACTTGATAACTAAACTCCTATGAATTACAAATGATTATAAATATGTTTCTCAAGATCCAAAAAAGGTCCACATCAGCCACAAGGGTTCATAACATGATGAATTATCAAGTGTGAAGGTTGACCTAAATTTATATGAAAAGATAATCCTTAGCAAAAAAAATGACTTGCGAATCTCCAAGATAGATGGGGCCATTAGACCCAAAATTCTTGTATGATTTCCCATTAGGCCCCACATGATTTGGAATAGGTCCGCACAAAGAAATTTGGACTAGGTCGGCCCCAAATGCTTTGACTAGTAATTACAATGAAATTATGAGAGCGATAACTTTTGATAAACGAATGAAAATGATCTAAAATCTTGATATGTGATAGATTTACATGTGTAGATGGTATATCCTACTTCACAAGCTGAGAAATGAAAATGTGGTGAAATGTAGAATGAAATATTGAAACTGCTACATATTGTAATTCAAGAAAACAAATGTTTTTGGTTGATATAGGATTGCTTTACAACCAGGGATGTTCCTACATCAGACACCTGAGGTTGGAAGAAAAGTGAGCCCCTCACTTTCTAGGGCTAAGAGGAAAACCAAAACGGTCCACCTCAGCCTAAGAAATCCATGAAAAATATTCCACTGGTTTACTTTTCCACTTCACCAGATATTCTTTGTACTGCTTGTTTCTAGTGCTCCTTCTGGCTCTAGTATCCAAAATTTGCTCAATCTCCTCTAGTTCTTGATGTGTTAACTAATACTTCAAATCCACTTCACTACTACTATCACTTGACTTTCCTTCATGGTACTCATAAATGTTTGCAACATTGAAAATATGTGATATACCTAATGTCTGCGATAACTTTACTTCACATGCATTTCCTGAATCAAACTTCCTTATAATCTTACATGGTCCAAATTTCCTCATCTTCAACTTGTTGTATGTTCCCACTAGAAATATCTCCTTCTTCAAATATACCATCACTTCATCTCCAACAAAAAATTATTTATGTCTCTAGTGCTCATCTTCCTTATCCTTATACTTATTGTTCATGTCTTCCAAATACTTTTGGACTTGATTATGCAATGTTTATCTATTATGAAGGATTGTATAAGTGGTCAAAAATGCCTTTTGGATTAAATAATGCATTGAGCACTTTCATGAGATTGATGATTGAGGTACTAAAGAAATTCTTGGGAAATTTTGTCATTGTTTACCTAGATGATATTCTGATTTTCAGTAAGAAAAGAGAAGAACATTTGTGGCACATTAGACAAGTATTATATAGGTTGAGAGAAGAGAAGATTTTGATTAATATCAAGAAGTGTAGTCTCATGAAGAAAGAGTTGGTATATTTGGGTTTGTTATTTTTGCTGAAGAACTGAAGATAGACCCTAAAAAGGTTAGAGAAATTGTTGATTTTCCTACACTAGCAAACATTAGAGAAGCAAGATCATTCCATGGATTAGCTAGTTTCTACCAGAATTTTAACAAAAGTTTTAGTAGCATTTGTACACCCATGACAAAGACAATGAGAGGGGTTAGGAAAGAATTTAAGTGGACATTTGGAGCACAAAGAAGTTTTGAATTATTGAAACAAAAGGTGATAGAACAACCAGTGTTATCATTACTATATTTTGAAAAAGTATTTCAAGTTGATTGTGATTCAAGTGGAAATTCAATAGGAGCAATGTTTAGTTAAGAAGGAAAATGTATAGCTTATTTTAGTGAGAAGTTGAATGATGCCAAAAGAAGATATCTAGTTTATGATCAAGAATTTTATGCCATAATTCAAGCCTTGAAGAAGTGGAGAAATTAATTGTTTCCTAAGGAATTTGTGTTGTATACAAATCATCAAGATTTGTAGTACTTGAACAACCAAGGAAAGTTGAATCAAAGAAATATGATATGGGTTGAGTTCTTGCAGAGTTATACATTTACCTTGAAGCATAGGAGTGGAGAGTCAAACAAGGTTGTAGATGCATTAAGCAAGAGAAGAAATATGCTGACAGATATAAGAATGGAAGTATTGGGATTTGAAGAACTAAAACATATGTATGAGGATGATGTGGATTTTGTTGAAGCTTGGAGAGCATGTAAGGAACTAGTAGTTACAAACTAGATCCAATGGTTGGATTATTTCATTCAAGAAGATATGTTGTTCAATGGAAATCAATTGTGTATTCGAAGGAGTTCAATGAGGGATAATTTGATCAAGGGAAAACATAATGGAGGACTAGCAGGACATTTTTGAGTGCACAAGATAGTAGCTTTGGTGAGTGAACATTATTTTTGGCTGCAAATATATAAGGATGTCAAGAAGTATGTTCAAAGTTGTAGAATTTGTCAAGTTGTAAAAGAGAGTAGTCAGAATACTTGATTGTACAAAAAATTGGCAGTACCAGAGAGACCTTGGGAAGATATAAGAATGGATTTCATATTGGGATTGCCAAGAACACAAAGAAGATATGATTCAATTATGGTCATAGTGGATTTTTTTTCTAAAATGGCACATTTCATTCATTATAAGAATACTAATGATGTTGTGCATGTTGTTGACCTATTTTTCAAGGAGATTGTGAGATTACTATTGTCAATAGATTTGCACCCTGCTGAATGCAATATTCAACAATCTACTGAAACATGGAAACCTTCTTCAGATGTGGATGATCTAAACGAAGAAGGAATCTCTAGAGTGAGCTGGTTCTCTGAATGATAAGTCCTATTCTAAAATTACTTATGAGGAAAGGGATAAAAAGATGAATCTCAAAATAAATCTGAGTCTAAATGATAACTTCAAAACCTAATAATGATTTAATGATGATTATGATCTCTTCCTCACAAACAACTTTCAGAAAGATGCAGTATTTCACAACTTCTCATGAACAATTGATACATAAATAATTTGCATGAAGACCTGACTTGAAGCACAACATGCAACCTGTACTCTGAACTTTCTTCATTAAGAATTATAGTTTAAGGACAAAACAAGGACTCTGTAAACATAAATCACAAGATAAAATCAAACTGAAATTGCAAAAGGACACAAAAATGAGAAGTAGGAATGTTGTCTTTATTCAACTGAAGGAGAATGCCATAATTTGAAACTGAGTACAAAAAATGAGTTCACAAGCTCAAAAAAAATGTGTATGAGTAGGAACTCTGATATGAACTGAGAGAGGAGAGCTAAAAAATACTAAGTCTTTCAAAACATAACTCTCAAGAAACCCTAATCCAAGCTCAGAAAAAAATCTCAAGGAAAAGGCCTTCAAACTATCTCAAAAACTGCCTAAAAGTAGAAAAAAGCATACTGCTTTCATGATCAGACTGTCAAGCCTCTGAAAACAGGCTGGATTTGCTTTAAAAGCTCAAAAACACCTTAACTCTCCAAGATAGGACTCAAATCCGACCAAGAAGAAAAGTCAATAAAAATCTACTAACAATAGCAAGAAATCATAAAGCAATTTATAGGATATCGCTTTACGATTCTGCTTTACAGGATTGCAGATTGCACAATTTGTCTATTTTTTGCAATTAAAGATTAAAAATATTTTGCAAAAAAGAAAAGCTCCTTATTTCTCCATTACAATATTATGATTTTCTCACAAAATCATAAAAATAAAACACATCATCATCTTCCTCTATCTTCAACTCTCATTGAATTCTCTAAAATCAAAAAATAAAAACCCTAAAAGGTAATTGACCCTGAAGAAAAAGATCCTAGGTCAAATAGTATTCACCATTCACCCTTAATTGATAATCTATATTCAAGCCCTTCAAATTAACTAAGGCAAAAGGAAAAGTCTTAAGACCTAACCTAACCTAAGCACATGAAATAAGTCTTAAAAGACTTAACATATAGACCAACTTAAGAACTTCGGCCCCCCTTAAAATATCAACATTCAGACTTTGATAAATTATAATGCAAGGAAAATACATTTTGACCTCCATTTGAAATTCAACATGTGCTTTGACCGAAGACTGTAGATGATGATGATGTCACTTGAATTAGGGCATGAGAAAAGAATGCCAAACCCTAAAAATCATTTCATTTTGCACCCGTGAGTTTGAAGGAAAGAAGCTCTATCTGGAAGAATAGTGCCATGATTGTGTCAAACTCGAGCTCGTGTGCCTTTGGGAAACTCATCATGCTTCTTCAGATAGTTGAATTTTCAGTAAGTAAGCTTTGCTTTAGAGTATCAAAATTCTTTCACTTTGTATTGAAGCTTCCTTTTCTTCATTCTGGAAAAGCAAAAGAGTTTACGACCGCGTCCTTGCCATATTTATTTCTGACCTTTCTTTGCACTTTCTATGACTTCTGTCTGCTTGGTCATTCTTCCACGAGCTCGAGGTCCATTGAAGGCTCTATGAGAGAGCTCGCCCTGTGTTTTTTGCTTCTTCTACTGTGTAAGGGTAAGCCATTTACTCACAGCTCCACATGTTCTCACTTTTGTTCATTATGGCCTTAAGGCCATGGCTTTACACACTCTAATATCCCCTTGTCTTTCTTTTTCTGTGCTTACACTTACGTCTCTATGAACTCGACCCACATTGAGAGTTGGGCTATCGTCTAAAGGCTCGAAACCTTGTCTTCTAGACTCCATCTGGAACTCCTGGCCGCAGCTAGAGTGCTCTTTCAGGGACAAGGACTAGTAATTTCCTTTGCTAAACATTTTGTTCTTTTGAGCCTTAAATAATTTCTTCTTTACTCATGAATTTTGGCCATGTTTAGGCCGCACCAAATGTGATTCATAGAAAGCTTTTCTTTGTAGATTTTGGGTTCGACCCAAAACAAAAAATTGATCATTATGTCTTACTAAAGATATACCTGCTTGTGGGTATCATGGGAAATAGAATGAGAACTGAATTTTCTTCACATGAAGGTCAATTCATCACAGAAATCTGCATTTTCTGTATTCTACTGCTGTTTTATGTAAAACCCAATATGGGTTATCTCCATTATTTTATTTTCTTGTGTTTCGAAAACAAACCCACATGTGGGTATCATAGATAGTTGAGAATGGTTCTATTTTGTACTCTTGAAACATGGGTATTTGTATATCTCTGAGGAAAACTGTATCTCTCTTCTTCTGATGCTCGACCCACCTCAAAAAACTTGCATTTTTATTTTCTTGCATTCTCTTTACATGGGTCATCTATGCATTTTGAAACTCAAACACTGAAAATAGGTAACATATATTCACTTTACATTTAATTTATAACTCGGCCCATAATAGTTGGTGACACTCTTTGACATTCTATGATTGTACTTCAAAATCCACCGAAGGCTTCATTAATATGAAGAAAACTACTCCTTGAAGATTGTCTCAAAGCATCTTTTATTTCTGTTGTCCCGAAAATACACTCATATGGGTAGATTCAAAACTGAAATAGCCTGATTCTCATGGCATCCTAACCTCCCTAGCTTCCTTTATGGAGATGTTGAATAAATTTTGATCTTTAAACATACCTCCTCTTAGAGATTGGATGACCACTTACACTCTCCATTCTTGAAGCCCGTTTGTAGTATTAAAAGACTACAACTATACTTTCAGTATAACTTCTTTGTGGATGAAAAACACCAAAATATACTAATGATGAACATCGTCCATGAGTCTTTAGAAGGCTGGAATCATATATGCTAATTGTATTGCCTAAATTCATGTTGCTTTCTTTGCACACATAAAATCTCTCTTTTAAATTTACTTCTGTAGAGTTCTTACTCAAGGTATAATCTTTTAACCATTCCAGTGTTTGGCTGCTGTGAAAAGAAGGACCCCTTAATGTATATTATCTCCATGCTTGTTCTCTGTACGCACAACATTGTTCTTCTGACTTTCCTTAACCACAACACATCAACTTTTTGATTTCTACTCTTGGACTTCGTAGAGATTTAGATTGACCATTGCAACACCACGAACCACCTCTACTCACCAGCTCATATGGATACTTTAAGCCTCAGAACTTCTTCTGGAAAGGAAAAGCTTGCTCTTCCCTTATTATTTTGGAATGATCACTTTGTTATTACAATTCATAATGTTGTATTTACTTATTAATCAACTGGAACTAGTGATTCATTCAACACTCGAAGGCACTGTCTATCCTTTGTACTCTTGGCCAACATGGTACTCTTCATGCATTTTTATGTTCCACTTATCAAACTTCTTTCAAAAACTGGTCTCTTTCATGATAAAAATCAAAACAAAACTCTTCATTAAGGCATAATGTATGCCCGTTCACTATCCTTGACTATGAAAAGAATGAATTGATGAACTGAAAATTGCATGACATATATGAATACGATCAACAAGATAACTCAAAACATGAACCTTGCAGCAATATCTAATGTAAATGTACTCAGCTAAATTCATGTAGTGAACTAGACTCACTGTTCACTTGTAGCCTTCAGAAAGAATAACCTGATTGTTATGAATGCACATTTGGTTTAGTGACTTGATGAATAAATCTATTTTACTCCTTCAGTTGTATTTCATTTCATTTGATGCATATGATGATGTATTTTTTAAAATCAGCCCCTTTAATGAATAGGGTAGCATGTCGAGCTCTACCCTTGTGGGAGCCTGTTTTTCTCCACATGCTTGGTCTTTGAATAGTGTTCAGCTTTGTGAATTTACCTATACCTGCACAAGGAAACAAACAATGTTAGCATAAAAACAGAACATGTTGATCATGATATTGTTATTACTCCTTCAGCTTATTTCTTTCGCAGTGCACTTGATTGATTGTTTCAATGAATGGTTGATAGTAGGTTGTACTATTGTTGGTGCCTCATATAGGTTACATCATAATCAGAGCCACTGACACCACCTCTTTTCTTCTTATAGGTCGATGGAGCACAAGAAGGAAAAGGTGCATCATTCAACATCAAACGTCGATAATTAGGCAATGATGATTATATCGTCACTTATATGTTTTATTTTCTGCATCTTCAGTAGTGCAATGTGATATTAGCAATGTATTGTAATAGTCAAATCCACGGCTTGTGTGGATCTTTAATTTCCATTCTATCCTTTTCATTTGAAAAGAAAATGAATTTAAATGCAATGTTGTAATATCTGATTCTTGAAATCAAAAGAAGCCTTGTAAATATGAGTTTTTTTATGAAATGAAAGAAAGCACTTCAAATGCTATTTTGCTCATTTGTTCAATTCTGTATTTCTGTCATTTCTGGAACATCTGAATGGCATTCTGAAAACTCCATTTTTGAAACTCTATTTCTCCTTTAAAATGTATAACTATTACTCAATGAATAATGATAATAATGTGAAACAACATTTGAACCTAACTACAATTTCACCTTATGATAAATAACATTCAGCTAGCTCCACCAATTGACCTGATGCAAAAAATTGGAAACATTTTCGCGATTTCCGCTATATGCTTGCCTACTAAGCATAGATCAATGGCCTTTAAACAATTCATTGGGCGCGGAGTCAATTCTGCCTCTTCTTGAAACTCAAAAACTTGAATAGCAACACTCCAAACAGTAGCAAGAAAAACAAAATAGAACTGAAAGTAAAACTAACAAGCCATGATGGCCAATAGAACAATGCGTAGCAACGCTTAGAGAAAGCAAAACTACTAAAATTAAATGTGTGAAACACACTTATTTGGAAACTACTCTACTACTATGAGATAACCTATATCAAAGGCAGTGCTTGAGGTGGATCCCATTTACTGGGATAGACAACACCTTGCTAGTCATCTTTGAAAGTTAGAATGTGTTGTGTTCCTTGCATTCTGTGATCACATAAGGCCCATCCCACATTTCATCGAACTTGTAATGTCGTCCAGGTCTACTTTTAAATTCATTCCACTTGAAAAATAGATCTCCAACAATGAAATCACGAGGCCTCACCCTCTTGTCAAAAGCAGTCTTCATTTGCGCTTGATGTATTTCCAGCTGTCTGAGAGCTTCCTTTCTGGTTTCTTCGAGCTCGACTAGCTGTGCAAATCTCACTTCAAGAGGTTGTTCATTTAGTAACTCTAGTTCTTTAGCATAACTTAATGTTGGTAACTCAATTGAAATAGGCAACTTAGCCTCTCTACCGTAAGTTAAAACAAAAGGTGAACAACCAGTGGCTTTTTTAGGAGTTATTCTGTCTCAGCTTTTTGTGCCACATCCTCTGATTATGTTCAACAATCTTCTTGATTATCCGAATTAGATTCTTATTTGTGGATTTCGCCTGTCCATTTCCCTATGGATAATAATTTTATGACATGTTCAAATAGATGTTGTTTCTAACAAACCAATTTGAAATCTTCAATCCTATAAAGGCCAAACCATTATCTGAAATGATCGAATCTGGAACACCAAATCTCGATATGAGATCCTGATAGAAATTAAGCACTGAAGTCTCGTTCGCTTCCTTTAAAGCAACAACTTCGGTCCACTTTGTAAAATAATCTATGGTAGTAAGAATCTATTTATGACCTGCACTTGAGGGTGGATTGATAGGGCCAATAAAATCTAAGCCCCACTTGGCAAAGGGTTGTTCTACCTGAATCGAATGCAGGGGCAGTGGTGAAAGCCTCTGTTTACCAGCAAATAAAGCACATTTCTCACACTTTTTGACCCATGCAATAGCATCTTTAAATAGATCTGGCCAATAATAACAAGCTCGCATAATTTTTAGAGCTGTTGTTCTTGTAGCGAAGTGACCTCCTAAAGGTCCATCATGAAATTCTGCTAGCAGGTTGTCAACTTGATCAGGAAAAATACAACGTAATAAGACACCTTGGAAATCTCTCCTATAAAGAATGGCATCAATAACTGCATAAGGGATGGATTGTAATCTATAGTACCTTATTTTTGCTCTGTCTAAGCCTTTGGGGCACTCACTAGTTTGTAGAAAAATGTATCATTTGCTGCAACCATGTGGCAGGAGGTGCTTGAACAGCACTCAGAACATCATTAGTGAGCACTGTTTCTATATTTGCAGCCTCATTTGAGCTGTTGTCCTCATTTCCAGCAATCTATTCACATAAACCTTTGCCCCTAACGAGCTTGGTTACTTTTATATCAACATTGAACTCCATGACTTTGGTGATCCAACCGGCATGCTTATCATTAATATCTTTGTTAAGCAAAAAATCCTTAATAGTCGAATGAGCCACTAATAAATGAATCTTGCTATTGGACAGCATGTGTTTGAACTTCTTTAAACTTCTTACAACAACAAAGACATGTTTCTCGACAAAAGAGTATTTTACCCCATAATCGTATAGAACTTGGCTGAAAAATGCAACAAGCTGCTCCAAACCTTCATCGTTTTGTTGGCATAGCATAGCTGAAACTGTATCTACTCCTCCAAAAGCATATAGAATAAAATATTTGTTAAAGTTTGGATTAATGAGAGTAGGAGTGGCTACGAGTGCTTCCTTGATCTGCTCGAAACTCCTCTTGCCTTCCTTGGTCCAATTGAATGGCATATTCTTCTTCAGCATAGAATTGAGAGGCTGCAGCAAGGCTGTGATATTTGGGATGAACCTCCTCACGAAATTTATTCTCCCAAGAAATCTTTGCAAGCCTTTTCTTGTGAGCTGGTAATGGCAATTCAAGAATTGTGGAAACTCTTTCAGGATATATTGAAATACTTTTCTTTGAAACAATGTGTCCAAGCAGTTTGCCTTCGTGCATTGAAAATATACACTTCTTTGGATTGAGAGATACCCCGAACTCTCTGCACCTCTCAAAAATCTCTTCTAAATGATCCAAGTGTTCATTAGCATTTCTAGAAAAAATAGTAATATCATCTAAATATACCAGAACAAACCTGTTCATAAGGCCATGAAAGGCCATATCCATAGCACGCTGGAAAGTTGCTCCAGCATTTGATAAGCCGAAAAGCATCTTCTTGTAGGCCATCATGCCCCACTTGGTTGTAAACACTATTTTGAACTGATCCTCTTGCTTAACCAGAATCTGGTTGTAACCTGAGTAACCATCTAACAAAGAAAATCTGTCAGAACCAGAAACTACTTGTAAAATTTGCTCCATGGAAGGGAGTGGGTAATGGTCCTTCAATGATGCTCTATTCAGATCTCAGAAATTGACACATAATTTGATTTCCCCACTCTTCTTCCTGACTGGCACTAAATTTGACACCCAAGAGGTGTGCTTGATAGGAAAAATAATACCGCTTTCAACTAGTTTATTCAATTCAGCCTTCATAAGGTGTTCTAACTTGGGATTAAGTGGTCTTTGCTTCTGCCTTACTGGCTTTGCATTGGGTTCAAGCTCGATGGTATGCTGGGCTAGTTCAGGGTTAAAACCTCTTAAATCCTTGTATTCCCAAGGAAAAACATCACTATATTTCTGACATAATAGAATGAATGCTTGTTGTTCCTCTTGGCTACATACCTTTCCCAACTTGAGAAGCTTTCCTTTGAAGATCTCGATGGTTGCATAATGTTCTTCTTTAACTATCAAGCTGCACTTGTCCTTTTGCATTTGATCATCTAAGTTAAACACTGATTCCAAGGTCACCAATCCTTTTGGCAGCTTATTTGTTTTTAATTGCACAATCTGGTCCTCACACTGCTGCTGCCATTTTTGCTGATTTCCATCTGTGAACTCAACTTCAACAATTAGAAAATTCACGATTTGCTCATCGCTGTCAAAAACCTGCCAACTCACATTATTGTCAGGTACAAAAGGTCTGACCACTATCTTCACGCACTGACGTGCTTCTACCTTATGAATTTCTTTGGGGATGTCAAACTAGGCTCCTAAGGTAGCGAGCCTGTCAGCATGCTTATTTTGATTCTGAGGAATCGACAAGATATTAAAAGCATTAAAATCTTCCATTAAATCCCATACACGATGCTTGTATTTCTTAAGCAAATCATTCTTAGCAGCATTTAAATTTCTGACCTGATTCACAATTAACTCAAAATCACCATAAACTTGCAAGCATTTAATACCTCGTTTGCGGGCCCATTCAAGGCCATGCACCAATGCTTCATACTTAGCTATATTATTCGAACAACTAAAAGAAAATCTGAAAGCTGAATAATACTTATCACCTTCGGGTGATATCAACATAGCTCCACCCCCGGCACCAACACTGCTTCTCGAACCATCGAAATAAAGCTTCCAAAGTTCATTATCTTTTCCTGCAAATGGTTCATCCTCTTTACAAAGATTAGGCATGTCACAATCAGACTCTCGAATCATATAGACTCCTAATCCTACCTCATCTGTGTTCTAAAATAGATCAAACTCGTGATCTTCGGCTACCCATTCATCAAGATTGATGTAGTCTTCTTGGGTGCTACAGTCTGAGGTCATGGTTTGCTCCTCCATTGCAAAGGTGGCGTAGAGGTTAGCGTTTATAGGATTTGGTGAGTATGGTTCGATATGGTCTTTGGTGAGAGGCTCAGACTTTATGGTCACTTTCGTACCATACCTCATTCTAAAAAATAGATGAGACCAATCAGAAGACAAAAACCCACCCAACTTGGCTATGAAATCCCTTGACAGACAAATGGCGAAGTGCGATGCTAAGTCTATAACATGAATATCCTGATGAATAGCAAAACTTGTGGATGCGTGCAAGGTAAGAGCTAAGTTTTTGATAATACCAGTAGTCTTAACAGCAGACCCATCTAACTGCACTACGCATTTCTAAGGATTAGGCTCATAAACAAGACCTAATTTATCAGCTAAAATCTTAGGCATGACTGAACTACTAGCACCAGAATCAACCATACAGTTATGCACAATTTTATCACCTATGATCAGACTTAAGTAAAACGGAGGGGGATTTACCTCTTTTGCTTTCTGCCCACTTTTATCTTCCAGGTCATTAGCCATTACAACCTTCACAACTCCTTGATTAGCGTTGTCAGAAATAGACAACTCAGCCAAAACACCCTATAGTAAACTTTTCTGCCCTAGAAGCTGTAAAGCATCTAATATCGACATGTTGACAGTAGTTTTCTTGAGATGCTCAATAATATTAAATGATGCAGCATTTACCTTCTGCTGGTTTTTTATGACAATAGCTTCATTTTTCCTCTATAGAGGCTGAGAATGCATTTTTGACAGCTCCTTGTTAGGTATCTCCTACCCTCTTTGCAGAATATGCATCTTAAGATGCATGGCAGTGTTAACATTTGATAAAATAGGCTGCTTACTGACTGAAAGCTGCTACTGTGAACTTCTAGCTTGCTGTCCTAAATCCATAGCTCACTTTTTAGATCTGGTATTAGCTGAAATAGGAGAATTTGGCTGACCTTGGCCGTTCACGCCACAAAATTTGGAGCTCTGCCAATTCGGCAAGGCAACCTCCATGTTATCTTGCTGTTCTTGATTCTGATCTGCAACATTTTTTGAAACAACATAGCTATTTTGAACCATTAAAGCCTGATTTCTCATTCCATTGGTGCACATTGACTAGTTATGGGGCTGATTGCACAGATAACACCAATTGCAATCCTGGGCAACATTATTTTGCAGCACAAGTTCCTTTGACGAACTGGTTGCGTTCGGGTTGTATGGCTGGAATGGCCTAGGGTTAAAATTCCTCCTTTGGGCTTGATAATTGTTTTGAAAAGCAGGTTTGTTTTGCTGGCTTTGTTGATAAGGGACCTGATAAGGCTTATTTTCTTGGCCAACGTGCTTCTTAATAGTCACAAGATCATTCCCAAAGGTCTTTAATATGCTTTTTAGCTTTTGCATCTCCAGATTTGGGGCTGGGGCAGCGACTTCTTGGGCTATACTATGATATCCTATTGCTGGAATAGGCGGGACAACAACCAAGGGAAGTATAGCAGTAGGAATAAGTGGCTGTATTTCTAGAAATAAAGGCATAGGGGGTCTAGGAGCTATGTCTCCAGCTTGAATGAGGCAATTTTCAGCGTTAATGGCAATATTATAAGCGTTAGGAAGCGTTAGACCACCCATAGATTGAGTCATAATAGCAATCTTACTATTTAAAGCTTTTAAATAAAACATAAATGCATGTGCTGGTAAGGGCTTTACTGTTGTCGGGATCCTATCCCAGGTCCTTTGAAATCTATAATTAAAATCCACCAAATGTTCGTGTGGTGCCCTTTGAATGGTGCTCAATTGCTCTAATAAGGACAAATTGTCAGATTTATCAGCAAAATTTTGGTATAGGCCATTACCCAACGCATCCCATGCCGCAATCGAGTTGGTTGCGAGGCCTCTAAACCACTGTAATGCTTTTCCCTTCAACGACGCAGCTAACAACCTTAGAGCATTGTTCTCCTGCATGATATTGTGCACCGAGCATAGCGTGGCCACGTCATGGATGTGCTCAACTGGTGTAGTGTAATCCTCTCTGGTGAAATATGGTAGTCCTCGAAAGGCTGCAACTGAAATATCATCATGTTGAGCAATATCTAATGGACTGCCTCCGTTAAAGGGTGCGAATGGGTGTTGCCTTGGTGGTGCTGCCATTGGTGGTACTTGTGAGATTGGGATTGGTACACCAGGTGACAGAACTAGAGCACCAAGAATAGGAGGTGTTGACTTCGATCTTGCAGGGGTTTCAAAAAGCCTCCTTGATGTCCTGCCTCTTCTTCGCGATGGGGACAACTCTCAATACTTGAAGGGTACAAAACTTGATCTTGTTTGAATGTTTCTCATGCGCGGGTTGTACTAGCATGTGAAAATAGAACCAGAGTCACCAAGTATATTGTAATAGCCTCTAGAAGGCTGAAAAATCTGCTGCATACACCAAACAGCAAACTGATGATATAAAAAAAAATCTCTGAAAGTAGCTTTCAATGTCCCACTGGGCATGCCAAAAACTGTTGTCAATAGATTTGCACCCTGCTAAATGCAATATTCAACAATCTACTGAAACATGGAAACCTTCTTCAGATGTGGGTGATCTGAATGAAGAAGGAATCTCCAGAGTGAGCTGGTTCTCTGAATGATAAGTCCTATTCTAAAATTACTTATAAGGAAACGGATAAAAAGATGAATCTGAAAATAAATCCGAGTATAAATGATAACTTCAAAACCTAATAATGATTTAATGATGATTATGATCTCTTTCTCACAAACAACTTTCAGAAAGATGCAGTATTTCATAACTTCTCATGAACAATTGATACATAAATAATTTGCATGAAGACCTGACTTGAATCACAACATGCAACCTGTACTCTGAACTTTTTGCATTAAGAATTATAGTTTAAGGACAAAACAAGGACTCTATAAACATAAATCACAAGATAAAATCAAACTGAAACTGCAAAAGGACACAAAAATGAGAAGTAGGAATGTTGTCTTTATTCAACTGAAGGAGAATGCCATAACCTGAAACTGAGTACAAAAAATGGGTTCACAGGCTCAAAAAAATGTGTATGAGCAGGAACTCTGATCTGAACCGAGAGAGGAGAGCTAAAAAAGACTAAGTCTTTCAAAACATAACTCTCAAGAATTCCTAATCCGAGCTCAGAAAAAAGCTCAAGGAAAAGGCCTTCAAACTATCTCAAAAACTACCTAAAAGTAGAAAAAAGCATACTACTTTTATGATCAGACTGTCAAGCCTCTGAAAATAGGTTGGATTTTCTTTAAAAGCTCAAAAACACCTTATCTCTCCAAGATAGGACTCAAATCTGATGAAAAAGAAAAGTCAATAAAAATCTGCTAAAAATAGCAAGAAATCATAAAGCAATTTATAGGATATCGCTTTAAGGTTTTGCTTTATAGGATTGTAGATTGCACAATTTGTCTATTTTTTGTAATTAAAGATTAAAAATCTTTTGCAAAAAAGAAAAGATCCTTGTTTCTCCATTACAATATTATGATTTTCTCACAAAATCATAAAAATAAAACACATCATCATCTTCCTCTATCTTCAACTCTCATTGATTTCTCTAAAATCAAAAAATAAAAACCCTAAAAGGTAATTGACCCTGAAGAAAAAGATCCTAGGTCAAATAGTATTCACCATTCACCCTTAATTGATAATCTATATTCAAGCCCTTCAAATTAACTAAGGCAAAAGGAAAAGTCTTAAGACCTAACCTAACCTAAGCACATGAAATAAGTCTTAAAAGACTTAACATATAGACCAACTTAAGAACTTCGGCCCCCCTTAAAATATCAACATTCAGACTTTGATAAATTATAATGCAAGGAAAATACATTTTGACCTCCATTTGAAATTCAACATGTGCTTTGACCGAAGACTCTAGCTGATGATGATGTTGCTTGAATTAGGGCATGAGAAAAGAATGCCAAACCCTAAAAATCATTTCATTTTGCACCCGTGAGTTTGAAGGAAAGAAGCTCTGTCTAGAAGAATAGAACCATGATTGTGTCGAACTCGAGCTCTTGTGCCTTTGGGAAACTCATCATGCTTCTTCAGATAGTTGAATTTCCAGTGAGTAAGCTTTTCTTTAGAGTATCAAAATTCTTTCACTTTGTATTGAAGCTTCCTTTTCTTCATTTTGGAAAAGCAAAAGAGTTTAAGGCCGTGGCCTTGCCATACTTATTTCTGACCTTTCTTTGCACTTTCTGTGACTTCTGTCTGCTAGGTCATTCTTCCATGAGCTCGAGGTCCATTGAAGGCTCTATGACAGAGATCGCCCTGTGTTTTTTGCTTCTTCTACTGTGTAGGGATAAGCCATTTACTCATAGCTCCATGGCTTCTCACTTTTGTTCATTATGGCCTTAAGGCCATGGCTTTACACACTCTAATATCCCCTTGTCTTGCTTTTTCTGTGCTTACACTTACGTCTCTATGAACTCGACCCACATTGAGAGCTGGGCTATCCTCTAAAGGCTCAAAAACTTGTCTTCTGGACTCCATCTGGAACTCCTGGCCGTGGCTAGAGTGCTCTTTCAGGGACAAGGATTGGTAATTTCCTTTGCTAAACATTTTTTTCTTCTGAGGCTTAAAGAATTATTTCTTCACTCATGAATTTTGGCCATGTTCAGGCCGCACCAGATGTGATTCATAGAAAGCTTTGCTTTGTAGATTTTGGGTTCGACCCAGAACAAAAAATTGATCATTATGCCTTACTAAAGATATATCTGCTTGTGGGTATCATGGGAAATAGAATGAGAACTGAATTTTCTTCACATGAAGCTCGATTCATCATAGAAATCTGCATTTTCTATATTCTACTGTTGTTTTATGTAAAACCCAATATGGGTTATCTCCATTATTTTATTTTCTTGTGTTTCGAAAACAAACCCACATGTGGGTATCATAGATAGTTGAGAATGGTTCTATTTCGTACTCCTGAAACATGGGTATTTGTATATCTCTGAGGAAAACTATATCTCTCTTCTTCTGATGCTCGACCCACCTTAGGAAACTTGCATTTGTATTTTCTTGCATTCTCTTTACATGGGTCATCTCTGCATTTTGAAACTCAAACCCTGAAAATAGGTAACATATATTCACTTTACATTTAATTTATAACTCGGCCCATAATAGTTGGTGACACTCTTTGACATTTTGTGACTGTACTTCAAAATCCACCGTAGGCTTCCTTAATATGAAGAAAGCTGCTCCTTGAAGATTGTCTCAAAGCATCTTTTATTTCTGCTATCCCAAAAACACTCATATGGGTAGATTCAAAACTGAAATAGCCTGATTCTCATGGCATCCTAACCTCCCTAGCTTCCTTTATGGAGATGTTGAATAAATTCTGATCTTTAACAATACCTCCTCTTAGACATTGGATGACCACTTACACTCTCCATTCCTGAAGCTTGTTTGTAGTATTAAAAGACTGCAACTGTACTTTCAGTATAACTTCTTTGTGGATGAAAAACACCAGAAGACACTAATGATGAACATTGGCCATGAGTCTTTAGAAGGCTGGAATCATATATGCTAATTGTATTGCCTAAATTCATGTTGCTTTCTTTGCACACATAAAATATCTCTTTTAAATTTACTTCTGTAGAGTTCTTACTCAAGGTATAATCTTTTAACCATTCCAGTGTTTGGCTGCTGTGAAAAGAAGGACCCCTTAATGTATATTATCTCCATGCTTGTTCACTGTACGCACAACAGTGTTCTTTTGACTTTCCTTAACCACAACACAACTTTTTTCAATCTACTCTTGGACTTCGTAGAGATTTAGATTGACCATTGCAACACCACGAACCACCTCTACTCACTAGCTCATATGCATACTTTAAGCCTCAGAACTTCTTCTGGAAAGGAAAAGCTTGCTCTTCCCTTATTATTTTGGAATGATCACTTTGTTATTACAATTCATAATGTTGTATTTAATTTTTAATCAACTGGAACTAGTGATTCATTCAACACTCGAAGGCACTGTCTATCCTTTGTACTCTTGGCCAACATGGTACTCTTCATGCATTTTTATGTTCCACTTATCAAACTTCTTTCAAAAACTGGTCTCTTTCATGATAAAAATCAAAACAAAACTCTTCATTAAGGCATAATGTATGCCCATTCACTATCCTTGACTATGAAAAGAATGAATTGATGAACTGAAAATTGTATGAAATATATGATTACGATCAACAAGATAACACAAAACATGAACCTTGCAGCAATATCTGATGTAAATGTACTCAACTGAATTCATTTAGTGAACTAGACTCAGTATTCACCTGTATCCTTCAGAAAGAATAACCTGATCGTTATGAATGCACAGTTGGTTTAGTAACTCGATGAATAAATCTATTTTACTCCTTCAGTTGTATTTCATTTCATTTGATACATACGATGATGTATTTTTTAAAATCAGCCCCTTTAATGAATAGGGTAGCATGCCAAGCTCTACCCTTGTGGGATCCCATTTTTCTCCACATGCTTGGCCTTCAAATAGTGTTAAGCTTCGTGACTTTACCTATACCTGCACAAGGAAACAAACAATGTTAGCATAAAAACAGAACATGTTGATCATGATATTGTTATTACTCCTTCAGCTTATTTCTTTCGCAGTGCACTTGATTGATTGTTTCAATGCATGGTTGATAGTAGATTGTACTATTGTGGGTGCCTCATATAGGTTACATCATAATTGAAGCCACTGACACCACCTCTTTTCCTCTTACAGTTCAACGGAGCACAAGAAGGCAAAGGTGCACCATTCAACATCAAACATCGATAATCAGGCAATGATGATTATATCGTCACTTATATGTTTTATTTTTTGCATCTTCAGTAGTGCAATGTGATATTAACAATGTATTGTAACAGTCAGATCCATGGCTTGTTTGGATCTTTGATTTCCATTCTTTCCTTTTCATTTGAAAAGAAAATGCATTTAAATGCAATGTTGTAATATCTGATTCTTGAAATCAAAAGAAGCCTTGTAAATATGAGTTTTTTATGAAATGAAAGAAAGCACTTCAAATGCTATTTTGCTCATTTGTTCAATTCTGTATTTCTGTCATTTTTGGAACATCTGAATGGCATTCTGAAGACTCCATTTCTGAAACTCTATTTCTCCTTTAAAATGTATAACTGTTACTCAATGAATAATGATAATAATGCGAAACAACATTTGAACCTAACTACAATTTCACCTTATGATAAATAACATTCAGCTAGCTCCACCAATTGAGCTGAGGCAAAAAATTGGCAACATTTTGGCGATTTCCACTATATGCTTGCCTACTAAGCATAGATCAATGTCCTTTAAACAATTCATTGGGCGCGGAGTCAATTCTGCCCCTTCTTGAAACTCAGAAACTTGAACAACAACACTCCAAACAGTAGCAAGAAAAACAAAATAGAACTAAAAGTAAAACTAACAAGCCCTGATGGCCAACAGAACAATGCGCAGTAGTGCTTAGAGAAAACAAAACTACTGAAATTAAATGTGTGAAACACACTTATTTGCAAACTACTCTACTACTATGAGATAATCTGTATCAAAGGTAGTGCTTAATGTGGATCCCATTTACTGGGATAGACAACACCTCGCCAATCATCTTTGAAAGTTGGAATGCGTTGTGTTCCTTTCATTTCGTGATCACATAAGGCCCATCCCACATTGCATCGAACTTGGAATGTCGTCCAGGTCTACTTTTAAATTCATTCCACTTGAAAACTAGATCTCCAACAATGAAATCATGAGGCCTCGCCCTCTTGTCAAAAGCAGTCTTCATTTGTGCTTGATGTATTTCCAGCTATCAGAGAGCTTCCTTTCTGGTTTCTTCGAGCTCGACCAGCTGTGCAAACCTCACTTCAAGAGGTTGTTCATTTAGTAACTATAGTTCTTTAACATAACTTAATGTTGGTAACTCAATTGAAATAGGCAACTTATCCTCTCTACCGTAAGTTAAAACAAAAGGTGAACAACCAGTGGCTCTTTTAGGAGTTATTCTATTAGCCCAAAGGGCTAGCTTCAGCTTTTCATGCCATGTCCTCTGATTATCTTCAACAGTCTTCTTGATTATCTGAATTAGATTCTTATTTGTGGATTCCGCCTGTCCATTGCCCTGTGGATAATAATTTGATGACGTGTTCAAATAGGTGTTATTTCTAACAGACCAATCTGAAATCGTCAATCCTATAAAGGCCAAACCATTATCTGAAATGATCGAATTTGGAACACCAAATCTCGATATGAGATCCTGATAGAAATTCAGCACTGAAGTCTCATTCGCTTCCTTTAAAGCAACAACTTCGGTCCACTTTGTAAAATAATCTGTGGTAGTAAGAATCTATTTATGACCTGCACTTGAGGGTGGATTGATAGGGCCAATAAAATCTAAGCCCCACTTGGCAAAGGGTTGTTCTACCTGAATCGGATGCAGGGGCAGTGGTGCAAGCCTCTGTTTACCAGCAAATAAAGCACATTTCTCACACTTTTTTGACCCATGCAATAGCATCTTTAAACATATCTGGCCAATAATAACCAGCTCGCATAATTTTCAAAGCTGTTGTTCTTGTAGTGAAGTGACCTCCTGAAGGTCCATCATGAAATTCTGCTAGCAGCTTGTCAACTTGATCAGGCTAAATACAATGCAATAAGACACCTTGGAAATCTCTCTTATAAAGAATGGCATCAATAACTGCATAAGGGATGGCTTTTAATCTGTAGTTCCTTCTTTTTGCTCTATCTAAGCCTTCGGGGCACTCACCAGTTTGCAGAAAATGTATCATCTGCTGCAACCATGTGGCAGGAGGTGCTTGAACAATAGTCAGAACATCATTAGTGAGCACTATTTTTGTATTTGCATCCTCATTTGAGTTGTTGTCCTCATTTCCATCAATCCGTTCACATAAACCTTTGCCCCTAATGAGCTTGGTTACTTTTATATCAACATTGAACTCCATTACTTTGGTGATCCAACCGACACACTTATCATTAATATCTTTGTTGAGCAGAAAATCCTTAACAGTCGAATGAGCCACTAATAAATGAATCTTGTTGTTGGACATCATGTGTCTGAACTTCTTTAAACTTCTTACAATAGCAAAGACATATTTTTCAACAAAAGAGTATTTTACCTTATAATTGTGTAGAACTTGGCTGAAAAACGCAATAGGCTGCTCCAAGCCTTCATCATTTTGTTGGCATAGCATAGCTAAAACTTTATCTACTCCTCCAAAAGCATATAGAATAAAATCTTTGTCAAAGTTTGGATTAATGAGAGTAGGAGCGGCTACGAGCGCTTCCTTGATCTGCTTGAAGCTCCTCTTGCCTTCCTTGGTCCAACTGAATGGCATATTCTTCTTCAGCATAGAAGTGAGAGGCTGCAGCAAGGCTGCGATATTTGGGATGAACCTCCTCACGAAATTTATTCTCCCAAGAAAGCTTTGCAAGCCTTTCTTGTGAGCTAGTAATGGATAGACAAAGACACTAAATTCATTGGATACTTTTGGAAAACATTGTGGAAGAAGATGAAGACAGATCTGAAGTTCACTTTAGCCTATCACACAAAGATAGATGGATAAATAGAATTAGTCAATAGAAGTTTGGGTAACTTGTTGATATGTTTAGTTGGAGAGAAGACATGAAATTGGGATATTGTTCCAGAATGGGAAAATGATGCAGGATTATGGATTCATTGCTCGTGCATGAATTGGTCATGGAATGCAAACTGAAAGGGAGATTGAGGAAGGGAATGGTTTCCTTGCTCATGGGGTGTAGCTAGGTGAGGGTGTTGAAGCTAAAGATGAAAAATCAGTGGAAATTGAGCATATGGAGGAGTAGAAAAGACTGTTAATAAGAAAATGCAAATTTTGATAAAATTTTGGTGACATGAAGTTGATCCAAGGTTTTAATTTTTTGATGTTTAGAAGGTTTTGATGCACACTTTGTAGAATTTTGCTTATCGACAAAATAGTGAACCAATGTTTTTCTTTCGAACTGTATAAGGTTTGATACAAATTTCTTGATAGATATCAGAAGGCATGTAATGTAAATGCATACTGTTTTGTGCAAAGTTGCATATCTGCAAAATGGGAAGTAATTATGTAGTGATTAGATTTGAAAATTTGCGTGTAGGGTTGGCAGCAAAATGCCATTTGTAATGCTCTAGGAAAAGTTGACATATGTAGTTCTATTTCTAATATATATATATATATATATATATATATATATATATATATAATTCCTTTTATCTAAAAAAATTTGGGATAGTGTTCTACCACAAGAAGAATTTTCATACAATAATTTAGTGAACCAAAGTATAGGGAAGACACCATGTGAGATTGTAATAGGAGTACATCCTAGAGGAGTTGCAGAGCTAAGAAAAATTAGTATGGAAAATAAAAGGAATGGAGAGGTAGAAGAGCTTGAAAATTTCATGGAAACATTGCATAATCAAGTCCGAAAGCATTTGGAAGACATGAACAATAAGTATAAGGAGAAGGCAGATGAGTACCACATACATAAATAATTTGTTGTTGGAGATGAAGTGATGGTCTATTTGATGAAGGAGATATTTCTAGTGGGAACATATAACAAGTTGAAAATGAGGAAGTTTGGATTGTGTAATAGTCTAAGGAAGTTTGATTTAGGAAATGTGTATGAAGTAGAGTTATTAGAGACATTGGGTGTATCACCTATTTTCAATGTTATAGACATTTATGAGTACCATGAAGGGAATTCAAGTGATAGTAGTAGTGAAGTAGATTTGAATGAGCAGTTTCCACATCAAGAACTAGAGGAGATTGAGTAGATTTTGGATACTAGAACTGAAAGGAGCACTAGAAAAAAGTAGTACAAAGAATATTTGGTGAAGTGGAAAGGCATACTAGTGGAAGATTCATCATGGATTTCTTAGGTTGAGGTGGACCATTTTGGTTTTCCTCTTAGCCTTGAAAAGTGAGGGACTCACTTTTCTTCTAGGTAAAGGAGTAAGTATATCTATTGTCAGCATACCATGTATAGATTTATCTTCACTATTGTTATATATGTTTGTGCATACTCTACTTGTGGACTGATTATAAAAATCATCTTCACTTATACAAGATGTGCTCTTCATTTCTTGATATACTCCCTTCATCTACATGCATCATATCATTATTTTTCTTACATCTTGTAATGGGATAAATGTTATCTGCATTCTGAGATATCACACTTTTTACATATTCATTTCTAGTTCTCTCAACACTCTCAATCCAATAAAATATTTACTTAAGATTAATAAGCTTCAACTCTTTAGGAAAATAACTCAAACCCAACTCATAAATATCATATAACAAATCAATACATAAAGAATCCTCAAGTCTATTTTTTTTAGGTATTTCCAACAAGGCATCTAGAAACCTTGCTTACAAGTCATATGGCGATTCTCTCTTGTGCACTGATAAACTAACTATAACATCAAAATTATTATCACCTTGATAATCATTGTTATTGTCTATCCCATAAATTTCAATTGTATGAAGTGTGCTAGGACAACCAACACTTGCAACCATGTATCCCTTTGGCATTGAGTATTTTAAATTATTTTCAATATTCATAGTTGTAGCATATGCTTGATGTAACATTGAAGGCTCCTTGTCTCTTAGTAAATAGCCCATTTCTTCATCAAATACACCTAGTTATATAACCAAGCGCATTGTATCATTTGGTCTTGTGCTTTCAAGAATGTAACTGATGGTCTTTGTAAATATCAAATTGAAACATGGGACCAACACTTCTTCTGTTGGGATTATGGAAGCCTTGAAACATGAGCATGAAGTATGGATGGTTTGTGTTGGTTGTCCTATGTTTTCATTGATGTCAACATGGTGATAACTATATGATAAGTCTACTTGGTTTATCAGAAGTTGTTCTCTACCGGTAATGCCGTTTTGTGATGGATTAGTGCATTCGTATTTGAGTTCAAAATTCACCGCAAGATTTGTTATGACTCTAATCTCTTAACCATGTTATCATGACCCATTCAGATAGCTATATCCTAGATTTTGAGAAGTTTTTGGTTGTGAGTAGAAAGTTATCTTTGAAAAATTTCAACTTTGTATTGTACTGTTGTTCCTTACTTGGAATAATGTGTGGGAGACTCTGCATTTTATTAAGGCAAACATTCTTACGCTGTAGTTTTGTTGGTAGTCTCTATGTTGGTGGTATGATGGGAAGTTAATGTGTTCTTGAATCCAGAAGGTGTTTGCTTTGAGGATAATTTGTTGGTTTGGAGAACTGTGTTCCAGTCTTGGCTAACTTAGTGTATGCAATGCATTATGAAGACTAGTTATGTTTTATGGATGTTAGCCGACTTGGTATAATGCACTACATGGATAAAATGTTTAGTATGGTGTCAAAAAAGAGAGTTTTGATTATTTTGTTTTCATCTAATTATGCTGACCTAATTGATGAATAAGATATACTTGTATATATATAAGATGCTTTGAGGAATGAGAAGAAAGTGCAAGAGTGTGTGGAGAGAGTGAAGTGTGGAGTGTGAGTGAAAGTGTGTGTGGAAGAAGGGTCTGAGCCTAAATGCTTTATCAGTTGTGGATTAGTGCAAATTTGTTAAGAAACTGTTGTGTGAGGTAGTACTTCATATTCCAAGCTTCATTGGAATTGAACCCTACACATTGAAGGTGTATCCTATCAATTCAATCTTTTGGTAGTGAGCCACTATCTTTGTATCTTGGAAGTTAGCCATCTTTTGTATTCAAGAAGTGAGCCTTTCAAGGAAAGTGAGTCCTAGTAGTGAGCCTTGCAATATTTAGTATCTGAATATAATATATTGTGAGTTAACCCTCACAATGGTTTTTCCCTTCCTGGGTTTTCCAAACAAAAATCCTAGTGTTCATGTGTATGGTTGCATTGATTTGTTTTTACGTTCCCTCTTGCTGATTCAGTCAAAATTTAGTTAATGATTAGATGAATTTTATTGTGGTTTTATGGAATACTGATTCACCCCCCTCTCATTATTTTGGATGTTCAACAATTGGTATCAAATATTGGTTCCTTGAAAGAAGTTTAATAGCTTGAGGAATATCCCAAAATTTGAGTATAAGAAATTTTTTCCTTTGGAAGTGGTCTCTAGTAGATATTTAGAAGAAATAGAATATCTGAAGGGCAAGTTGATGAAAGTGAATGAGTATATTGAAAAGATGCAAAGTAAAAGTGTTGAAGCATGTGATCTATTGGTTAAGGCAAATGAATTTGTCTCCAGCTTGCTGCAACAATTGGATGAGAAGAAAAGAACTGAACAATTTTAGGAAATTTAAATTCAAAGGAGGTTGGATGAATGCATAAAGCTTGAGGAAGAAGTAGAAATCTTGAGATCTGATCTAAAAAAGAAAATAATTTTTGAAGACAAATTTAAGATAAGCTCAGAAATGCTTGATGAATTGATTACTGCTCAGAGACCGGAAATGGATAAGAGTGGTTTAGGGTTTGAAGAAGTTCAAAGTTCTAAGGCGAAGAACTCTACTGGTAAGAAGACTCAGTGCAAAGATGGACAAATCAAGGATCTAAGAAACAATTATGGAAGAAGTCTTGTCAAATGACATGATGATAAAAGGTATTTATATTTCAATGGTGTCTATTATTCCTACAAGAAATTGGTCATAAGGAAAAGGATTGCAAAAGTAAAATGAATGATTCTTTATCATTCTCCAACAAATGTCTTAAGTGTACGAAGATTGGATATAAAGTTAGTTTGTGTGAAGATGAGTTGATTAAAAGAGAGAACAAAAAGAAGAATGTTGTTTGCAGTAAGTGCAACAATCCAAAAAACCCTATTAATAACTACAAAAAGAATAATTATCTGATGAAGAAGCATGATCAAATCATTGATCTAGAAGAAGCAAGAAAGGAAATGAAAAGGATTTGGAGAAAGGAAGGAAAGCAAGTTGAATTGGAATCATTAGTCTTATCTATTCCGACCACTGGTGCAGATACTCCCATCAATTTTTGATTCAAGCAGTAGCTAAGGGGGAGCAATTATCAGAAAAAATAATAAACCCCCTCATCGATACTTTTGTCACATCATGACAAAAGTATATTTAATGTGGTGAAAAACTAAGGCATTTTCTTAGTCACATGTGTGAAGGATGAAGTATGCAAAATTTGAAAGAATGGAGGTGTACACAATTCTCGAGGTAATCTACCTTCAAGTTGAAGAATTTATTGCAAAATCATTCAGAATGGAAGGAATAAATTTAGATAATTCAAAAGGCATACGCATTTTCGGAGAAGCGTGCAAAGGAAGTTTAGAGAGAAATTTAGACTTTCAGGGTTTGAAGAAGAGATCAAGTAGATTTGAAGTGAGCTCTGGAAGTAGGATATCTATACATTCTTGTTGGCATTTACTAAGGTATTCCTGTTTCACAATCTTTCATTTTTATTACTATAGATAATTCAAAGGTTGTGAATAGTGCAGATAAAGTGCAAGTTAGTTTGAAGAGATATTTGAGGAATGTGTTGGAAGAGTCTATTGGTGCATTCTCTCACATCCCTCTGAGAGTGTCTCCCATAGAAGATATCTATGCATTTGTTTACAATAAGATAGAAGAAATGTCATCAGTTTAGTTGATCATGCTATGGGAGAGTGAATTAGAAGAGATGCATGATGCCTACAGAGTGTTAGTTGAGAAAAAGTTGGATGTTTGGAGGAAAGTCCCTTTGTTTGAATTTGAAAAGAAGTATATTGAAATAGTTTTAAACATAATTCATATCGAATCTTTGTGGATTGATGAGGCACATTTGATTACTAGAGAAGCTATCAGAGATGTAACTAGTTTGTGTTCCTCCAGATCAGTTCTAAAATGGAAGGCTATGGATGAGCAAGAGATAATTGAGGTTACCGGTGTGAATCTTGAAGAGAAAGACATCGATTTAAGATAAATTGTTGATCTGGTAATATGGTATGCTACTATGGTCATCAGTCACAAAGTTTGTATCCCTAACATTGACCTCACAGTTTCTACTATTGTTGTACATATTGCTATTGATATGGTTAAAATAGGTATGGATTATGACTTGTGTGAATTACTTCATATAAATATTTTGAAGAATTTAAAGGAAATCAAGAAGAGTAAGAAGAATACATTCTAGTATGGCAATATTGTTGTCTGTCTACTCTCTTACTTTTTGAGAAAATTATTGGTAATAGGAAGGATAGAATGGTCAAATATAGAGCCTATTGCCCATCTAATCAGGAACTTCATGATAAATATTGGTAGCTCATATGCACAAGAGACTACCCTTACTATATTATTTGAAATATTTTAGATGAGGATGAGTAGAAGGCTTAGGATTCTAGTAAGTGTTGTTGAAAGGTACTCCAGAAGTATCAATTTCCTAGTGTCTACAGATTTCTATCACATGGAAGCAGTTGAATCAAGGTTGGTATGGATATCTGAATTAGATTATGAAGTATCAGAGGTTGACATTGATAATTATGCTAAAATTCTTTTGGAAATCCTTAAGAATCTCAATATAGAAGGTACCTCTGGTAGCCCAACTGAAACAAGGAGAAAAGGAAGAGTGTTGTTAAGCAAGAAGTTGCAGAAGGAAGTGAGTTTGAACATGAGCATGCAAGAATAAATATTTAGAGAGGTTTGGAAGAATTGTATAAGGTTATTCTTGGTGCTAATTTTGATTCATCTATTTCTGTTGTGGAGAATCTCAGAGGCACAATTGATTCTTTAAAGGTTTACATCTTTGGACTTGAAGTGCCTATTGGAATTAGGTCTGATGAGGGAAATTTAGAAGATATGAAGTAAAAATGTGTAAATGAGTGATGAAGGAATTGGAGAGTGTAAAAGTTTATGAAGAAGAGGCACAAGAATTGCTTTCTTTTGCCTAGATTGGTCTGGTAGTACACTGAACATAAGAAATGAGATAAGGATGAGTGAGTCCTGAATGAGCACTCAGGAAGATACACACAGGTTAGCAAAAGATAGAGATAATTAGAGGCGGTCCTACATTGTGTAGCTTTAGGATAATTCTTTTCTCTACAGGATCAAAGGATAGAACTTATCAAGAAGTTTGTGGCACTTAGAGACATGATTAAACTCAGGCACACTTTTGTTTCTAGTACTCTTGGTTGTATTGGTGAATTATCAGATATTAATCTTAGTCCCAATACTCTAGTAGATGGTATATAGTCCTTAACTATGCTTGAGCTATTACACAAGACTCTTACAATTGCAAAAGGTTCATGGGAAGAAGGCAAAGCATCATGGAAGGTCATCCTAGAGAGTCTCAAAGGTTCTTCTTTATGTTAATTCAATTTTGTGTTCATATCTTTTTGGTTACATTTTGATGCATATGTACATATACTAAACCCCATCCTTTGTCATTGATGTCAAAGGGGGAGAGATAGAGAAATAAAGGAAATTTTTTTTTGTGAAGAATAGTTTTGATAGGGGGAGTATTTAGAGTATTCAGTTATAGTATATTGGAAAAAAAATTTGTCATGCATGTTGCCATCAATGCCAAAGGGGGAGATTGTTGGGATTATGGAAGCATTGCAACATGAGCATGAAGTATGGATGGTTTGTCTTGGTTGTTCCTATTTTTTCATTGATGTTAACATGGTGATAACTATATGAGAATTCTACTCGGTTTACCGAAAGTTGTTCTCTACTAGTAATGCCCTTTTGTGATGGATCAATGTGTTGGTATTTGAGTCCAAAATTCATCGTAAGATCTAATATGACTTTAATCTCTTAACCATGTTATCATGAATTATTCAAATAGCTATGTCTTGGATCTTGAGACATTTTTGGTTGTGAGAAGAAAGTTATCTTTGACAGAGTTCAACTCTGTATTCTACTGTTGTTCCTTACTTGGCATATTGTGTGGGAGACTCCACATTTTATTAAGGTGAACATTATTATGCTGCGGTTTTGTTGGTAGTCTCAATGTTGGTGGTATGATGGGAAATTAATTTGTTCTTAGATCTGGAAGGTGTTTCCTTTGAGGATTATTTGTTGGTTTGGATAACTGTGTTCTAGTCTTGGCCAACTTAGCGTATGCAATACATTATGGAGACTAGTTATGTTTTATGGATGTTAGCTGACTTGGTATTGTATAACTGAAAATATGTTATACTTCTGTGAATCCTTGCATGCAAGGATACTCAATAATGAGTCCTTGCAAATCAATTCACAGCTCTCTATCCGAGAAGAGTAGGGATTGATATTGTGGACCTCAGATTGACCCAGTTACCCCTACAAATACAGTCTCAGAATGAGAGATTCAAAGAGGAGAAGCAAGAATGCCAATCTCCATGAATCCTGTTCTTGCAATGAAACAATGAAAACTAATCTAAATGACTGTAAAATGCAATAAACAAAACTAATTTATTGAAATGAAAATTGATCTACATGCAATGCCATAAATGAATTACTTTGCAAATTAATCTACTATGAAGATTAAGCTAAAATGTAATATTAAACTATATGCTCTAAAACTAAGATGCTTATAAAATCAAACTAATGTGTAATCTCAAATGATAAAATTCAAGAATTTGTAGCATAAATGATGTAAAAGTGATCTTTTGAAATGAGAATGAGAGGGCTCATTTTATAGGCAAAAGTGGAATTGAAGGCAAATTCGGAAGCAATGTGGGATAAATAGAAAAATAGAAACAAATCTTGATTGGAATTCTTTTTTTAGTTTATTTCCCTTTTAAGCGATTTGTTTCCCTTTTTTCATCACAGGATATTCTTGAGAGGATATTTCATTTATTTTATTTAATTTAAGATGATAATATCTCTTTTAATAAAATAAAATAAGATTATGTAATTTAGAAATGAATATTAATAAAATAAAATAAAATTATTTAATTAAAATAGATTTAATTAAATAGAATCATTTTATTTAAGTAATATTAACTTTAATTAAATAACATTATTTTATTTATTAAAAGGGATTTATTTCTTTTGATTAAATAAAATTAATGAAGCATTCAAACCTTAGGGAAAATTGAAACATTTGAAATAGTTATGAATTGATTAAGAAATTTGATATGAAAATGCGACAATCATTGATTCAGAAAGTTGATGTTGACAAATTAAATAAATGGGGCCCAAAGTCTAGGTGACCATTTTAGGTTGCATACAGGTATAATGCACTACATGGATAAAATGTTTAGTATGGTGCTGAAAAAGAGAGTTTTGATTATTTTGTTTTCATCTAATTAGGTCGACCTAATTGATGAATAAGATATACTTGTATATATATAAGATGCTTTGAGGAATGAGAAGAAAGTGCAAGAGTGTGTGGAGAGTGTGAAGTGTGGAGTGTGAGTGAAAGTGTGCGTGGAAGAAGGGTTCGATCCTAAATGATTTATTAGTCGCGGATTTGTGCAAATTTGTTAAGCGACTGTTGTGTGAGGTAGTACTTCATATTCTAAGCTTCATTGGAATTGAACCCTACACATTGAAGGTGTATCCTATCAGTTCAATCTTTTGGTAGTTAGCCACTATCTTTGTATCTTGGTGGTTAGCCATATTTTGTATTCAGGCAGTGAGCCTTTCAAGGACAGTGAGTCTTGGAAGTGAGCCCTGTAATATTTTGTATCCAAATATAATATATTGTGAGTTAACCCTCACCGTGGTTTTTCCCTTTTAATTGGGTTATCCACGTAAAAATCTTGGTGTTCATGTGTATGGTTGCATTTTTTTTTTTTATGTTCCCTCTTGTTGATTTAGTCAGAATTGTGTTAATGATTAGATGGATTTTATTTTGGTTTTATGGAATACTAATTCACCCCCCTCTCAGTATTCCAAATGTTCAACATCTTCTTCTTTTTGAATGTGTTTGTGTCTCAATTCACACCTCTGGAATGTGGATTAGAAATGGACAACTATGCATAGATAAACTACTCTTCAAATTAGGAGGGGAAGCTCCCTCTTTGCTAATGTTGCTTAAAATAAAGTAAACTAAAACTAATTTGTCCATCTTTTTGTTCAACTAAGAGCACAAGGTTATAAAACTCAGGAACCATTGTTGAAATTTTCTGTTTTAGAAGTTCAACTACGACTAAGCCTACTCTAATGATGTTTCCAACTTCTCAAGTAAATGCACAAGAGAGTTAGAAATGGACAAGGAAGGATTTTCTGACAAAATACTTAAATAAACTATTTTCCAACACATCTACTTACTTTCAGTGCAAGTTGAAATGGAGATCATATAAGCATAACACAATTAACGAAAATCGAAGACTTTATTTTCTCAAATTTTAGGAACAAAAGATTACACTTCTAGGACAACAAGATTGTAGCAAAATAGGCTTATAGTTTAGCCATCAACCAAAACACATTGACATAAGACACAAGAACTAAACAATAACTTGTAGCTAAAGAGGCATGCAAGCTTTCTCTTACACAAAGTGAACCGACACTGAATAACAACTTGTAGCATTACAGGCTTGCAATTTTCTATCACAATAACTGTTCCCCCAAAATAGTGGGCAAGGCTTCCTTTATTTATACACAAGTAGAGGAGTAGGGAACCCTAAAATCTCCTTGCTTTTACAACAAAGGCTTGCCAACATCTAAGCTTTATTTCTAAAACTAAACAAGACATACATCTAACCACCTAAGAAAGCATAAAAACATGGAAATCAAACTATTACAACTTGTTTTCTTTCCCTTTTATAAAGAGTGGATAAGAATTGAAACTGGAATAGAAAGAAAGTTGGAAGCAAGCTTCTAGATGATTGTTGCTTTAGATCTCGATCACATCCACCAAAAAGCTGATTTGTTTCTTGATTTTGAGTGGAGAATGCTACTAAAAATAAAATGTTGATCTGCCTTGAAAAAGCAATTTCTCCAAAAAAAAGTTGGGACCTAGGTTTTGTAGAAAATCATGTTCTGGAGAAACCTAGATGCTTAGAAACTGAAAAAGCTAAATTTCTCCGAAAAAAATAGCCAAAAAGCAGTTTCTAGAAGAGGGAAAAAATTCTCAATGTTCAAGAGGATGAAAAAGCGGAGAGACCCATGTGATCATAAATAGAAAAAGTTGAGTGGCTGTCTTGAAAAGCAATGACCTAGAAGTTTGGAGCATGAAGAAGCATTCCTCTTTGCTCACTAATCTCGAAACCATGAAGAACACCAAAAAAACATGTTGTTTGGGTCTTCAAATCTTCGTTGAGAAAAGGGAAAATCTTCTTGCTCTAGACGCCAACCTGCAAAAAGTGGATAATGGAAGACAAGGATGTCTTAAGTAAGTTGAGGTTTGAGAATATTTGCTTTCTTTTTTGCTTTAAAACTTTCAAAGTCTATCCTGAGCTAGTGCATCGAACTTAGACACTTTTTGATGTTGAAAGATAAAACTTGGAAAAATTGACTAAGGCATTCAGCCTTGGGTGCCAATCTTCTCCTTGGGCGCTTTTCCTCTCCAGACTTATCCAATTTTCCTAAAATTTCAACTTTTTGCTTGATTTTTACCTCCATTTGACTTTGATTTCTGGATGCTTAGAGGATCCTATGATCTAATGGAGTGATCTACCACAAAGCCTAACTAATTCTGAGAAGATTATCCTAGAGGTAATTTCTGACAAAAAACTTCATTTGATACTTCAAAATCATGGGCGCCTATCTTCTTCTAGGGCGCCCATCTTTTCTAGTGTTAGCCATTTTTTAATATTCTTCATTCTCTTCATGTTTCCCTTGATTTTATGATGAATTCATGATTTTGGGAGCTAGATTGATCCGATCAACTAACTGTTGGATTTGTTGGATAGCCTAATTGATTCTGAGGGGGGTCTTTTGGATGCTACATCCCTTGAAAGTTGAATCTTAGGGGTCAAAATCTTGGGCGCCCCTGGCTAGTTGGGGCACCCAACTCCTCCAGTGTTAGTTTATTTTCTGTGTTTTTAGCTTTGCTTTTGACTTTTTATATTTTTCTCATGTTTTTCCCTCTGTTCCGCCTTCGATATCTGGTGATTATCAACGTTGATGGACTTGCTGATGGTTCCATTGAAGAGCTTCTTCAAAACTGAAGAATTCATGCTGGAGGCTTTATTTTCAAATTCATCCATTGAGGACCTCAAAAGCTTGGGCACCTATCTCCTTCTAGGGCACCCACCATTACTAGACTTAACCATTTTTGCTTGATTTTCAACCTTCATATTTGAACCTTCATGTTACAGCTTTAGTTTTATCTAGATTTTTCGGTGATTAACAAGTCTAATGATATGACAAAGACATCCATTGCAAAGCTAACAAAATCCTATAGAGATTGAGCACATTTGAAAACCCTAATTGCTGGATTAGGTCTTTCAAAAGGCTGGGCACCCCTGGCTACCTGGGGCACCCAGAGTTCCCAAACTTAGATTATTTTCTGATATTTTCATGGTTTGCATTCCGCCACTTGGTTGAGACCTCTCTTTTTGACCTCAAATTCTAGATGATTGGTTGATCTGATGACTGTGTTGTCAGACTCACTGCGGAACTGAGAAGAATCTAAGCAACATTGTTTGGGAGCACAAACCCTAATTTCACCATTTGATGCCTTGAAAAGTTGGGCGCCTATCTCCTTTTGGGGCACCCATGGCTGACAGAGTTAGTTTTTATTTTGTAAATTTTAACTTCATCCTTTGTTTGACATTTTTTCCTTTGCCTTGCTCGTTGGAGAAGAAAATTTTTCTAAGGCATGAGTATTTGGGCACCTAGACTGAGTTGGGGCACCTGGAGTCTCTAGTGTTAGCCAAAATCTTGCATTTTTGAACTTTGATAGCTTCCTTTCTCCATTCTTCGATCTGTGTGCACGTCCATCATTTCTCATCTTCTTTTCAGTGTTTGAATGTCTGAATCTGACACCTAGTAGCTAACTGACCTCCATTAATGACTTCAAAGCTCCCGAAATGCTTTCTAAAAAAGTAGAATAGACCCACTAGGGAAAAACTGATCCTTTTGTGATTTTGACTGCACCAACCTGATGAGGAAGTATTTTTGACCAATCAAAATTAGTTTGAACCCTAACAACCAAAATTTCTATTTTTAGAAAAAATTTCCAGCATCCATTTCAAAAGAAACCCAAAAAAGTTTCTAAAGATAACAATTTTCCTAAAATTTATGGCCGAAAAACTAAGATCTGAGTTTTGTAGACTTGGTCACTCTGAGTAGACCCAGATCATCATATTTTGAAAATTTCAAGTTTTTGCCCCTCATGCAAGACATGCAAACCCCAATTTTGACCTTTTTTGACAATTTTGATAAGACTTTTACTCATTTCTTCAAAATGCCTAAGTGTAGGAAATTTTTTAATTTGGGGTACAACAAACTATCCATGATGTTTTTGTATCATTGAAATTGGATCAATTCTCTCATGAAACTATTCTATGAATGTTTCCATAAACTCATTCCTTAAAGAGATAGAGAACACTAGAAAATTTGAAAACCAATCTTTGACATCTTCCTTTAGAGACTGAGCATATAGTTTCATGACAACATCCTCTTTATTTACTTCATAATCTCCCACTAAATCCATAAATTCTTGTAGATGTTTTCTTGTTGATTCAAAAATCTTTCCATATAACTTTGGCAAGTATTCCCTAAATTTATTAGGAACATAGTTTGGGAAACCTTGAATACCACTAAAATTTAATGGTCCATATATTTGCATAGAAAAATTCCTTCTTTGAGGACATGGTTGGAACTGATACAAACTCTACATTATGAAACTTGAGCATACAAGGAAGCTAGATTGACAATTCATATGAAAATATTCTTTCAATGAAACCTAATCCCCTCTTTATCATTGTCTCACAATTTGATGAACTCAACAGGACCTTAATCCTCTCAACATAACCCTTATCTCTTCAATTCTTTATCAATTCTTATTATCAAACAAAACATGAAATATCCATGCCCTTTTCTGATTGCACAAAATTTATAGGTCCAAAAAGACCACATAAACTTGTATATAACAATGTGAAACTATGAAACAATAGCCATCTATTTATCACCATGCACATTTCACTAACATATATGCATTATGCCTCTGCCTTTTGAAAAATACAGGTGTATTTTCATAGAGACATGATTTATTTTAATTTACCCTTTCCAAAATAAACTCTCATAACATGGGAATCACATGACTTCACAAACGGTTTCCAAAGAACTATTTCATACAATAAATTTTCCTTCATGAATACTAAACAAAGGAAAATGAAATACCTAGAAAATATTGCATACTTCAAAACTTCTCTCTCTAATTGGAAATATTTGCAAGTCTATGCAATTTTTTGCAGACACCTCTTCCACAATTTCTGTAGTCTCATCAATAGAGTCACCACCTCTCTTAAGATGATAAAATATTCAATAGTTGAAAGATATCCAATGATTAGATTTCTTTATGAGATCTTTTCACCAGTAGAGCACCATATTTTATGAACTTTTAAGTATGTTGCAACAATTTATTTCTCTAGGTGTGAAGTCCTTCAATATTTGAACCAAATCTTTAGATCAAAAAACTTATTGACCCTTTACAAATGGATAACACTCAAGATATCCCTAGTAGAGTCACAAATCTATTGGTTGGTTCACAAATCTACATATCATTGAACCATAAAGGTGTGCCATATTTTATACTCAGATTCAAAGAGAGATTTAGCCAATGAATGGGACAATGATCTCACACTTTTCTCCCCTACACTTTAGGCTCTACAAAACCTAGGTGGGTCTCCCTATATGGTGTTGAATATGGATATGAAACATGATTTTATTGCAACACCTAGTAAATAAACTTCATACAAATAAAAATGGTTTATATGTTTACAAAATGGGAGGCATTATTCTTGTTTTCTTTGAAAACCAAGTATGAAGTATACAAATAACTATGAATAAATTTTGCAGAAAGTAAATCTTGGTTTTATATTTGAAAATTGTTTATGAGATTGAAGGAAAACCATTTGAAATAATCTATTGTCTATCCAAGGATACAAAGTCACAATGCATGTACACATCCTTCACCACATTCTAAATATATCTTGATGATAATTTAGCCATCAACACCTTATGCTAATGAGACCAACTAATAACTAAAAGTGTAACTTCTACTTAACAATACAACCTACAACAATAATATTCTCATTATTTTCATTGAAAGAATTTACATTACTCCTTGAGAAAACACTAAACATAAAAGTAACCCAAATGTATCAAATGTGCATAGAAATCTCTACAATTTTTTATTGTATTACTAAAAGAAATACTTCATTACAAACTAGAGACAAGATACATTGATAGCATGCAAAAGCATGTATTCATATATGCTACAATAAAAATATACAATGCAATTATAGGAATATTTTCACAACATGAGTCTCTATTTCCCTACACAAAAATAATAGCCTATCCATTACATCTTCAAAATCCTAGAACCCTTACAAATGAGACACATATTACAATATAAAGAATGGGGAAAACCCAAATCTTCCACTCAGTTAACACTTGGTAGATTCAGATCCCTTTGATCTACAACCAACTGGCATCTAGGAAATTATTCTTTTCACTCTTTATCTTCCCTTTTTTGAAACTAAATCTTATTACCTTATTTTATTTGCAAATCTTGTGCAACTCTTTTACCTAGGTATAAATTTTTTTTTACTGTTTCATTTTTACTTGGCAAGTGAAAATTTTCCCTTATGGGTAAAAACCCATTTCAATGGCAGTTAAAAATTCCATTACCATACCCACTAGAACCCTCAAAACATCTCAAATTCCTTTACAATTAGTTAGGAATTTTTTCAAACACAGTTGACATCCATTTTGCACTCACATTTTATCTGCAACCATTATTTTTTCTTTTTCACTTGCTAGTGGCTGCATTTTGAAACTACTTAAATCAATACTTGGACATTTGAAACCTCCTTCATTCAATTTACAACAGAGAAAAAAATAAAAGGTTGTCATTACAAAAGAACCATGTGCAGGTCATGAAAAATGATTGCTGAGCATTTTTAGGCTTCTCTCAAACTTAAAACCACTGAAATCTCCCTCAAAAACATTGCTAGGTTGTGGGAAATCCTTCTAGAAACATTATGGAAAAAGAAGAAACACAATAAAGCTTACAGATAGCCCCAAAATCCACCCCAAACTAGTTGCATGTAAGGAGACACCATTTTTTAGCTTTAAGAGATATTCTTTGAAAATTTAAACAATGAAAAATCGCTATCAAATTTGGCACCATGATGTTAAGGTAAGAACCACAAATTAATCTTCTACTACATGTCCAAAGTCAAGATCCTCCCGTGCTGAGTTATGGAGAAAAGGAAGCCAATCAAAACACACTTAAATCTATTTACAAGAATATACAATTTGGGTCTCATCGACTAGTCAAAGCTAAGGTTGACCAGTCAAATGCATATGCCTACCCTAAAAAAATCACAACACTACCGTTAATCAAATTCTCGCATTTCCACAAGCCTCCTTAAAGATAGGGTGCGAAATGGTGGAAAAAGCACTTATAAAAGAAAAATTACTTTATGAAGTTTTAAAACATTTAAGTACCTTCCCCATGTCACTTTTAAAACATTTAAAATGCTTAAAATTGCAGCCCTAGTGTGAGAAAAAGATGGAGCAACACTTTGGATGTGCAAACCCCCATTTCTTGCAATTCCACAATGAGCTCTTTGGCATGCCTTTCACATTCCATGAAATAGTGGAAAATGCACCAAATAGTATGCAATTTCTACTTTATAGCATGTGGGGAAAATGCTTTACAATAGTAAAGTTCATTCACAAAAATATTAGGAAAAAATATAATTTTTCAATTTCTTTTATTGGTAACATGGTGAAATTGTATAACACACAAATGGGAGACCTTGGAGTTGTGATTTTTGCAAACAAGCATAATTGATTAAATAAAACATGGGTTTGCAATTAGATTTCACCTAGAAAAGCTAAAATTTAGTACTTCCTTTGTAATTGGGCCTATCAGAGGTGTGCGCCACACTTGAAAAAGTTTGTGTTAATACATCACTTGACCTCACATTTCAATGAAATTGAAATTGGAGACATTTGAGACCAAAATAAGAAATAGGTCACCCTTAGGTTATTGAAATTTGCAATTTTTTGGTAGGCCAAATTTGGTCTAGGTGTAGTTAGAAACACATTAAAAGATGTGTCAACTCATCCTGGAATTACAAAACTAAACAGGAATAATACCATATGTCCCAAAAAACTTTCTACTACATGAATTTTCATGAAAATTTCTAAAGTACAAAAATCTAATTGGAAAAGGTGGGCTCTGAGGTAGATGCAAAAGGAAGAAAGTTGCCTCTATCACCAGATTGAAAGTGCATAGGCACTTCGAATTTACAAAAAATTGAAGGTGATAATAGAGCCACATATAGAACGTCCACTATACCTCAATAGAATCTTATGGATCAATTGAGTAAAACAACAACTCAAATATCCATTCTAGAGCTTTTGTGCATATCACCAACTTATAAATATATATTAGATAAAGCTCTCATGGAATCATCGGTACCAACAAATCTGAATGTGGACCAATTTCAAGTTATGGTCAGTCATCTCACCTCTACACATCATATAACCTTTTGTGATAAAGAAATGACATCCCATTCACCTACTCACAATGAGGCCCTTCACTTGGAAATATTTGCTCATAAACACCACATAAAATATGTCCTAATAGATTATGGTGTTGGTTTAAAAACTTGCACCTTAAAATTGGTGAAAAAATTGGGATACTTTGAGGAAGTTATAAAAACAAATAAGAAGATATTGAGAAGAGCTCATGATGATGTTGAACAACCCTCTAATGGTACCATAACTCTTTCGATCAAAGAGGGATCAACAATCAAGTACATAGTAAGCCAAGTACTAGATCTAGAACTCCCATACAATGTACTTGGTTTCCCATACATGCAATGCAGGCTATGCCATAAATTTTTCACAAGTGTCTCAAGTTCTATCATGATGGAAACAAAGTAACCATTCTAGTAGATCTAGATACTTTCGAATACTGCAGTAACTCGAGGGGATACACCACACTTCATATTCCTAACAACACCAAATAATCCACCTCTAAATACCACATAGACCCATTGACACTAACTCAAAAATCTACTTATTCCATGGTTACTCCCAAGGTGAAGATTCAGGTCAAGGATAAGGGATATGGGGGATATGATATGACATAGTCTTTTTGTGTAGGTTAGCTTCCATCATCACCTAGATCATATAGAAAAACAATCAAAACACAAAGGGTATCCAACTTAATAATAAAATCCAGTCTTACCACCTTTTCAAAATGGGGAGAAATGGACAAATAATCTATAAAAGATTACATATCTAAGTGGATTTAAAATGAAAATAAGATACTATCATATAACCAGTGGAAAAGTACATTAAGGGATTTTTGATAATGGAACACATGAGGTATTATGGTTATAGTGGAATTGGCACACAAAATGAAGGGATGATGGAACCAATCTCAATAGCTATCAAACCATGCTATACAGGACTTGGATTTGGGAAACCAGATAGTGTGTCTTCAACTACTAAAAGTAAACTTGTGGAAGAAAACAAAACTTTCTATGTTGATAAGTTATCTAATGAGGATACTTTCAATGATTCTTTCGAGTGTATCACCAAAATTTTCCAGGATCATAAAATTTTCACCATATCTCACTTATCCTTTGAACCTACACTGTCCACCAACACCCTTTCACTTGTCTATCCCCAACTTATTGATTGGGACCAACAAGCTCCACCTACTATGGACATATTCCAAAATGATGAGGCTATAGTTGATTTCTTGGGACTTCGAGATGTGATGCCTCTAAGAGATCACAAAACGAGATTTAGTATTGAGCTAGAAATAATGACATAATTTGGGGAGCATGTCAAAACTTTCAGTTGCAAAAACATAAAAAATATAAATAGGTCTCCTCGTGAAAACCACCATGCGACACTTTTAGACCATTAAAGAGGAAAAATAAAGGATGTATTTGAGGGTGAAAACCTTTCTAAGAAACCCAAAGATGGAAGGTTTGACAATGTCCCCATAGATCAATAAAGATCTCCAGTTCTTATTGAAAAATATGAGGAAGAAAACATCAATACCATAGACAGTATTAGGACCACATTCTTAGATCTATAGAGAGATCGCTCCCTCAGACTGGGTAGCAGTCGGATCCCACAACCTTGATGGTCCTAGAGCCTATGACCCTCTCTATCCTTGTTTTCCAATCTATCCAAGAAATGATCTAGGGTTTGGTGGCCTAATTACTCCCTCACTTACTAATATCTAAGATTTGGATCTCTTTGATCTGCTCTTTGATCTACTCCATGTAAAGCTAGGATCTTGATGCTTTGGTGGAACCACTCTCTCATATAACAACCTCTAATAAAGGGTCTCCTATGCAAATTGGGTAATCTTTGTGACCATCACTATCATAGAACCCTATGCCACATCTCAATCCCTCAATAGTGACTACTTTTCTCACTAAGACTGAATGAACACTGCATCTCTCTATTGTAAAACCATATACCTCACCTTCCAGTCCCTACATCTATGCTTATAAAATCTACACCTAACCCTCTACACTCACTAACTCTGCCTCCAAACTCAGTACCTGAGCCTATAGAGGTATAACCCAATCATCCTCATCATGACCCACTATCTCCTCTCTTACTAGAAACTACACTTCCTCATCTACTAGTAGAGATTGTACTGCATCCTCCCCTACGAAATATGAAAACATTGCCTACTATACCACATGTGGTAATGCCACTATTGGCTAAGCATAGGGTCCCGATCCTCCATACCCTATATTATCACCACCCCATCCATCATCCCCATGATTGAATCGATGATGCAATCACCTATCTATCCTCCTCCTAACATATACCATATCTACCTAATGTCCTCCATCATCCCTACCTACAAGATCTATCAATCATGTGGGTCTCATCCCCACTCACCATATCATATGCTTATGTAGTCCCTACATCCACACCATCTACTCCCAAAACCCATCGTACTAGAACCAACCCCTCAAAGTTTGTAATATCTATCTCTGCTCTAACCATCATTCCCTAATGAACTACCTCTCTAGAGGTGCAAGAAAATATCATTTCCTTGGAAGGTGCACTCTACGGCTCCTCAAAATGTCTACATACCTTGTCTAGCAAATGTAACTCAATAATTTAAGTTTTCCTACCTATAAAATAAATCCTTTTTTGACATTATGGGACATTCTCTCCATCATCTGACCAAGCCTCACATTGTCTCCATGGTCTCCATTTGAAACTCACCAAGTCATCTATGATCCATTGCTAATAGGGAGCATATCCCATCTTGTGATGTCATTGTTTGATCATAACTATACACATAAGGAAACTTGGGTCCTCAAGCTCACTCTACCACTGGTCGCATGATTTCTATGTGGTCCCATGCCCATATATGGAGGGTCACTCCACATCCTATACCCACCCCATGTCTATATACAACCTAATGAAGCTGATGATACAATGTAGCCAATACACATGGACCCCATGCATACAAAACCCCATCATTTAGCATCTACTCAATCACACTCTTGTATTTGATAGGAAACCCATGAATCATCCTATTAGGGACTAAAATGCTACTAATAACCACTACTAGAAAAAAAAGTAGGGTATCAAAGTGTACCTCCATATAGCCCAAACTAATCTCATAGTCCTCTATCTCAAGATCATTTGTCATAAATACTTGGATGAGCACTGACTCCCCACATTTATATCATACACCACCCGCTCCCCATAGATTAGATCAGTAAAATCCTCCACACGTCCTCCAAGGTGATCATTGTCTCCCCCATCAGTAATAAAAAGGAGCAACACTTGCTATACCATCTCTTAGCTAATATCATCATCATCAACCTATGTGCTTAAATATTTGACATATAAGTGATATAGAATAAACCAACAACTAAAAAAACAAAGCTTTCTCATCATCACTAATCTTCCATCTCAACTTCAAAGTATCAAGATGTCTCTTGTGAGACATCAATGACTCACAACCACCTTGCACACATAAAAAAAAAAAACATAAACACCCACCCAATGCATCATTTGTAGCATCAAATAAACCAAGACATTTAAAACCATCCTAAAACCTCCATTCCATGCATATCTACCTTTACCATTCACATCTGCATATTTTTCATAACCTCTTATATATGTCTTTCATTTTCCAAACACATTAATGACTGCCATATATGATTTTTTGGTTGGAAAATTTGCTGACTCTCAACACATATGCACCACTAGTGAGAATATATGCACCATCGATAGGTGCAAATGCACCATCAATAAGAAAATATGCACTATCAATAGGTAAAAATGTGTTGACATTAACAAGTATCAGTGAGTGCAAATGCACCATCATTAACTAGCATCGATGGGTGCAAATATGTTTCCAATAATTGGTGGGTACAAATTTGTCACTGACAACCAACCAATGTATAAGCATCACTGGCCAATGCATACACATCGTTGACCAATGCATAAGTGTCACTAGAAGGAACATATGCACATGACCATGTAGTAGCACAAATATGCCACTAGGTGCCACATTTAGATCATTGGCCGATGCAAATATGTAGTTGGCTAAGACAAGTTCCCTAAAGTCCACTCTAAATGCACCAAAATCTAGTGCAAATGCATTGATGTCTAGTACACCCATGCCTAATTCCAGTGCAAACGTGCCCCCAAAAAAATAAAAAATAAAAAAGTTTATAAAATACTAAAAAAATGTTTCTCATGCCCTCCAATAATGCATTTTCTAAAAACACCAACAAAATTCACAGAAACCTATCAAAAAAATTCCAAAACCCTACCCAAAACCTATTGAACACTCAAAATACTAAGAGGGGGTGAATTAGTATTCACTGAAACTCATTAACTTCATCAACTTAAACATTCATTTAAATCATTTCACCAAACTTGCAAAACTAGGAAAGAACAATTAAAGCATGCACCACATCAATGAACACAAGAACATCAAATTTATGTGGAAAACCTCTGAAAGGGAAAAACCATAGTAAGGATTAGCTCATAATATATTATAACTGGTTATAATGGATTAAAAATTGGAGGACTCATTGTCCAGAAAAAATGGATCACTACCAAGGGCTCACTACCCAAAAGACTCACTATCCAAAATAGAAAGAGAGAAGAAAGGGTGGCTCACTACCAAGGATGAAATGCTAATAATGCATCTGCAACATGTTGAAGACATAGTTCCAATTAGGCTCTGAAAAACTAACTTCACACACTTCATACTTCACCACAATCACACTTCACACTTCTCTCTACATCAGATCTATCACACACACACACTCTACATGCATTCTTCACACACTAAATCAGCCGTATATATACCACAAACAAACATATCATCAATCTTGTCGGCCTAATTGCATGAACTATGTAACACCATGACCTTTCAACTCAAAATTACATAACACATACCTTGTGAAATAAACAAAAACATGTACAAACACCAAAATAGGTCATCATGATCTATAATCACTCCCATGATTCTACTCCATACATAACTTAATTCCACATAACCTCAAAATCCTTAGGTTGACACCACATAACAAAACTAGTGAAGTAATAAATTAATGAACCAACTGTTCATCCACAAGTTGACACGTAGACCAAAAAAGCACTTGCCACTTGGAGTGCATACACCTCTGACATCCTCAAACAATTCCTCAAAACCACACATCAAGATAATTATCCACAGTGGAATGTAGAGCATTCCAACATGCACTCCACAACTATAACTCTATCATTATTAAGCCGATACTTTGTCATCAATATCTTTAGTTGTAGAAGACATATAACTCTGAAACTTTGGAAATAGAAATTTTCAACACATACCATGAACATCTAAAAACCACATGACTAGATAATGCAACGCAGAGGAATTTGGACCACAAAATTGTTCCTCTATAGCATACCACTGCAATCTAGGACTTATCCAATTTCACACTTGGTCTTCTCTGGTCTTCTCTAGACTATGTACATATACAGAT
>VDFB02000010.1:12255542-12576173 GCA_007258455.2 Sequoia sempervirens | reverse complement strand
CTCTATGCTTAACCTCTACTCCCCATCTCTCTCCACCCTCCCTCCCTCCATCTCTCTCTCAAGTCTCACCCTCCTACCCCCTCTCCCTCTCTCAAGTCTCTCTCTCAATCACTCACTCTTATCTCCCTCCCCTCTACCCTCTATCTCTCTCCCACTCCCTCCCTCTCTCTCTCACTGAATCCCTCTATCTCTCTCTCCCCTCTACCTGTTGGTTGTTTTTATTGTAACCAGGTTGGTCTTCCAATTTACCTATGGAATTGCCACTTCCAATCAAGGGAAACTCGAAGGACCTGGACCAACTAATGAGGATTTTAAAGACCTCATACACTTTGGGCTCTACAAGACCCAAGAGGGTGATCCCTTAATGCATTTAAAACCTCTGCACCATTATTGTAAACAACATTAACAACAACAGATAATCTCATTTAATAGCTCAACATAATAGCAAAATACTAAATAGAATTCGTTGTTCATCAGTAATATCAACTATTTGGAGCATGAGATAACTACAACACATTCCACAGTGTAAAATAGTCATTGATTTGCAATTTGTAGCAAGTGCTAGGTAAAGACAAACAAAATATTGAACCATACAAATTAGTACAACTTACATCAGTGCCATATATCCATTGAGGGAGTCAAATTCATAAAAATCTAAGGGTTTATGACAGATTTAACACATAACATATAAGATCCTTGAGAACATTGCTTTACAATTTACTCAACATGTATTCTAACCCAATACTACTTATCAAATCCTTATACAAAATATATCCACCTATAATCCCATTCAAGCATTTTAATTAATTCCTTGAGTTAAAGCCAAAACAAAAATTATACACACCACAAGAGTGAGATGAACGAGACAACCCTTGATTATCTTATTCAAAATTCAGATATGCATGTGCAATGAAGAGACATGATTTTGAATTAATCATTTCAATTCAAATGCTAGTACTATCATAAAACATCAAATCCCCATGAATTCAAAACCTACTACATAATGACTCAAAACCTAAATTGCATTTTCCTTAAAACCATCAAACTTTACAATTTGCTCTGCAACTCTACCTAGACTCGACCAAAAAATATCTAACTTTCTAACCCGTACTTCTGGCCTTGAAATCCTTCTTATAGAAAATGAAGGAGCAAACAAGCATCGTGCCAAAAAGTACCTCTCATTTCACATGCTTTTCTTCACAAAACTCTTGAGGATAACAACTATACCTTATTTATTTCTCATCCTACGCCCTATTCATGCATCCTAAAATTACAATAGTATCCATGGGGCCTCTTACACAAGCTACAGTAATCATAAAAAGTGTAAGAGCCCCTTTATATCATGTTTGGACTACAAAACCCTCAAAAATAGGGTAATCGGGCTATATGCAAAGAAATGAAGCTTTCTAACTTAAATCAACACCTTAAGCCCTCAAATCAGATTCAAATCAAATCTAACACATATGTTCATGACTTGGAATTGATTTCACATCAAAATATGGCTACATGTGACCGTACAGTGCTACATAATAGGAAAAATACAAATTTTTTGAAGAAAAACACAGATTTTTGAATGTCAAGAGCTTGTATTTTAAATCTTCAACCATCAACAACCATTACAATGATCACTTTATTCCTTTTAAAGGACTTTACACGTCAACCATTGAACAATCACCTCTACAACTAACTTTTTAATCTTTTATGATCACATGAAACATAAAACACACTAATTTGAAGGTTGTTAACATCACTATTGAAATGTTTTTATTTTTTGACCTTTCAAACATTAAAAAGTACATCATTAAATTAATTATGTAATGGCATAAAATTTAAAAACATCATGAATTAATTATGTAACCACATAAGTCAAATATAATTCTATCAAGAAATTAATATCAAATAGATAATATAATTGCATAACTCATACATTTCAATGGCATTGATCTTCTTCTTCATCCAACTCTTTGTCTGTATCATCCGATCCAGATTCGATATTGTAAGGATTGGTCATATCATCATCATCATCGATATTAGTTTCAATAATGTCATCATCCACACGGATATCATCTTCATGAACATTAACTCCTACATCATCATGATCTAGTTCCTCCTCTTCAAAATCTTCATCAGGGACATCATCAACTAACTGTTGACCCTGATCATCATCTACATCATATTATAGTTCTTCGATATCTTCTTCTTCCACCACATTATACTTTACCGACCTTCCTCTTGGATCATGTCTAACAACAAATGACCAACCCGGTTTACTTGGAACCTTTGAGTAAAATACCTACTCACATTGGCTTGGAAGAACATAGGGCTCATTTCCAGCTCACTCGATCAACCTTGTATTAACCATGGTAAATCGATTATCATGTTCAATAACAGTTCTCTCAGGATCATTTTCATTTAATTGTAGCCTGTACCATAGGACGATGAACAAAATCAATCTGAAGGACTTAAAGTCACACTCAAGTATATCATCCAAAATATCATAGTATCAATTTCTGAGACTTCTGGATGTATGTTGCTTCTAGATGAAACATTAGTCACCTGAAAGACTGTAGTTATACCATAATCACAAGTTTTCTTCATGTCATCCAACATTTTGATTCAAAATTTATGACCATTGCACTACATAGCCTTGTGGTGTTTCACTTGCAATATGTCAAACATGTAAAAATTATTGCAATATCGTTAGTTGTTAAACATATTTATTCTTGGCCGAATGTATGCAAAGAAAAAAATTTCAACATATATATACATCAATAGAATTGAAAATAATTAAATAATATGGGTGATTAATATATTTATACGTACCTGTTTGTCTCTTAAACCATATGCTAAATCAATTTCCATTAGTGTAACATTGGAATCTCCATTACGATGAGCTTCTTTAACCAATGAAGCCACACCTTCCATACACGTACTACTAGATTGTTGACATCGTTCAATCCATACCGTCATCCAATCAAGATTGTTGGTAACGTACAAATATAGTGCATCCTACTCTCGACCAACTGTACCAAAAAAATTGAAATTCACAAATGATGTATAATTAGTTCAATACCACAGTATACGATCTTAATTTATAATTGATGTATCTTGAAGATTAAAAATTAAATAAGTACAATATAAGGTTAAACCAAATGTAAAATATATTCTAACTAATCTCCATGACCATCTTATAATTACCTCTCACTTTCCTCAATCTACCTTTCCCATTAGGTACTCCCCTTCAAATTTGTTAATGGATTTGGGATCCCAAATGCGATCTACATGGATATTTGCTACGAACTTAGGAAGATATTCAGTAATGTACACCATGGTCCGGTATACCATATATCCCTCTACCATAGAACCCTCAGGATGTGCTCTTTATCTAACCAAACTTTCAAAATTTCAAGTGCCTCTCAACCATCCACATTGGACCTTGTGTACAAGTCCACACAATTCAATCTCCTCAACTTGGTGTATAAGGTAGTGTTCTTGTGCATTGAAAAATGTTGAAGGTAGACACTTTTGCATTTCACACATTAGACGAGGAATTTTCTCTTCCAATAATTTATATCTTATTTATGGATTTCTTTAGATGTACCATCTACAAGTGATTCAAGGCTAAACATATTAACGATTTAACAAAATATACAGTATATTACATAACAAGTAAAACAAATGGAAATTATAAGATGTATACAACGAATTGAACAAATATCGCTACTTACCTCATGTATTTTCCAAGATCATATATAACTTGCTTGACATTATTGTCAAAGTTGTCTGAGAGAGATAGAGGTAGAACGTACCGCAACAATTATAAAATGATCTTTTCATTATTTTTCTAAAAGTAGTAAACATAATAGACTAAAAATTACATATATCATACAAGTGTATATAATATACCATAATAATTACCTTAATGAAGGTATGCCAATCATGCATTTTCATCCCTGACCCAAATTCACATTTCTTTGTTAGTATATTGTTTATGTTCACAACAAATCCTGTTGGAAATTGAATTTTTTGTATGAATTCTTTTATAGCATTGCTGCTCTATTAATAACCAAGGAAGGGCACTTATATTAATTTGGTCTCCATCGCTATTTAATTGAATGACATTTTTCATTGCATGATTGGCTTCTTGAATGTCACTACAAATTTTGACAATTTTTTCTTTGTCATGCCTTCCATCCAATATTTTTCATAACGTTTTTGTTATATTCTTTCCTATATGCATTGTATCAAACAAATGCACAATTTGTAGCTACTCATAGTAGGGAAACCTACTAAATTGTCTGGGGATAACTTTTCAATCCTCGGTGGAAGCAACCATTAATGCCTTGATGACCTCATAGCTATTGTTGTTAAACAACTAACAATGACAATCATTGTCAATTACAAAGATGATGTAAACACAACACAATATAAAAATATAAATTCAAACATATAATATATGATAGATAAACAATTTGATCCGATGTATAACCTTGACGATTAATTCTATTATATTCCAACTTCCATAGGCGAGGTGTCATTCTTCATGGTTTTGATGTAGTCTCTTCTTTCCCATTGAAAATATGTTTTTCTTTTGTTCGATACTTGTTCAATACTTATGATTTCTATGGAGGAAGTGCCTATACTCATCAAACACCTACTTTCCTAAACTTGTTGAACAACGAGATTTCATCTTTGGACCACAAATTGGACATGCAAATTTTCCTTTTATTTGAAGACTTGCAAGATCATATATAATTGGGTTAAATATGTCAATTTTTATAATTATATATAATGAATAGATTATTTTAAAAACATGCATGATATATATTTCATAAAATTAAATATTGTTAAAGTGCAGTCGAACGTTATAACATACCACAAAAATGTGTTAGGCCTAGGGCATCATGAATTTTCCATACAAGCATTACATGGAATTGAAATTATATTTGTCCTATTGGTCTAGAGACGTCATACATAGTGATGACATTCCATAACTTTAGTAACTCGTTGATAAAAGGCTTGATATATACATTCATATCTTTAACTTGGTACTTACCTAGTTGAATGAACATAAACATTACATAATTATTATAACCATTTTACTACAATATATATAAATTAATGTACATGACTATTGAATGAAAAAAATATGTCATTATGCAAAAAATACAAAAAATGAGATACTACTACGTTAAAGAAAATTGATGTAAACAAATACCTGGAACAATCATTGACAACATTATGTGCTCCCTCTTTATTGACATCCATGGAGGAATGTTATTGTTCATAACAAAAATAGGCCACACTGAGTAAATAGATCTCAGCTCTCCAAATGGATTGACACCATCCACTCCCAATGAAAGCCTGAGATTACGAGGTTCTTCTTTAAAGTATGGCCATTTTTCCTCCATGTCCCTAAACGTAGAACCATTCGTAGGAATTCGAAGAATGTCATCTCCAATTCTATTCGGTGCATGGTAATTCATAAATTGTGCTAAGCTTTTGCATCTAAATAATCATTGCATATGTGGAATAATGGGAATATAACGAAGAACCTTGTGAGGCACCTTTTTTGTTATTTGATCTGCTCGATATCTACTGATATGACATTCTGGGCATTCTGTTGCAAATTCCTGTTATTTATGATATATAATATGATCATTGGGACATGCATCTATTGCTTGATACCCATTCATATATTTTGAAGCGATAAATCTCTTGGTGATGAGGAGGTAAACATTTGATGGTAGTAACAAAATTACCAATCAATCTACAAATAAAAATTAATTTGTTAATATAAAGAATATTAATGGTACATATTTCATCCTTTATTTACTAGTGATGAACTAACAACAATTAAAATAGATGAAAAAAGATGACATATATGACATACCTTAACATCTGTGAGATTGCTATGTTTGATAAACCATTCATAACTTTCAAGTTCAACAACAACAATACAATAGAGATAAGATTTGTTTGGGAGCCTTCATAAAGGGGCACGTATGCCTTCTCAAGTATAGGTAAATCATGAAAATCATCAAAGTCATCTCGATCATCATGATCAACTTTGCCACTAAATGTGTCATGGATCAATGTATTTGTACCATCATCTTCAACTGTGTTTTCTGGTGCATGATCATCTTCTTCCATAGGATCATTAACTTCATCTTCGATATTCACAGCTCCATGTTCATCCGGTAAACCACATTCTCCGCCGCGATAATCATATCACTTTCCTTAGGGTACCCCAATTATAATAATGATAAGACACAAATAAACCATGATCATGATCAATTGATTATATATATATATAAAATGTTAAAACAATATAAACATTTACAAATTCAATCAATATAAACACATATAATGAATAACTTACCAATGGACGATAATCATGCCCCCCTTCAACGTGACCATGCTGCCTACAATGTTTCTCAGCTGTTGTGATTAAAAGTCGTCTCGTCTTTAAGCCCTTGCAATTATTGCAAAGACAATAACATTTCCCATCACCCTTTCTTTTCAATCTAGCCCACAATCTATCAAGTGTCTCTTCATTTTGTTCTGGACTAATATTATCTGACATGATTTTTCTTTACCAAGCTTGACTATTTAGATCTTCAAAAAATATCAAAATCACACTCCAATAATTTTTATTCATAGACAGGTAACAAAATCTAATAATTCTGATATTTTACACCAAATAAATTTGGCATGCAACCACCCTTGCAAAAGAGAAGATAGTCTGAAGTTAATGACCCCAAAATACTAAAATGCTAATTCCAAAACTTATTAAATTATGATTTTACTTATGATTTTCCAAACTGCTAGACTCCTAAAATAGAATATTGAACTTGATCGCAAACTTCCCACAACGATGAGGTAGCGTTGTAAGAGCAAGTGACCCATTCCTGGAGAGCAACAAGTCGAAATCATCATTGCTAATGTCAATATAGATTTATCCTTTTAGTTAAAGATGCAATGTGTCACTTCTTATGACGAGCTTATCCCTAGGGCCCTCAACATTGAGAGATCCCTAATCACACAAGGAAGCACACACTAGTAGAATTTAGAAAATAAATGACTAGGTGACTAAAAGTTTTAGTCACAACAACTAAAAATGACTTAAATTCTGCTCATTTTTTGCAACTCAGCTATAAATGAGTAAATAAATTACTAGTTTGGTCGTTGATTAAAAATTATTTAGTCACACAAATAAAAATGACTAAATAGTTAGTCATTTATTTAGTCACAATCCATTTGAATAAATCATTTAAGGAATCAAGAATATAACCCGCCAAAATACTTTAAAACTTTAATAAACATACCCTAAAACTTTTGTCAAAATCTTATTTTTAGGTGTAGCCACCGTAATGGAGTTTTCATTTTAATAAACATACTTAAAACCTTCGTCAAAACATTATTTTCAAGCATAGACAGCCAAAATGGAGAAGTGTTTCAAGAAAGAATGACAGAGAACGGTGAGGATGTGCGTGAAAGGAGGCATAGGATTCATTGTTGTTAATCTCATTCTTGCTCGCTTCAACAAATCTTACATTGTTCCCGCTTACTATTTGTAATCTAGGTATTTACTTGACATATATTTGCATAATCTCAAATTCCTTCAGAGGCTTTTTGAAGTATCAATGTATCCTATATAGGGTTTAGAATGATTTATTTTAATTAAAAAAATAAATAAATGATGTATTTCCCTTTAATTAGATAATGTGGAGATCTCCTAAATTTTCCCCAACACACTATCCTCTTTGGCACTGTATTCATTACTCCAGCTACTAGGGTTTTGCATGTGACATCTTCAATATCTTCATGACCGTGGATTTTAAATAGATCTCAGTCTTTGCTTTAATCCTTTTCATTGTAACCCTTGAGTTCCATAATCCACCTTCAATCTCTTCTAAGAACATTTTCTTAAGCTAGACTGCATAGTATGCATATAAAGCAAGTCCTTCATACCTGCCATTGTTCCAAACCACCACTCACTGCCTTGCTTAAAATGTTGCCTCTATAAGCACAATATCATGTTTTAAAACCATGGTTGCCAGTGATTGACCATTAAGGTCACCACTTTCATCAAGATACAATGAGATTTTTGTCTTCAAACTTAAGGCATTATGCAAGATAACATTGCAAATTGTTTGTTGTGTACGATTTTATTTTCTTGCACATTTACTACTTTGCTAACTTCCTTTAAGACTGGGTATTGCACCCTTAGCTGCAATCTCAAACAACTCACTCACTCACTATCACTTGAAGATTCCTTTCATGAGCATCCTTCTATAAAATCAAACTATTCCCTATAGACTACCTACTTACTACAGGGGACTCATTGTTTCATGGTATTGTAGATCTTAAGATCCTTCAACCTTATTGACACTACTTCACAGTCCACAAGGTATTATTCACTATTCTCCCATCTTTGATGATTCTCACTGAACCTCCATTATACATTAATGGATAAGAAGAAACATTGAACCTATGATTACCACTATTATTTCATTTGGACAGTCATTCCTTGATTGTATTTTCCTTGTCTAACACTACCAAAAGCATTTGAAAAACCCTTAAGGTCAGCAAGGGGGTAAGGAAACTCACTGTTAAAATCTCCACTTTACTGTGCAAGGTTTGAGCTTTATTATCTTGTCACTGCTCAGCCTCTTTTTGACTGTCACATCTCAAGTGATTGCCATTCTTCTTACCGCAGATTGCATTTACAAATGTCACTAAGCTACATAGTGTGCTTGTTATTGGCTACAATCTTTAGATTGCAAGATTTTGTTATTAGCTACAATGTCTCAATCTTTTTGGTATTGCAACCTCACTAATCCACTAGAGTTATTGTTTATGTTTCTACGAAGGCCTAGGGTTTGTACCCTAATCATACTCTTACCAATGCTTCTGTTGGTATTAAAAAACAACCTTAAATCTTGGGTCAAAAAATTAGTTGTCTTGAAAAAGTTGTGGTATGATCTTGGATTGTATCCTAGAGTGTGTGGGAAGCTTGTGTTTGATCATTAAGGTATGCAAACCTAATTAGGGAAATGTATCCTATATAGCATGGGTCTTACTTTAATACTTTCCATAATGGTTATTAGCAGATCACATTATTATAGTTTTATGGTAACCCAAGATTGCATTCAAGTATGTAACAAACTTGGTTTGTAGTTTAAGCTATACACTTTTAAGTAACATTCATAAGGTTTAGAAAATCTTGATCACTCTCTAGAATAGCCCATTAAACATGGGTTGTGCTTGAATGCACTACATAATTGATATAACACAACCACTCTGCATATCAACCAGAGTTATAGGCTCTTTATTGCAGCAAAAGGTAATCACTCTTCGATCATGCTATAATTACATCCTAACCTGTTAAACTTGAGACAACCTGAATGCACCCAATGATGATTGACACCTACATTATACAACCTGAATTAACTACATTATATGAGTGCCTCCATTTCTATCACAACATAGCCACATTAAACTTGGGTCACACATGAATGCATCATGTATTTGTTATAGCACAACTGTGCCACATGACCAATAGAGTTATGGATCATATAATTATAGTCACAAGAATCTGTTCCTTGGTTGTGATCTTATGGTGATTCCACACAACAAAATCTGGACATGAAATTCTCAAAACCCTAAATCTCTAAAAATGAAATTTGATGAGATGTTGCTTTAAAATATGATTTTTAAACCTAGAACTACAAATCTGACTTCACAACTGAATTCTGCAAAAAGACAATGACTACCCTCAACCTGGCGATATCTTCTTGAATTTTTTCTGATTTTTCCAAGAAAATTGTCCTTAGTTCTCCACAAACTGTCTCAAGTAGAGAAAAACACTGTCACAATAAATCAACGAACTCACTTTTCTTTATGTTGGCCACAATTTTATTTTTTTCTTATTTTTCATGTTTGTCAAAATTTTGACGAAACCCAGGTTCGTCAAAATTTCGACGAATGTCGGGGATAAACTTTTAAAATTTTGAAAATTACACATCAAATTTTACAAGCACCCGACGATACATCAAATTATACATATTTCGTTGAACATTTTCGTTGAATTTTGCAGTCAAATGAGTTAGTGAATGGATGTCATTTTTGCAACAAGAGAGAATATCTCACCATAATCAACACCCTCAACTTGAGAGTAACCTTTTGAAACCAACCTTTCTTTTTACTTCTCAATACCTCCATCTAAACTAATCTTTTTCTTGAACACCCATTTGCAACCAACAAGTTTTCATCCTTCAGGAAATGGTACAAGATCCCATGTATCATTCTTTTTCAAAGATGTCATTTCTTCATCCATAGCAATATTCTAGGATTTTGCATCATTCATACCTAATGCCTCTTCTACATATTTGGGCTCATCCATGTTAGTATTCAAAGAAAAAATACATCTCCAATCATCAGGTGTATACCTTTTAGGTTGTTGTCTATTCCTTGTAGACCTACGAACAAGTTGAGTTGGAGGTTCTTCCTCCTCTTCTAAAAATCCAGAGCTAGATGATCTCTCCTCTACTTCTTGTCTATCCTTGGGCCTCGATTCAATTTTCTCAAGTGTAGAAGGAAATTGAATCACATCTTCCTATTTACTTTGTTCTAGCTACAATGTAACATAAGAAGGCTTAGTTTCTCTAAAAATAACACTTCTACTAAATATTACCTTTTGTGCAATAGGACCCCAAAGCTTTTATCCTTTCACACCATAACTATATCTAATGAAGATACATTTTAGAGCCTTTTTTTCCAACTTTGTTCGATTCTTGTTTTGGAATATGTGCATATGCCTCACAACCAAAAAATATAAGATGTCTTAATGAAGGCTTGTGACCTGACCATGCCTCTATAGGTGTCTTATCAACAAGAGTTGATGTAGGAGACCTGTTAATCAGGTAACAAGTAGTGGCAACAACTTCAACCCAAAACTTTGTTCTAGGCCAACACCACTCAACATACTCCTAGCCTTCTCCATTAGTGTCATGTTCATTCTTTTTGTAACTCCATTATGTTGTGGAGAATATAGAGTTGTATTCTATCTATGAGTACCAAAATATTTACAGAATCTATCAAAATCATTAGAGAAAAATTCACTGCCATTATCAGTCCTCAAACATTTTATTCTCTTTCCAGTATGCAACTCAACCATTACTTTAAATTCTTTAAATCAACTGAAAACTTCAGATTTACTCTTTAAAAAATATAACCATGTACTTATACTATAATCATCAATAAATGAAACATAATATGTGGATTTACCAATTCAAGGAACACCTTGTTGGTTATTTTTCTGGAACCAAACTTGATCTTACCACTTACCTATGAATCTGCCAAAATTCAATAATTAGCAAGGGTAAGGATTAGCCAACACACAAGTAAGGATTTTGAGGCCCTTACTTCTTCACTTCAGGATTTGTGAAACCTAGGAGGGTAGTCTTAGCAATGTTCTCATAATAATACTATTGTGCCATTTGTATCAATAACACTACAATATACATAGATGATTCTCATAGAGATGCTCAAGTAGTAAAACATATCAAAGAAGTTAGCTACTTTTCAATCATAATTAAATTTTAGAGCATGAGAATGGTAAAACCTCATAGCTTTATAACTTGTTTTATAGAATTTTATTTAATGAATGGGTAATGACTGAGCTAATCAACACAATGCAACATAACTACCTAACTTAGTCCAGTGCCTCATCCTTGGAATTGAGTCAATACCAACACCCACATAATTTGACAATAATTTTCACACATGACATTATATGAAGCTTTGAAATGTTACATTACAATATTTCAACATTGTCTCTTAACCTTTACTTCTTACTAGCATCCTAGCACTTAGTTTAATATAAATTCATAGCCATATTCAAGCATTTACATTAATTCTTTGAATTAATAAACAAGAGTAGAGCCACACATCCATCTCAAATTAATAGAGACAAATAAGATAACCTTGATTATATTATTCATAATCTAGAAAAATAGTACATAGGAGAGTAAAATGGTGTCGAACTTGCACTATTACTATTCTATATCACCTTAATTTCAGAGATTCCCCATACGATTACATTTAATCATTACAGAATAGGGGAAGACAAAACTCTGCACAATTCATTCAAGAAGACGAGGCAACCTTCCAAAAGGCATCATTTTTTGTTGCAACAACTCCAAAACTCCTCATCCACATCAGTCAAAGAAGATTCTCCATCAACACACGAGGAAAAAGCTTATATACTAACCAGAAAATGCATATTTTCCTTCAACGAAATAGAGTCCAACACCTCTCCTTCACACCAGCCAAAAAGAATTTCATGTCAACATCAAAGACAAAAAATGATTCCCATGCTGAGAAGGACGATCCTGCTGCAGTGGCAATGGTGTCATAAAAAACAAAAACAGAGTCAAAGCGCTACTCTGATTCGTTAACATGAGAGTATGCTTGTTTGCTCTGCGTCCATGCTGAAACTGGAGAAGCTACTACTCCTCTTTCATCACAATCCTCGCGTGGCACCAGAGTGAGTAGGTAATGACCATACTCTAGATCAGTATCACCTTCACCATTTTAAGGGTTGTTAGAAACCTCTATGGGAGAGTTATGCCTCCCCAGATAAGCCTTGTGATACCTGTTCCTTTTCTTTGCTTCTCTCACAGGCTTAATAGATTTTTTCTTTCTAAACTTTACTAATTCTTCTGAAACAACCTAGCTTCTCAAGTTATAGGTGCTCTTGAGACCACCCTTCACACCCTTTCCATGGGTTTTCTTCTTCCCCTTTGGTGTTTCAGGAGCTCCTGGTACCTCAATTTCGGTCTCAGGAGCATCATATAAGGATTCAAGAAGACTGTGTCTCCTAGACCTTCTAACTAGGTTGGAAAAAATACTGGTTTTACTCATCTTCAATCGAGAACCAAGAAGGGAACACAAAGACACTTAATTGTAGATAGACCCCTCACTGGTTTCTCCCTAAAAAGAATTTGTAGAATAAAACACTCAAATCCTCACAATTCTTATCATTATATGAAAATATTGTAGAATATAAAACCCTCACCACCCTGAGATTTTAGAACTCACAAACTAACCTAGATACAGTTTGCAATAAAACAGATATGAATCGCTACTTACCCAGGAAAATTTTGTCACAATACTCTATAGAAACTTCACACCATCCTTTTCACGAACTTAGATTTTCTTAGCTTCTGATTGCAATTGTGAAGAAACAAAGGCTATCAACTCCCATTATATCGAGAAATTTGAGTGTGTCAAGCATTAATGCTAGAAGAAGGCTTGTGCAAGCAAGCTGACAATCAACCGCTTGATTTTTGAATCTCCACCATTGATCATCCGTCAAGATAAGTTGAAAAATAATTAAAATCAAGGTAATTTATTGTGAATAAATCAACTACATGTGTTTGTTTCCTTTTTATAATCATAAAAACCCATGTGGATTTACATCCACCCTGTCTACATGGTGCAGGAGCACCTTGTGCATTTTATGTCTCAATCAAGAAATCTTGTAAAATTTGAATCTCCACTAATGTAAAGTTTGATTTTAATCATGTAAAGCATGTAAAGAGGTCATTACTAATGTATTTGAGTCATTTGATTAGGTTTGTAGGTGATTGTGAGGTCAAGTTTTCAAAATTTGCAAATATTGCAATTATTGTCAAAAATGTAAAAATGCAAACAATGAAGGAAGATGAAGAGTCATTTATGAAAAGGAAAGGTTTGGTTGTTAGAAGTTGAAGGGGAATTTATATTAAATGATGTAAACATCTATTTAAGGCCCTGTGAAGGTGAGAAAAGCATTGTAGATTGTAACTTGAAATAATTTTTTCTATAAAAGTACCTTGTTCTGCTAGACAACATTTTCTTCTTGATTTTCAGTATTTGTACAGACTGTTTAGTATTCTTAGGCTCTAAAACTTGATTTTTGTTCATAGTGTGTTGTGTTAGCTTCAATTTTCAAGAGTTTTGAAGAAATTTTATTAATTTTAGAGGCTTTTAAGAGTAAATTTAGAGAAAATAGGTTTGAAACCATCAAACAAGGGTTTTGAGAGTCTAATTTGAATTTAACAACTATTCCACCTATTTAGGCTTTGTAGATAAGTGGAATAGCTTAATGCAAGGTTTTATAGTTTTTTGTATGTTGGTAGATGCAGGGGAAGGAAGGATACCAAGTTCTTGTTGCTTCCCTCACAAAAAATTCCGAGTATTGTCATAACAATGGTGGCTCCATGTTGAAGATTGTTGTAAAAGCATTCAATAAGGTTAGAAGATGGTTTCTTTAGCTTGGGAAGACATATCCTAAGTTATTTCAAGCTATGGAAAGGAATTTTGAGGTTTGGAATGCATTGAACCATTAAACCCCTTTTATACTTAGACAAAGATGGCCTAGAATGAGGGTTTTACAATTTGGTGCATTATTGAATCTTTCAATCTCTCAAAGTTGTTGAAATTGAAGTTTTATAACTTGTTGAAATTTTTCCCAAGGTTATTTTTGGTTTTTGGAGTGAAATAGAGGGTACTTGCTTTGTTAAATAGGCCTATTTGAAGCCTAAATGCTACGGAATAGTCATTGTTTCTAATATTCTTTTCAAAACAACATACCTTGAGTTTGAAGTATGTTATAGTAGGCCAAAATGGGTTCTTGGAAATGTAATTGGTTTGTGGAGACTCAATCTATTCTAGGAGATATACCCAATTTTATCAATATGGACTACTACTAGTAATTTTGGTTTTTGAGTACAAGCAATTGTGGATCTGATAAAACAATGTTGTAATAGTGAGTTTTTGTTTTGTTTCTTCCTAAATCAAGATGGTGGTGGTGTATAAGGGTCTAGTAAGAGTTTTGAAGCATGATTTGATGATTTGGTGTCCTTTAGCCATGAGGAATCAAGTGTAAAAGAAGGGAATTTTGTAGAAAGTTTAGTTGATATTCTCAAGTTAGTGTTTTGGGTCATTAGTACCCTTGAAGTTTGTAGATTCTTTGCATCACTACACACTTAATCACCTGCTTAACATTAAAGAAATCCTGTCATGTAATGTTTACTCGCTTGCCCATGGGAATCAATCCACTTGTAGCTTATAACAATAGCACAACGAGGAGCGATCATGATTCAATTTCAAACCATCGGCTCGTACCCTACCTTATTTTAATGTCACCTTCCTGCATGTACCATTTCTTGACAGAATTGATGGCCTTAATCAAAAGAAATCCTCAAATCCTGAACACGTGCTAGAATAAAATATTTAAGAATGGCACTCATTTAGCCCATATGTTCTCCCGGCCAAATTTATTAATATTCAGCCCATACTAATGTCTCTCCAGCCTTTTGGATCATTCCACATGGCAGTCGCTTGCTCCCCCATTGAGAAAAAAAAGAGGTGAGTAGGCCCCTCACGAGATAGCGGGGAGTGGTTAGGATTAACCCACGTCACCTGCCATCAACCATCGATTCTCACTTGACAAAGCACTTATAGTCTCCAAAGCTAGGTGGGTCCCTCCAAAAAGAAACAGGTGTCAATCCGCTTGCTAGCCCATGTCATTTCTTTAATGTAAAATAAAATCAGACGAGGTGGTAGGGAGTGGCCAAGATGAAGTCACCTCATCCAACGACCACTGTTGATTTTACTATAATACCACTCAAAATTCTTATCAAAGGGGCCGAGCCCACCAATGTACAAGACACGTGGCTTACGCTGCTAGCCTGCGAGAATAAAATAATGAAAAATGAGATAGAGCGGGCATGGAGGGAACGATGGTGATTTTCTCATGATGATCAAATGGTCAACATAGAACTTAATATCTGCACATGCAACAAATATTAGTCTTTAAAAGGGAGCCACTACTAGGCAGACGATGGTCAAGGACATAACAATTAAGGTTAAAACCTTAAGTGAATATTTTTAAAATTTGAGCTTAGACTTAGACAAAGTATTTTTGAAAGATATTGATCCCGGTTTAAAATAAAGCAATACATTTAATAGGACCATAGGTGTCGACCGAAACCACTAGGATCAAGGGGCTGGTAAAGGAATGAATTTGATAACATAAGTCACAACTTAAACCACCAGGAACCTACTTCAGAAGGTCAACAATGAAATACATCGGTTTCCAAAAGGCCTCAGACTCAAGGTTAATTTGGAAGGGTTTTATCAACACAAACCCTAAACATCAATGAGAAACATAACCCTAAGCCCCAAGTTAAGGGATTAATTCAAATTTTGCAAGATTTGAAATGGAACCAACACAATTTTTAAAAGGTTCCATCAGATCTACATGACCGAACACATTAGAATGAATAAGATCCAATACACCACAAGATTTATGAGAACTTGAGTAAAACTGAACGCAATTTTTTTTTCTATAAATGTAATGCTCATAGAAATTGAATTCAAGATTACAATTAGAAAAAACTTCAACAAGGCTTTTATTTTACAAGGTCCTTAAACCCTTTTCTCCAATGTGGCCAAGTCTCTAGTGGTATAACATAGTTTTCTATGCAGGTAACTTTGTTTGAGAAGAAAGAGCACCCTTGGGTACCCAAAAGCCATGACCATCTGCTGAAGGTGAAACCTTCACTTCTTCCACATACTTGATTTTCACATAAGTACTATTGCACTCAACAGTGCATGCATCCAGCTTATACAATGTGCCATATCTGACACCTATAGCAATCACCATATCACCTCTAACCATCTTGCATCCTATATTAGAAAATACTACCTGCACACCCAAATCTATTAGTTTTCTTTTAGATAACAAATTTCGTGCTAATCCAAGGATATGCAACACACCATTAATCCTTTTTATTCTACCATAAGGAAATATGATTTTAACTTTACCACAACCAAAAAATTTTAAATGAGAATCATCACCTAATACACCTTACCTCCATCAAATTTTTCATATTCAGAAAACCAATCTCTATTAAAGGTCATATGGAAAGATGCACCTGAGTCAATTAACCATGCATCATTACCTGCACGAGTTGCCAAAGCTCTAATCAATGCATCACCATCTTCCTTCTTGGACTCAGAATTAGAATCAAATTTCTTATTTTTCTTCTTCTTTTCTTCTTTGCATTCCTTACGAACATGTCCAGGATTACCGCAATTTCAACAAATAACTTTGGACTTTCCAGGAGATTTAGATCTCCCCCTAGACTTGGATTTGTCATGCTTCTTATTCTTCTTTCCTTTTTCCTTAGGTCTTCCATGAATGTTTAGGGCCTCCTTGGTAGTGACAGATACCTTCCTCCTCATCTCTTTAGAAAGAAAAGAACCCACCACATCTTTAGTCTTCAAAATTATAGAAGTACTCCCAATAGCCATAACACTTGAGAATCCCACAAATCAGACAAAGAACAAAGCAATATTTGACCATTTTCCTCCTCATCCATTTTGACACCAATTGATGCCAACTAAGCCATGAGCATATTGAATGCTTCCAGGTGGTCTGTGATTGTCCACCCTCTTCCATTCTCAAGGAATACAACTTCTTCCTCAAGAAAATCTTGTTCACTAAAGATTTGGACTGATACCAAGCTTCTTCCATAATTTTTGTGCAGAGGTCTCCTCATAGACATTAATTAAAACAAAGTCTACCAAGCACAATCCGATTAGACCCTTGGCTTTATGGTCCATAACATCATATTGAGCAGCCTGAGTAGGATCTACAGGCCTTGAAACATTCTCATCAACTACATCCCATAGATCTCCATCTATCAACAAATCCTCCATCTTTAGCTTCCACATCTCAAAATTATTTCCAAAAAAATTATCCACGTCTATTCTCCCTGATGAACTCACCATCTAAAAATTCCTGTAACAAGATCACAAAGTATCTTCTGCACAAGCTCCCACTCAAACCTAGATTAGTCCAAAAATCCCAACAACCCACAACTGAAACCAAAGGTGATCAGGCTCTCATACCACTTGTAAGGAATCTAAGGTAGCAGAACAACTTCCTACACTAATCTTGAGAGTAGAATAATAAAAAACTTTTACATATCTTTAACATTTACAAAAAGTTAAACAAAAATAAACATAAATATCATGCATACCATGACATAGTGATTTACATGGGGAAAACCCTTTCGGGAGAAAAACCCCACACTCCAAAAGCCGCCCAATATATTATTCAGTAAAACAAAAAGATTAAAACATACTTGCAGAGCAAGCTTCTCATAGGAGTATCACCACTCAGAGATCAAGAGACAACATGAATACTATCAGACTCTCAGAATACATCACCGTCTCTCTCTACCGTAGTACAACATCCCAAAATAGGATTACATTCTATGACAAAATAGGCCAACAAAATATCCACCATTAGATCTAAAACCTAATAATTAACGGTCTAGATTTACAATGTATCATTTATCTAATGTATGTCAGCCATTCTATAAGTTTCCTAAAAAAAGTTAACAAAAAAATGTTTACACAAATCCCACTCCCCCCCCTTATGCCATTGTATACACCTATCAATGTAACTAGGAAATATATATAAATATATATACAGCCTATCAACAGTAAATCATTATATAATTTCAAGCTTGAGACAAATTTTCCCAATAGGAATAGCGAGCTTGATTCCCTAAAACCCCCACTACCAGAGTGACCCCAAAATCGAACGGCGTCTTTGAAGTTTCCTATCGAAGGGAGGTCATGGTTGTGATCTTCCATAGAACGCCTAAAGGATAGAAAACCTATCCCCCGAGTATCCATGATCCCAGCGCCAAGCCCATCCTCGGTGAACTCCTTGTGACCACAAACGTGCAACCCCTAATCTATGGATAGTGGATTCCATGTGAAGTGGTGAGGTTTCCTAGTAGGTGAGCGAGCGGAAGGAGTAGATGTGTAGCACCATTGATGATTTTTATTTATAATATAATATTATAATATATTTAATATATTATAATATAATGTTATATAATATATATATATATATATTTTGATCTGTAAAAGGTTTGATTTTATTGAAAATTAAAAAAGATTACAATGCTGATTCCAAAGAAAATCTAAAGATAAACACTACTAAACCCCAACAAGTCCTATAGAATTAAACACAAAGCTACCCCCAAACCCAATTTCAACCATCTAAAACAATGTTGTAGATTTGAAACAACAAACTACAAAGTTTACAATCCAAAGCCTTGAGACCTTTTAATAGGTCAAAGGTTTGAAGCTTTCTTTTTTCCTCCTTTTGCCTGGGATCGCAGGACCATAGCAAAGGATTTCTTCTTCTCCTTCTTTGCTTTCTTTCCCAAGACCGTTTGCCACCCGTCCTCAACCCTTGCAGCCTCCTTCTGCCACTCTAGAGATGAAGCCTAAGAACTCTTCCAAGCTCCATTTCCATGACTTTCTTGCTGATGCTAATCCTCATCCTTCCACTTACTAGCATCCTTTGACTGAGATCTCACACCACTCTTATTTTCCTTCACTTCTAGTGTTGTTGCCCCAGTTTTAAAGGTTACTTCCTTAACTGCAGCAAAATTCCTTTCTTGAGCTGGAGCCGTCTGAACCTGTTTCTTTGCCTTACTTCGAGCCTCCTATAATAGCAACTTCTCTACCTGATGTGGCTCCTCTAAGGCCCGACTCTCCTCCTCATGGCCTCTCAGTTGAGAGCTCACATGATTCTCCTCCTGCTTCTCCACGGTGTAGTGCTGGGTGGATGCATCTTTCCACCAAGAGACAACTTTTCTAGATCTACTTTTGGCACATTCAACTGCCAAATGCCCCGTTTGGTGGCAGTTTTTACACCTAAAGGGCACCCCTTCATAGTCCAAGGTCTCTATCCAACAACCCTTTAAATATTTTAATGGAATCTCCTTCGGGGGTACCTTGGACACCTTCATTTCTACCAAAATCTGGACATACATCGAGTGCAGCAGACTTGAGGACTTTTCGTCCACCATTACGAAGTTTCCCAATGAGTTGCCAATAGCCTCCAGGAAAGCATCAAACCAAAACTATAGGGGGAGGCCAAGAAGTCTTACCCAAAGGGGTACACTCTCAAAAATTTCTGTAGCTGGGTTGAAAGTCGGATGCCATGGCTTTAACATCAACACATGTTTCTCTTCCCAATCCCAATGATAATCACAGAGGATCTTATTTCTAGCCTTTTTTTTTTTTAAAACAACAAAAAAACCTTTGCCATTGGATAGATTTGCACATACCCTTCCAGTAGAGGCTTCCAGAAATTGGATATCGACTTGTGCAGTTCAGACGAGCTTGGCCAGAAACCCTTGAACCTCCCAATCAACCCCAGCCCAACAAAAACTTCTTCATTGAAAATTAATTCTTTCTCCAACTCTCCATTGATTTCTAGAGTGATTGACTTAGAGGAAATAGAGGAGTTAGGAGCTCCTCCTTTCCCCCCAACAGATCTTCCGCTTGAGTTTTTGGTTGCCCTACAGAACCCCAACTTGTTTTCCTCAAGCCTCAACTTTTTGCAGTCCTTAGCGACTTTGACTTCACCAAGCTTGGAGACTCCATGCTGCCTTTGAAACTAGCCTCCAACATTGACGACAGACTCTCCACCATGGTGCTCTAGCATCTGCTTTGTAGCCTCCCATCCCTTCTTGGTGTCACTTCTGATTAGAGTGAAGGCCCTTGCCACACCCTGTGTCGCTATGCTCTGAAGACACTACTCAGGAAAAACCCTAGTTTCCTCTACAGAAATAGGACCGTTGGCGACCATTCCAAAAAGAAGAAGATTACAACTTTATAATGTTATATAATATTTAATACTATATAAGTATTATAATATAATATAATATTATAATATATTAAATATATTATTATATAATATTAAATTAAAAAACATTATAATAATATATTAAATTAAATATCTGTATGGTATATTAAAACATTATTATAATATACTAAATATATTATTATATAATATTAAATTAAAAAACATTTTAATAATATATTAAATTAAATATGTGGTCAGTCTTAGACCTGACCGAATTGAAAAAACCAACCTAAACATAATGAATATCTGTTTCTAAATGGATATCCGTTTCTAAAAGGATATCTGTTTCTAAACGGATATCCATTTCGGTTTTCTATTTGCTATGGCACCATGTACTTTCTACCCGAGCCTAAAATAATTCAAAGCGGATTTTTGTGTTTTTGAGCAAGTTAAAAATGCCTTTTTTTCACATTGCCACTTTTTGGACCCCCGTGATCTTACATAGACCCATATATGTATATATATATATATATATTAGCTTCCTTTCCTTGACTAACACATTTGGTCTCATCACCTCATTATTTCTTGTTGATTCCTCTATCAATATTAATTGAATATTTTTTATTATTTAATTAAGCTAACACACCATTCATCATTTTCTCTCATTTCACATTAATTAAATAATTATTTTTTTGGGTACATAAATATAATTGTATTAATATAAAAAAGAAATTACATTATGTCATCTTAGTGGTCATAACTAAGCTAAGAAACCCATACATTTAGTTTTCATAGAAATCCACCCCCAAACCCCAACCTCGAGAAACATCCAAAAATGACCAAACACAAACCATGCGAAGATACAGATAACACAATGCCTAGCCAAGACTACACCAAAGACAAAATTTGTATCCTCTCATGTCGTCACCCACACCACCTTCCTTCTTTGACACCCAAGGCGTATACAGGAAAGCTCATGGAAGCCCAACCAAAACAACCATGAGCATTGTCGAGCCAAAACACTTCAACCCGCTTGCCAAAAGAGAGCCATACTTCATTCTCGAAACATTTTCAAAAGAAAAAAACTAGCCAACATCTAAAAAAGAATAGCACCGAACCATCATTCCTTCAGCTCCATGCCTTTCACCAGCATACACTCCTTGAAATGCCAGCACCAGTTGACCCTGTTCGATGGCTCAAGGTATAAATGGTACTTCAAGAAAATAACCCCACATAGGGCACAATTTTTGTGCACCCACAATGCCTCCTCTTTAATATCCAATAGGAATAGATACCATTTCACTTTGCCACTAGGGACAAAGACCCTATTCATATCACATGGTCATGGGAGCCCCATGCCTAGCTCCATAATTATCAACGCGTCTTCCACCTCGCTTAATAGATCATCCATTACCAATTTGTGCACCATCAAGATAATCATTTCCTTGGGAACCTCCAAGTCCAAAAGAGAGGCAATGAAAGGAGATGCAATATCTGAATTCATTCAGTACCTCTTAGAAGAGACCATAAATTCACTCCCCAAAATTAATTGTGTAGCCTCCAACACCAAGGGATCCCAATATTTGAAGAAAAACTTCAATATTTTGTGAGATGTTGCCAAGGAAGGACATAACTTGTGAAAATCTGTGAGTCTCACCAGCATCTCTATCCTTGCATGCAACAGAATGCAAACCACACCATTGAATGGGAATAAAACAACGAACATCACCCATAAAACATGTGATCTTGAGATCTGTAGCCCACCCAACATTAATTGCACGTCAGGATGTTGTCATCTCACCCTATGTGAGCACACATGAGCATTAAATGTTGTCTTGCTTACAATCATTAATCGTGCCAACCTGAGAGAGAATTTCTTGAGCATTCCTCTCAGTGACACATAGTAATCTTTCCACCCTAGCCAAACTACCGCATGACATTAATCAAATAATTTTGATTATATAATTAATTCATCAATTTTCTCTCATTCACATTAATTAAATATTTTTAAAATTAATTAATTCTTCTTATCCACTATAGCTAACATTTCCTCCACAATTAAATAAATTAATAAAATTATTTAAATTATTTTTCTATTTTTTATTCCTCAAAATAAATAAAATTAATATTTTATTTATTTTCTCTTCTTTTCCATCATGCACATGAATTAAATAATTCCTTTATCAATCAAGTGAGTCAACTAAAAAGGTATATCAGTTCACTCAAACTCACTCTCACTCTTACTCATCCATGTAGTTAGTTAATTCACCAATCAAGCCCATTAGAAGGACATGTGTAATTTGCACATTCCTCGTGTCCTCTCAATCAATTTCATCCATTGATTCTTTTGATTGTTCTCTATTGTTGATGAATTTCAAGTGAAAGCTATAAATTAACCATCTTCCAAATTATCAAGGATCTATAAATTTTGAGAAAATTCGTGCTATCATCCAATCCATTTGCTATCACAAGGTTATGATAATTAGAAGAGAAATCCACATACTATTGAAGCATATCTAAAATCAATGGAGTAAGATGAGGCTTTGTGGAGGTAATTGTGTTTGTTATCTTATTGGATTTATTGTTCTCATGCTCTATTAAAAGTGATTGTTGAATGTTGAAATCAATAATTTTTTATGATATTATCATTGCTTTGCAATTTCAATATTTTATCATTGTAGCATCGTAAATTGTCACCCTTGACAATTTCAAATTGGGTTTATCTCCCTCCTATGTGCATGGACCTAATTATGTATTAAAATTTTTCTTGTTTCATAATAATATTCAAAACATTAGAAGTGGAATAAAAAAGACTTAATATTTAATATCAATATTTAAGGCCCCAAAAGGATAGGTTTAGATTGGGACATCCAACACCCATTTCCAACCTATTTTGGCTAAAGTTAAAATATTTCAGTGTTGACATTTTAATATTTAAAAATCCAAAATCATTTGTCGACTATCGATATTTGATTATTGGGAAATTAAAGAATTGCATATAAATACAAGTCATTTTTATCATTTTAATCCTAACAACTTTAAGAAGCAATTTTGGCATTTTGAATTGAGCAATTTAGCAATCAAGAGTAGAATTAGTAGAATTATAGTAGTATTATTTCATTCAATCATCTTGTTAACAATGCATCATACTTTCATGTGATTTTGTTCATGTTTCATGTCTATTTATTTTGTGAGTACTAAAACTTGTAGGAATTCAAATCAAGTATCAATTTATCCTTGAAGGTGATGAGTACAATGACTTCAATCCATCAAGGAATGAATATCTGAGTGGTGAGTTGCAACAATTGTCAATTTATGACTTGTTTATCATTTAGTCTATGCATGACCAAGGGTAAGCTCTCTTTTTATATCATCATAGCCATTATGGAGGTAGAAATACCAAAATGGGGTTTGACTTAGGAAAGCCTCTATATGGCACAACCCTTCCCTCTATTTCATGTGTGCAGGTTACATATCTAAAATAAATTGAAGGAGGATTGAAGATCTAATTTATCACTCAAGCATTCAAGCCCTACAAGTTAAGAATTCAAGGAAAGTGGATTTTATCAACGAAAGATAAAGTTCCAACACTAGGTCTAGAAGAGAAGATCGCACTAACCAAGAGAAATAAGAAATTGAAGTCTAATTTTGGGTACCTGCTTCTCAATCTAGGGAACCTAGCACCCTTATCCATCTATCTCAAGCCCAAATTTATATGTCAAGTTCTTCTATGTCTACCCTCTACTGTCCTAATTTTTGTTTCTATTTATTAGTTTTGTGTTTTTCAAAAATTATCTCAATTTATTGCATTTTCATAGTTAACCTAGGAAAATTCTTGCATCATCAAATTAATCAATTAATCAACATCAAATCACACACAACTACCCCCTAAGGAAAGGATTAAAACCTTGATCCACCATTTTGGATCTTCCATTGAGGTTGGTGTATGACCCAACTAATGCTTAGTAAACTTGGTGATGGACACAAAATTCAGAGGTGGTTCCTAACTAAACAATCTATTAAACCCTTGTAGTGTAGTCATGATAGAGGGTTCAAAAAGAACAATCCAAACCATCCATCTTAGAGTCAACATAGCAGAAATAACACAAGAAAATGATCTATAAATATGAATCTTTATTGAATTGGCACTCTTACATGCAACATATGCCTCATGGGCGAATATCCAAGGATCATAAGCCTAACACAAGGGAATTCAACATTACAATTAGCCAAAGGCCTTATTACAGTCCCCTGAAGGGTTGATGCAAAAATCTAACTACCAACCTATCTCAAACTTGATAACTAAACTCCTATGAATTACAAATGATTATAAATATGTTTCTCAAGATCCAAAAAAGCTCCACATCAGCCATAAGGGTTCATGACATGATGAATTATCAAGTGTGAAGGTTGATCTAAATTTATATGAAAAGATAATCCTTAGCAAAAAAAATGACTTGCGAATCTCCAAGATAGATGGGGCCATTAAACACAAAATTCTTGTATGATTTCCCATTAGGCCCCACATGATTTGGAATAGGTCCGCACAAAGAAATTTGGACTAGGTCGGCACCAAATGCTTTGACTAGTAATTACAATGAAATTCTGAGAGCGATAACTTTCGATAAACAAATGAAAATGATCTAAAATCTTGATATGTGATAGATTTACATGTGTAGATGGTATATCCTACTTCACAAGTTGAGAAATGAAAATGTGGTGAAATGTAGAATGAAATATTGAAACTGCTACATAATGCAATTCAAGAAAACAAATGTTTTTGGTTGATATAGGATTTCTTTACAACTAGGGATGTTCCTACATCAGACACCTGAGGTTGGAAGAAAAGTGAGCCCCTCACTTTCTAGGGCTAAGAGGAAAACCAAAACGGTCCACCTCAGCCTAAGTTATCCATGACAAATATTCCACTGGTTTACTTTTCCACTTCACCAGATATTCTTTGTACTGCTTGTTTCTAGTGCTCCTTCTGGCTCTAGTATCCAAAATTTTCTCAATCTCCTCTAGTTCTTGATGTGTTAATTGATACTTCAAATCCACTTCACTACTACTATCACTTGACTTTCCTTCATGGTACTCATAAATGTTTGCAACATTGAAAATATGTGATATACCCAATGTCTGCGATAACTTTACTTCACATGCATTTCATGAATCAAACTTCCTTATAATCTTACATGGTCCAAATTTCCTCATCTTCAACTTGTTGTATGTTCCCACTAGAAATATCTCCTTCTTCAGATATACCATCACTTCATCTCCAACAAAAAATTATTTATGTCTCTAGTGCTCATCTTCCTTATCCTTATACTTATTGTTCATGTCTTCCAAATACCTTTGGACTTGATTATGCAATGTTTATCTATTATGAAGGATTGTATAAGTGGTCAAAAATGCTTTTTGGATTATATAATGCATTGAGCACTTTCATGAGATTGATGATTGAGGTACTAAAGAAATTATTGGGAAATTTTGTCATTGTTTACCTAGATGATATTCTAATTTTCAGTAAGAAAAGAGAAGAACATTTGTGGCACATTAGACAAGTATTATAGAGGTTGAGAGAAGAGAAGATTTTGATTAATATCAAGAAGTGTAGTTTCATGAAGACAGAGTTGGTATATTTGGGTTTGTTATTTTTGCTGAAGAACTGAAGATAGACCCTAAAAAGGTTAGAGAAATTGTTGATTGTCCTACACTAGCAAACATTAGAGAAGCAAGATCATTCCATGGATTAGCTAGTTTCTACCAGAATTTTATCAAAAGTTTTAGTAGCATTTGTACACCCATGACAAAGACAATGAGAGGGGTTAGGAAAGAATTTAAGTGGACATTTGGAGCACAAAGAAGTTTTGAATTATTGAAACAAAAGGTGATAGAACAACCAGTGTTATCATTACTAGATTTTGAAAAAGTATTTCAAGTTGATTGTGATGCAAATGGAAATTCAATAGGAGCAATGTTGAGTCAAGAAGGAAAACGTATAGCTTATTTTAGTGAGAAGTTGAATGATGCCAAAAGAAGATATCTAGTTTATGATAAAGAATTTTATGCCATAATTCAAGCCTTGAAGAAGTGGAGAAATTAATTGTTTGCTAAGGAATTTGTGTTGTATACAAATCATCAAGATTTGTAGTACTTGAACAACCAAGGAAAGTTGAATCAAAGACATATGATATGGGTTGAGTTCTTGCAGAGTTATACATTTACCCTGAAGCATAGGAGGGGAAAGTCAAACAAGGTTGTAGATGCATTAAGTAGGAGTAGAAATATGCTGACATATATAAGAATGGAAGTATTGGGATTTGAAGAACTAAAACATATGTATGAGGATGATGTGGATTTTGTTGAAGCTTGGAGAGCATGTAAGGAACTAGTAGTTACAAACTAGATCCAATGGTTGGATTATTTCATTCAAGAAGATATGTTGTTAAAAGAAAATCAATTGTGTATTCGAAGGAGTTCAATGAGGGATAATTTGATCAAGGAAAAACATAATGGAGGACTAGCAGGACATTTTTGAGTGCACAAGATAGTAGCTTTGGTGAGTGAACATTATTTTTGGCTGCAAATATATAAGGATGTCAAGAAGTATGTTCAAAGTTGTAGAATTTGTCAAGTTGTAAAAGAGAGTAGTCAGAATACTTGATTGTACAAAAAATTGACAGTACCAGAGAGACCTTGGGAAGATATAAGAATGGATTTCATATTGGGATTGCCAAGAACACAAAGAAGATATGATTCAATTATGGTCATAGTTGATTTTTTTTTCTAAAATGGCACATTTCATTCATGATAAGAATACTAATGATTTCGTGCATGTTGTTGACCTATTTTTCAAGGAGATTGTGATATTACTGTTGTCAATAGATTTGCACCCTGTTGAATGCAATATTCACCAATCTACTGAAACATGGAAACCTTCTTCAGATGTGGGTGATCTGAACGAAGAAGGAATCTCCAGAGTGAGCTGGTTCTCTGAATGATAAGTCCTATTCTAAAATTACTTCTGAGGAAAGGGATAAAAAGATGAATCTGAAAATAAATTTGAGTCTAAATGATAACTTCAAAACTTGATAATGATTTAATGATGACTATGATCTCTTCCTCACAAACAAATTTTAGAAAGATGCAGTATTTCACAACTTCTCATGAACAATTGATACATAAATAATTTGCATGAAGACCTCACTTGAAGCACAACATGTAACCTGTACTCTAAACTTTCTGCATTAAGAATTACAGTTTAAGGACAAAACACAGACTCTGTAAACAAAAATCATAAGATAAAATCAAACTGAAACTGCAAAAGGACACATAAATGGGAAGTAGGAATGTTGTCTTTATTCAACTGAAGGAGAATGCCATAATCTGAAACTGAGTACAAAAAATGGGTTCACAAGCTCAAAAAAAATGTGTATGAGCAGGAACTCTGATCTGAACCGAGAGAGGAGAGATAAAAAAGACTAAGTCTTTCAAAACATAACTCTCAAGAAACCCTAATTTGAGATAAAAAAAAAGCTCAAGGAAAAGGCCTTCAAACTATCTCAAAAATTGCCTAAAAGCAGAAAAAAGCATATTGCTTTTATGATCACACTGTCAAGCCTCTAAAAATAGGCTGGATTTGCTTTAAAAGCTCAAAAACATCTTATCTCTCCAAGATAGGACTCAAATCCGACCAAGAAGAAAAGTCAATAAAAATCTGCTAAAAATAGCAAGAAATCATAAAGCAATTTATAGGATATCGCTTTACGATTCTGCTTTACAGGATTGCAGATTGCACAATTTGTCTATTTTTTGCAATTAAAGATTAAAAATCTTTTGCAAAAAAGAAAAGCTCCTTATTTCTCCATTACAATATTATGATTTTCTCACAAAATCATAAAAATAAAATACATCATCATCTTCCTCTATCTTCAACTCTCATTGATTTCTCTAAAATCAAAAAATAAAAACCCTAAAAGGTAATTGAACCTGAACAAAAAGATCCTAGGTCAAATAGTATTCACCATTCACCCTTAATTGATAATCTATATTCAAGCCCTTCAAATTAACTAAGGCAAAAGGAAAAGTATTAAGACCTAACCTAACCTAAGCACATGAAATAAGTCTTAAAAGACTTAACATATCGACCAACTTAAGAACTTCGACCCCCCTTCAAATATCAACATTCAGAATTTGATAAATTATAATGCAAGGACTATACATTTTGACCTCCATTCGAAATTCAACATGTGCTTTGACCAAAGACTCTAGATGATGATGACGTCCCTCGAATTAGGGCATGAGAAAAGAATGCAAAACCCTAAAAATCATTTCATTTTGCACCCATGAGTTTGAAGGAAAGAAGCTCTGTTTGGAAGAATAGCACCATGATTGTGTCGAACTCGAGCTCGTGTGCCTTTGGGAAACTCATCATGCTTCTTCAGATAGTTGAATTTTCAGTAAGTAAGCTTTGCTTCAGAGTATCAAAATTCTTTCACTTTGTATTGAAGCTTCCTTTTCTTCATTCTAGAAAAGCAAAAGAGTTTAAGGCAGCGGCCTTGCCATACTTATTTTTGACCTTTCTTTGCACTTTCTATGACTTCTGTCTGCTGGGTCATTCTTCCATGAGTTCGAGGTCCATTGAAGGCTCTATGAGAGAGCTCACCCTGTGTTTTTTGCTTCTTCTACTATGCAGGGGTAAGCCTTTTACTCATAGCTCCACGGCTTCTTACTTTTGTTCATTATGGCCTTAAGGCCGTGGCTTTACACACTCTAATATCCCCTTGTCTTTCTTTTTCTGTTCTTACACTTATGTCTCTGTGAACTCAACCCACATTGAGAGTTGGGCTATCCTCTAAAAGCTCAAAAACTTGTCTTCTAGACTCCATCTGGAACTCCTGACCGCAGCTAGAGTTTCTCTTTCAGGGACAAGGACTGGTAATTTCCTTTGCTAAACATTTTTTCATTTTGAGGCTTAAAGAATTTCTTCTTTACTCATGAATTTTGGCCATGTTCAGGCCGCACCAGATGTGATTCATAGAAAGCTTTGCTTTGTAGATTTTGGGTTCGACCCAGAACAAAAAATTGATCATTATGTATTACTAAAGATATATCTGCTTGTGGGTATCATGGGAAATAGAATGAGAACTGCATTTTCTTCACATGAAGCTCGATTCATCACATAAATCTGCATTTTTTGTATTCTATTGCTGTTTTATGTAAAACCCAATATCGGTTATCTCCATTATTGCATTTTTCTGTGTTTCGAAAACAAACCCACATGTGGTATCATAGATAGTTGAGAATGGTTCTATTTCATACTCCTGAAACATGGGTATTTGTATATCTCTGAGGAAAATTGTATCTCTCTTCTTCTGATGGTCGACCCACCTTAGGAAAGTTGCATTTGTATTTTCTTGCATTCTCTTTACATGGGTCATCTCTGCATTTTGAAACTCGAACCCTAAAAATGGGTAACATATATTCACTTTGCATTTAATTTATAACTCGGCCCATAGTAGTTGGTGACACTCTTTGAAATTCTGTGACGGTACTTCAAAATCCACCGTAGGCTTCCTTAATATGAAGAAAACTGCTCCTTGAAGATTGTCTCAAAGCATCTTTTATTTCTGCTGTCCCGAAAACACACTCATATGGGTAGATTCAAAACTGAAATAGCCTGATTCTCATGGAATCCTAACCTCCCCAGCTTCCTTTATGGAGATGTTGAATAAATTCTGATCTTTAACAAGACCTCCTCTTAGACATTGGATGACCACTTACACTCTCCATTCCTGAAGCTCGTTTGTAGTATTAAAAGACTGCAACTGTACTTTCAGTATAACTTCTTTGTGGATGAAAAACACCAGAAGATACTAATGATGAACATCGGCCATAAGTCTTTAGAAGACTGGAATCATATATGCTAACTGTATTGCCTAAATTCATGTTTCCTTCTTTGCACACATAAAATCTCTCTTTTAAATTTACTTCTGTAGAGTTCTTACTCAAGGTATAATCTTTTAACCATCCTAGTGTTTGGTTGCTGTGAAAAGGACCCCTCAATGTATATTATCTCCATGCTTGTTCACTGTACGCACAACAGTGTTCTTCTGGCTTTCCTTAACCACAACACATCAATTTTTTTCCTTCTACTCTTAGACTTTGTAGAGATTTAGATTGACCATTGCAACACCACGAACCACCTCTACTCACCAGCTCATATGCATACTTTAAGCCTCAAAACTTCTTCTGGAAAGGAAAAGCTTGCTCTTCCCTTATTATTTTGGAATGATCACTTTATTATTACAATTCATAATGATGTATTTACGTATTAATCAATTGGAACTAGTGATTCATTCAACACTCGAAGGCACTGTCTGTCCTTTGTAATCTTGGGCAACATGGTACTCTTCATGCATTTTTATGTTCCACTTATCAAACTTCTTTCAAAAACTTGTCTCTTTCATGATAAAAATCAAAACAAAACTCTTCATTAAGGCATAATGTATGCCCATTCACTATCCTTGACTGTGAAAAGAATGAATCGATGAACTCAAAATTACATGACATATATGATTACGATCAACAAGATAACACAAAACATGAACCTTGCAGCAATATTTGATGTAAATGTACTCAACTGAATTCATTTAGTGAACTAGACTCACTGTTCACCTATAGCCTTTAGAAAGAATAACTTGATCGTTATGAATGCATAGTTGGTTTAGTAACTTGATGAATAAATCTATTTTACTCCTTCAGTTGTATTTCATTTCATTTGATGCGTATGATGATGTATTTTTTAAAATCAGCCCCTTTAATGAATAGGGAAACATGCCGAGCTCTACCCTTGTGGGAGCCCATTTTTCTCCACATGCTTCGTCTTCGAATAGTGTTCAACTTCGTGACTTTTCCTATACCTGCACAAGGAAACAAGCAATGTTAGCATAAAAACAAAACATGTTGATCATGATATTATTATTACTCCTTCAGCTTATTTCTTTCGCACTGCACTTGATTGATTGTTTCAATGCATGGTTGATAGTAGGTTGTACTATTGTGGGTGCCTCATATAGGTTACATCATAATTGGAGCCACTGACACCACCTCTTTTCCTCTTACAGGTCGAGGGAGCACAAGAAGGAAAAGGTGCACCATTCAAAATCAAACGTTGATAATCAGGCAATGATGATTATGTCGTCACTTATATGTTTTATTTTCTGCATCTTCAGTAGTGCAATGTGATATTAGCAATGTATTGTAACAGTCACATCCACGGCTTGTGTGGATCTTTGATTTCCATTCTTTCCTTTTCATTTGAAAAGAAAATGCATTTAAATGCAATGTTGTAATATCTAATTCTTGAAATCAAAAGAAGCCTTGTAAATATGAGTTTTTTTATGAAATGAAAGAAAGCACTTCAAATGCTATTTTTCTCATTTGTTCAATTCTGTATTTCTGGCATTTCTATAACATCTAAATGGCATTCTGAAAACTCCATTTTTGAAACTCTATTTCTCCTTTAAAATGTATAACTGTTACTCAATGAATAATGATAATAATGTGAAACAACATTTGAACCTAACTGCAATTTCACCTTATGATAAATAACATTCAACCAGCTCCACCAATTGAGATGAGGCAAAAAATTGGCAACATTTTGGTGATTTCCGCTATATGCTTGCCTGCTAAGCATAGATCAGTGGCCTTTAAACAATTCATTGGGTGTGGATTTAATTCTGCCCCTTCTTGAAACTCAGAAACTTGAACAACAACACTCCAAACAGTAGCAAGAAAAATAAAACTGAACTGAAAGTAAAACTAACAAGCCCTGATGGCCAATAGAACAATGCACAACAATGCTTAGAGAAAGCAAAACTACTGAAATTAAATGTGTGAAACACACTTATTTGCAAACTACTCTACTACTATGAGATAACCTATATCAAAGGCAGTGCTTGAGGTGGATCCCATTTACTGGGATAGATAGCACCTCGCCAGTCATCTTTGAAAGTTGGAATGTGTTGTGTTCCTTGCATTCTATGATCACATAAGGCCCATCCCACATTGCATCGAACTTGGAATGTCGTCCAGATCTACTTTTAAATTTATTCCACTTGAAAACTAGATATCCAACAATGAAATCACGAGGCCTCGCCCTCTTGTCAAAAGTAGTCTTCATTTGCGCTTGATGTATTTCTAGCTGTCGGAGAGCTTCCTTTCTGGTTTCTTCGAGCTCGACCAGCTGTGCAAACCTCACTTCAAGAGGTTGTTCATTTAGTAACTCTAGTTCTTTAACATAACTTAATGCTAGTAACTTAATTGAAATAGGAAACTTAGCCTCTTTACCGTAAGTTAAAACAAAAGGTGAACAACTAGTGGCTCTTTTAAGAGTTATTCTGTCAGCCCAAAGGGCTAGCTTCAGCTTTTTGTGCCACGTCCTTTGATTATCTTCAACAGTCTTCTTGATTATCCGAATTAGATTCTTATTTGTGGATTCCTCCTGTCCATTGCCTTGCGGATAATAATTTGATGACGTGTTCAAATAGATGTTATTTCTAACAGACCAATCTAAAATCTTCAATCCTATAAAGGCCAAACCATTATCTGAAATGATCGAATCTGGAACACCAAATCTCAATATGAGATCCTAATAGAAATTAAGCACTCAAGTCTCATTCGCTTCTTTTAAAGCAACAACTTCGGTCCACTTTGTAAAATAATCTATGGCAGTAAGAATCCATTTATGACCCACACTTGAGGGCAGATTGATAGGGCCAATAAAATCTAAGCCCCACTTGGCAAAGGGTTGTTCTACCTGAATTAGATGCAGGGGAAGCGGTGCAAGCCTTTGTTTACCAGCAAATAAAGCACATTTCTCACAATTTTTGACCCATGCAATAACATCTTTAAACAGATCTGTCCAATAATAACCAGCTTGCATAATTTTCAGAGCTGTTGTTCTTGTAGCGAAGTGACCTCCTGAAGGTCCATCATGAAATTCTGCTAGCAGCTTGTCAACTTGATCAGGCTGTATACAACGTAATAAGACACCTTGGAAATCTCTCCTATAAAGAATGGCATCAATAATTGCATAAGGGATGGCTTGTAATCTGTAGTACCTTCTTTTTGCTCTGTCTAAGCCTTCGGGGCACTCACCAGTTTGTAGAAAATGTATCATCTGCTACAACCATGTGGCAGGAGGTGCTTGAACAACACTCGGAACATCATTAGTGAGCACTGTTTCTGTATTTCCAGCCTCATTTGAGATGTTGTCCTCATTTCCAGCAATCTGTTCACATAAACCTTTGCCCCTAATGAGCTTGGTTACTTTTATATCAACATCAAACTCCATTACTTTGGTGATCCAACTGGAACACTTATCATTAATATCTTTGTTAAGCAAAAAATCCTTAACAGTCGAATGAGCCACTAATAAATGAATCTTGCTATTGGATAGCATGTGTATGAACTTCTTTAAACTTCTTAAAACAACAAAGACATGTTTCTTGACAAAAGAGTATTTTACCTCGTAATCGTGCAGAACTTGGCTGAAAAATGCAGCAGGCTGCTCCAAGCCTTCATTGTTTTGCTGGCATAGCATAGCTGAAACTGTATCTACTCCTCCAAAAGCATATAGAATAAAATCTTTGTCAAAGTTTGGATTAATGAGATTAGGAGCGGCTGCGAGCGCTTCCTTGATCTGCTCGAAGCTCCTCTTGCCTTCCCTGGTCCAACTGAATGGCATATTCTTCTTTAGCATAGAAGTGAGAGGCTGTGCAAGGCTGCAATATTTGGGATGAACCTCCTCACGAAATTTATTCTCCCAAGAAAGATTTGCAAGCCTTTCTTGTGAGCTGGTAATGGCAATTCAAGAATTGCGGAAACTCTTTCAGGATCAATTGAAATACCTTACTTTGAAACAATGTGTCCAAGCAGTTTGCCTTTGTGCACTGAAAATATACACTGCTTTGGATTGAGAGATACTCCGAACTCTTTGCACCTCTGAAAAATCTATTCTAAATGATCCAAGTGTTCATTAGCATTTCTGGAAAAAACAGTAATATCATCTAAATATACCAGAACAAACATGTTCATAAGGCCATGAAAGGCCATATCCATAGCACGCTGGAAAGTTGCTCTGGCATTTGTTAAGCCAAAAAGCATCTTCTTGTAGTCCATCGTGCCCCACTTGGTTGTAAATGCTGTTTTGAATTGATCCTCTTGCTTAACTAGAATCTGGTTGTAACCAGAGTAACCATCTAACAAAGAAAATCTGTCAGAACCAGAAACTACTTGTAAAATTTGCTCCATGGAAGGGAGTGGCTAATGGTCCTTCAATGATGCTCTATTCAGATCTCAGAAATCAACAAATAATCTGATTTCCCCACTCTTCTTCCTGACTGACACTAAATTTGACACCCAAGAGGTGTGCTTGATAGGAAAAATAATACCGCTTTCAACTAGTTTATTCAATTCAACCTTCATAAGGTGTTCTAACTTAGGATTAAGCGGTCTTTGCTTCTGCCTTACTGGCTTTGCATTGGGTTCAAGTTCGATGGTATGTTGGGCTAGTTCAGGGTTAAAACCTCTTAAATCCTTGTATTCCCAAGAAAAAACATCACTATATTTTTGACATAATAGAATGAATGCTTGATGTTCCTCTTGGCTACATACCTTTCCCAACTTGAGAAGCTTGCCTTTGAAGATCTTGATGGCTACTGTAGACATGCAAAATGTACAAGTTGACATTGCGCATCTAACTCTAATCTACTAACATCATTTCATCCTAAATCATTCCCTGACCTAACCATTTAATTGAATATATTTATTTGATTAAATTCATTTGTTTTCTTCTCTTAATTAAACAAATCATGTGTTTAATTAAGTCTCTTAAATCATTCTCTATCCCTATTTTAATTAAATAATTAATTAAATTTAATTAAATCTCTAAAGTCTATTTATTAAATTGAATAAATTAAAATCTTATTTAATTTAATCTTACTTCAATCTCTTTAATTAAATAATCAAAACATGTTTATTTAATTAAACTCATTAAATCATTTCCTCTCTTGTTTGATTTAAATTAATCCAAAAATCTAAGTCAAAATAAGTCAACTCACCTAATCATCATTAAACTAACATAATCATCATTTATTTAATCTAACCATGATTAAATACTAATCTCCCCACTTGCATTCTCTAGATATCTCCACTTGCACAAATAAATCAATTTATTGATTTATTAAATCTTCATTTTCCCTCAACAAGGCATCTTTTGGAGGAATATTCTTCTATTTCAAATTCAAAATTTGAATGACATGTCCTTCCAACATGTCATTTACTCTCTCTTACAAGTCCTTCCAACAAGGCATTTACTTCTTCTTACATGTCCTTGCCTTGAGCCAAGTGGCATTCAATGCAATTTTCTTTCCCCCTCTTACATGTCTTTTCTCAAAATTCAAATTCAAAAATGCATTTATTGGCACATTTGTCAAAACTTGCTCATTCCTCATCCAATCACATTTGGACAAGTGGCATTTTTCCATTGGCCAAATCTTTGTCCCACATTGCTCTATTTTGGCTTTGTTTCCATTTCAACATTCTATAAATAGAATGCTTCACCATGCATTTTATCATCCACAATTATGCAAAGTTATTATGCACAAATATCTCTCAAATTCCATCCATCTTCTTAACTAGTTTATTGCAGATTTTGGAGCTCATTGAGGGACTTATCAAGTGGATCAATCATCTTCAATCAACATTTTCATTCAAGGAGTTGGGAAAGGGCAAATCTCCACACACCTATTTGCACCAACTCCCTCAAGAGATCAAGAGTTTGCTTGCATTAGATAGGATTTAATTGTTTCATTTGTGTTCTTCATTTTCATTTTTTATCTTTTGCAAATTTCAAATGGATTTCTTGAGGAATCATTTGTTTCTAACCTTGTGTTTGATCTAATTGTTTGCATGTTTATTGTGTTTGTGCAAGGTCTAGATTCAAATGGTTCACAGCTGCATAATGTTCTTCTTTAACTATCAAGCTGCACTTGTCCTTTCACATTTGATCATCTGAGTTAAACATTGATTCCAAGGTCACCAATCCTTTTGGTAGCTTATTTGTTTTTAAATGCACAATCTGGTCATCATACTGCTGCTGCCATTTTTGCTGATTTCCATCTGTGAACTCAACTTCAGTAATCAGAAAATTCACGATTTTCTCATCGCTGTCAAAAACCTGCCAACTCACGTTATTGTCAGGTACAGAAGGTCTGACCACTATCTTCACGCACTGACGTGCTTCTACCTTATGAATTTCTTTGGGGATGTCAAACTGGGCTCCTATGGCAGTGAGCCTGTCAGCATGCTTATTTTGATTCTGAGGAATCGACAAGATATTAAAAGCATTACAATCTTCCATTAAATCCCATACACAATGCTTGTATTTTTTAAGCAAATAATTCTTAGCAACATTTACATTTCTGAATTGATTCACAATTAACTCGAAATCACCATAAACTTGCAAGCATTTAATACCTTGTTTGCGGACCCATTCAAGGCCATGCACCAATGCTTCATACTCAACTGTATTATTCGAACAGCTGAAAGCAAATCTGAAAGCTGAATAATATTTATCACCTTCGGGTGATATCAACATAGCTCCACCCCCGACACCAACACTGCTTCTCGAACCATCGAAATAAAGCTTCCAAAGTTCATTATCTTTTCCTGCAGATGGTTCATCCTCTTTACAAAGATTAGGCATGTCACAATCAGACTCTCGAATCATATAGACTCCTAATCCTACCTCATCTGTGTTCTGAAACGGATCAAACTCGTGATCTTCGGCTGCCCATTCATCGAGACTGATGTAGTCTTCTTGGGTGCTACAGTCTAAGGTCATGCTTTGCTCCTCCATTGCAGAGGTGGCGTAGAGGTTAGCGTTTATAGGATTTGGAAAGTATAGTTCGATATGGTGTTTGGCGAGAGGCTCGGACTTTATGGTCACTTTCATACCATACCTCATTCTAAAAAATAGATGAGACCAATCATAAGACAAAAACCCACCCAACTTGGCTGTGAAATCCCTTAACAAACAAATGGCGAAGTGCGGCAGTAAGTCTATAACATGAATATCCTGATGAATAGTGAAACTTGGGGATGCGTGCAAGGTAAGAGCTAAGTTTTTGATAATACCAACAGTCTTAACAGCAGACCCATCTAACTGCACTACGCCTTTCTAAGGATTAGGCTCATAAACAAGACCTAATTTATCAGCTAAACTCTTAGGAATGACTGAACTACTAGCACCAGAATCAACCATACAGTTATGCACAATTTTATAACCTATGATCAAACTTAAGTAAAATGGAGGGGGCTTTACCTCTTTTGCTTTCTTCCCACTTTTATCCTCCAGGTCATTAGCCATTACAACCTTCGCAACTCCTTGATTAGCATTGTCAGAAATAGACAACTCAGCCAAAACACCCTGCAGTAAACTTTTTTGCCCTAGAAGCTATAAAGCATCTAATATCGACATGTTGACAGTAGTTTTCTTGAGATGCTCAATAATATTAAATGATGCAGCATTTACCTTCTACTGGTTTTTTATGACAATAACTTCATTTTTCCTCTACAGAGGCTGAGAATGCATTTTTGACAGCTCCTTGTTAGGTATCTCCTACCCTCTTTGCAGAATATGCATCTTAGGCTATGTGGCAGCGTTAACATCTGATAAAATAGGCTGCTTACTGACTGAAAGCTGCTGCTGTGAATTTCTAGCTTGCTGTCCTAAATCCATAGCTCGCTTTTTAGATCTGGTATTAGCCAAAATAGGAGAATTGGGCTGACCTTGGTCATTCATGCCACAAAATTCAGAGCTCTGCCAGTTCGGCAAGGAAACCTCCATGTTATCTTGCTATTCTTGATTCTGATCTGCAACATTTTTTGAAACAACATAGCTATTTTGAACCATTAAAGCCTGATTTCTCATTCCATTGGCACACACTGACTGGTTATGGGGCTGATTGCACGGATAAAACCAATCGCAATCCTAGGCAACATTATTTTGTGGCACAAGTTCCTTTGACGAACTGGCTGCATTCGAGTTGTATGGCTGGAATGGCCTAGGGTTAAAATTCCTCCTTTGGGCTTGATAATCATTTTGAAAAGTGGGTCTGTTTTGCTAGCTTTGCTGATAAAGGGCCTGATAAGGCTTATTTTCTTGGCCAACGTGCTTCTTAATAGTCACAAGATCGTTCCCACAGGTCTTTAATATGCTTTTTAGCTCTTGCATCTTCAGATTGGGGCTGGGGCAATGACTTCTTGGGCTGTACTATGATATCCTATCGCTGGAACAGGTGGGACAATAGCCAAGGGAGGTATAGCAGCAGGAATAGGTGGTTGTATTTCTAGAAATAAAGGCATAGGGGGTCTAGGAGCTATGTCTCCAGCTTGAATGAGGCAATTTTCAATGTTAATGGCAATATTATAAGCGTTAGGAAGTGTTAGACCACCCATAGACTGAGTCATAACAACAATCTTACTGTTTAAAGCTTTCAAATAAAATAGAAATGCATGTGCCAGTAAGGGCTTTACCGTTGCCAGGATCCTATCCCAGGTCCTCTAAAATCTATAATTGAAATTCACCAAATGTTCATGTGGTGCCCTTTGAATGGTACTCAACTGCTCTAATAAGGACAAATTGTCAGATATATTAGCAAAATGTTGGTATAGGCCATTACCTAATGCATCCCATGTCGCAATCGAGTTGGCTGAGAGGCCTCTAAACCATTGTAATGCTTTGCCCTTCAATGACACAGCTAACAGCCTTAGAGCAATGTTCTCCTATGTGATATTGTGCACTGAGCATAGCGTGGCCACGTCACAGATGTGCTCGACTGGTGTAGTGTAATCCTCTCCGGTGAAATACGGTAGTCCTCAAAGGGCTGCAACTGGAATATCATCATGTTGAGCAATATCTAATGGACTGCCTCTGTTAAAGGGTGTGAATGGGTGTTGCCTCAGCGGTGTTGCCATTGGTGGTACTTGTGAGATTGGGATTGGTACACCAGGTGACAAAAATAGAGCACCAAGAACATGAGGTGTTGACTTTGATCTTGCAGGGGTTTCAAAAAGCCTCCTTGTTGTCCTGCCTCTTCTTTGTGATGGGGACAACTCTCGATACTTGAAGGGTACAAAACTTGATCTTGTTTGAATGTTTCTCATGCGCGGGATGTACTAGCATGCGAAAATAGAACCATTGTCACCAGGTATATTGTAATAGCCTCCAAAAGGTTGGAAAATTTGCTGCATACACCAAACAACAAACTGATGATATAAAAAAATATATCTGAAAGTAGCTTTCAGTGTCCCACCGGGCGTGCCAAAAACTGTTGTCAATAGATTTGCACCCCGCTAAATGCAATATTTAGCAATCTACTGAAACATGGAAACCTTCTTCAAATGTGGGTGATCTGAACGAAGAAGGAATCTCCAGAGTGAGCTAGTTCTCCGAATGATAAGTCCTATTCTAAAATTACTTCTGAGGAAAGGGATAAAAAGATGAATCTGAAAATAAATCTGAGTCTAAATGATAACTTAAAAACCTGATAATGATTTAATGATGATTATGATCTCTTCCTCACAAACAACTTTTAGAAAGATGCAGTATTTCACAACTTCTCATGAACAATTGATACATAAATAATTTGCATGAAGACCTCACTTGAAGCACAACATGTAACCTGTACTCTAAACTTTCTGCATTAAGAATTACAGTTTAAGGAAAAAACAAGGACTCTGTAAACAGAAATCATAAGATAAAATCAAACTGAAACTGCAAAAGGACACATAAATGAGAAGTAGGAATGTTGTCTTTATTCAACTGAAGGAGAATGCCATAATCTGAAACTGAGTACAAAAAATGGGTTCACAAGCTCAAAAAAAATGTGTATGAGCAGGAACTCTGATCTGAACCAAGAGAGGAGAGCTAAAAAAGACTAAGTCTTTCAAAACATAACTCTCAAGAAACCCTAATTCGAGCTCAGAAAAAAGCTCAAGGAAAAGGCCTTACTACTATCTCAAAACTGCCTAAAAGCAGAAAAAAGCATACTACTTTTATGATCACACTGTCAAGCCTCTAAAAATAGGCTGTATTTGCTTTAAAAGCTCAAAAACACCTTATCTCTCCAAGATAGGACTCAAATCCGACCAAGAAGAAAAGTCAATAAAAATCTGCTAAAAATAGAAAGAAATCATAAAGCAATTTATAGGATATCGCTTTACGATTCTTCTTTACAGGATTGTAGATTGCACAATTTGTCTATTTTTTGCAATTAAAGATTAAAAATATTTTGCAAAAAAGAAAAGCTCCTTATTTCTCCATTACAATATTTTGATTTTCTCACAAAATCATAAAAATAAAACACATCATCATCTTCCTCTATTTTCAACTCTCATTGATTTCTCTAAAATCAAAAAATAAAAACCCTAAAAGGTAATTGACCCTGAACAAAAAGATCCTAGGTCAAATAGTATTCACCATTTACCCTTAATTGATAATCTATATTCAAGCCCTTCAAATTAACTAAGGCAAAAGGAAAAGTATTAAGACCTAACCTAACCTAAGCACATTAAATAAGTCTTGAAAGACTTAACATATCGACCAACTTAAGAGCTTTGGCCCCCCTTCAAATAGCAACATTCAGACTTTGATAAATTATAATGCAAGGATTATACATTTCAACCTCCATTCGAAATTCAACATGTGCTTTGACCGAAGACTCTAGATGATGATGATGTCGCTTGAATTAGGGCATGAGAAAAGAATGCCAAACCCTAAAAATCATTTCATTTTGCACCCGTGAGTTTGAAAGAAAGAAGCTTTGTTTGGAAGAATAGCACCATGATTGTGTCGAACTCGAGCTTGTGTGCCTTTGGGAAACTCATCATGCTTCTTCAGATAGTTGAATTTTCAGTGAGTAAGCTTTGCTTCAGAGTATCGTAATTCTTTCACTTTGTATTGAAGCTTCCTTTTCTTCATTCTAGAAAAGAAAAAGAGTTTAAGGCCGCAGCCTTGCCATACTTATTTCTGACCTTTCTTTGCACTTTCTGTGAATTCTGTGTGCTGGGTCATTCTTCCATGAGCTCGAGGTCCATTGAAGGCTCTATGAGAGAGATCACCCTATGTTTTTTGCTTCTTTTACTGTGCAGGGGTAAGCCATTTACTCACAGCTCCACGACTTCTCACTTTTGTTCATTATGGCCTTAGGGCCGTGGCTTTACACACTCTAATATCCCCTTGTCTTGCTTTTTATGTGCTTACACTTACGTCTCTGTGAACTCGACCCACATTGAGAGCTGGGCTATCCTCTAAAGGCTAGAAAACTTGTCTTCTAAACTCCATCTGGAACTCCTGGCCGCGGCTAGAGTGCTCTTTCAGGGACAAGGACTGGTAATTTCCTTTGCTAAACATTTTTTTCTTCTGAGGCTTAAATAATTTCTTCTTTACTCATGAATTTTGGCCATGTTTAGGCCGCACCAAATGTGATTCATAGAAAGCTTTTCTTTGTAGATTTTGGGTTTGACCGATAACAAAAAATTGATCATTATGTCTTACTAAAGATATATCTACTTGTGGGTATAATGGGAAATAGAATGAGAACTGCATTTTCTTCACATGAAGCTCGATTCATCACAGAAATCTGCATTTTATGTATTCTAATTTTGTTTTATGTAAAACCCAATATGGGTTATCTCCATTATTGCATTTTTTCTGTGTTTCAAAAATAAACCCACATGTGGGTATCATAGATAGTTGAGAATGGTTCTATTTCGTACTCCTAAAACATGGGTATTTGTATATCTCTGAGGAAAACTGTATCTCTCTTCTTCTGATGGTCGACCCACCTCAGGAAACTTGCATTTGTATTTTCTTGCATTTTCTTTACATGGGTCGTCTTTGCATTTTGAAACTCAAACCCTGAAAATGGGTAACATATATTCACTTTGCATTTAATTTATAACTCGGCCCATAATAATTGGTGACACTCTTTGACATTTTGTGACTGTACTTCAAAATCCACTGTAGGCTTCCTTAATATGAAGAAAATTGCTCCTTGAAGATTGTCTCAAAACATCTATTATTTCTACAGTCCCAAAAACACACTCATATGGGTAGATTCAAAACTGAAATACCTGATTCTCATGGCATCCTAACCTCCCCAGCTTCCTTTATGGAGATGTTGAATAAATTCTGATCTTTAACAAGACCTCCTCTTAGACATTGGATGACCACTTACACTCTCCATTCCTGAAGCTCGTTTGTAGTATTAAAATACTGCAACTGTACTTTCAGTATAACTTCTTTGTGGATGAAAAACACCAGAAGATACTAATGATGAACATCGGCCATGAGTCTTTAGAAGGCTGGAATCATATATGCTAACTGTATTCCTAAATTCATGTTGCCTTCTTTGCACACATAAAATATCTCTTTTAAATTTACTTCTGTAGAGTTCTTACTCAAGGTATAATCTTTTAACCATTCCAGTGTTTGGCTGTTGTGAAAAGAAGGACCCCTTAATGTATATTATCTCCATGCTTGTTCACTGTACGCACAACAGTGTTCTTCTGACTTTCCTTAACCATAACACAACAAATTTTTGCCTTCTACTCTTGGACTTCGGAGAGATTTAGATTGACCATTGCAACACCATGAACCGCCTCTACTCACCATCTCATATGCATACTTTAAGCCTCAAAACTTCTTCTGGAAAGGAAAAGCTTGCTCTTCCCTTATTATTTTGGAATGATCACTTTGTCATTACACTTCATAATGTTGTATTTACTTATTATTCAACTGGAACTAGTGATTCATTCAAAACTCGAATGCACTGTCTATCCTTTGTACTCTTGGGCAACATGGTACTCTTCATGCCTTTTTATGTTCCACTTATCAAAATTCTTTCAAAAACTGGTCTCTTTCATGATAAAAATCAAAACAAAACTCTTCATTAAGGCATAATGTATGCCCGTTCACTATCCTTGACTGTGAAAATAATGAATCGATGAACTGAAAATTGCATGACATATATGATTACGATCAACAAGATAACACAAAATATGAACCTTGCAGCAATATTTGATGTATATTTACTCAGCTGAATTCATTTAGTGAACTAGACTCACTGTTCACATGTAGCCTTCAGAAAGAATAACCTGATCATTATGAATGCACAGTTGGTTTAGTAACTCGATGAATAAATCTATTTTAATCCTTCAGTTGTATTTCATTTCATTTGATGCATATGATGATGTATTTTTTAAAATCAGCCCCTTTAATGAATAGGGTAGCATGCCGAGCTCTACCCTTGTGGGAGCCCGTTTTTCTCCACATGCTTCATCTTCGAATAGTGTTCAGCTTCGTGACTTTACCTATACCTACACAAGGAAACAAACAATGTTAGCATAAAAATGAAACATGTTGATCATGATATTGTTATTACTCCTTCAACTTATTTCTTTCGCACTGCACTTGATTGATTGTTTCAATGCATGGTTGATAGTAGGTTGTACTATTGTGGGTGCCTCATATAGGTTACATCATAATCGGAGCCACTGACACCACCTCTTTTCCTCGTGCAGGTCGAGGGAGCACAAGAAGGAAAAGGTGCACCATTTAGCGTCAAACATCGATAATTAGGCAATGATGATTATGTCGTCACTTATATGTTTTATTTTCTGCATCTTCAGTAGTGCAATGTGATATTAGCAATGTATTGTAACAGTCACATCCACGGCTTGTGTGGATCTTTGATTTCCATTCTTTCCTTTTCATTTGAAAAGAAAATGCATTTAAATGCAATGTTGTATATCTGATTCTTGAAATCAAAAGAAGCCTTGTAAATATGAGTTTTTTTATGAAATGAAAGAAAGCACTTCAAATGGTATTTTGCTCATTTGTTCAATTCTGTATTTTTGTCATTTCTGGAACATCTGAATGGCATTATGAAAACTGCATTTTTGAAATTCTATTTCTCCTTTAAAATGTATAACTGTTACTCAATGAATAATGATAATAATGCGAAACAACATTTGAACCTAACTGCAATTTCACCTTATGATAAATAACATTCAGCCAGCTCCACCAATTGAGCTGAGGCAAAAAATTGGCAACAATTACATGGATTACCTAAGAGTATAGTTTTAGACAAAGACACTAAATTCATTGGATACTTTTGGACAACATTGTGGAAGAAGATGAAGATAGATCTGAAGTTCACTTTAGCATATCACACAAAGATAGATGGATAAATAGAATTAGTCAATAGAAGTTTGGGTAACTTGTCGATATGTTTAGTTGGAGAGAAGACATGAAATTGGGTTATTGTTCCAGAACGGGAAAATGATGCAGGATTATGGATTCCCTGCTCGTGCATGAATTGGTCATGGAATGCAAACTGAAAGGGAGATTGAGGAAGGGAATGGTTTCCTTGCTCATGGGGTGCAGCTAGGTGAGGGTGTTGAAGCTAAAGATGAAAAATCAGTGGAAATTGAGCATATGGAGGAGTAGAAAAGGCTGTTAATAAGAAAATGCAAATTTTGATAAAATTTTGGTGACATGAAGTTGATCCAAGGTTTTAATTTTTTGATGTTTAGAAGGTTTTGATGCACACTTTGTAGAATTTTTCTTATCTACAAAATAGTGAACTAGGGTTTTTCTTTCGAATTGTATAAGGTTTGATACAAATTTCTTGATAGATATCAGAAGGCATGTAATGTAAATGCTTACTGTTTTGTGCAAAGTTGCATATCTGCAAAATGGGAAGTAATTATGTAGTGATTAGATTTGAAAATTTGCATGTAGGGTTGGCAGCAGAATGCCATTTGTAATGCTCTAGGAAAATTTGACATATGTAATTCTATTTCTAATATATATATATATAATTCCTTTTATCTAAATTTTTTTGGGATAGTGTTCTACCACAAGAAGAATTTTCATACAATAATTTAGTGAACCAAAGTATAGGGAAGACTCCATGTGAGATTGTAATAGGAGTACATCCCAGAGGAGTTGCAGAGCTAAGAAAAATCAGTATGGAAAATAAGAGGAATGCAGAGGTAGAAGAGCTTGCAAATTTCATGGAAACATTGCATAATCAAGTCCAAAAGCATTTGGAAGACATGAACAATAAGTATAAGGAGAAGGTAGATGAGTACCACATACATAAATAATTTTTTGTTGGAGATGAAGTGATGGTATATTTGACGAAGGAGATATTTCTAGTGGGAACATATAACAAGTTGAAAATGAGGAAGTTTGGATTGTGTAATAGTCTAAGGAAGTTTGATTTAGGAAATGTATATGAAGTAGAGTTACTAGAGACATTTGGTGTATCACCTATTTTCAATGTTATAGAAATTTATGAGTACCATGAAGGGAATTCAAGTGATAGTAGTAGTGAAGTGGATTTGAATGAGTAGTTACCACATCAAGAACCAAAGGAGATTGAGCAAATTTTGGATACTAGAACTGAAAGGAGCACTAGAAAAAAGTAGTACAAAGAATATTTGGTGAAGTGGAAATGCATACCAGTGGAAGATTCATCATGGATTTCTTAGGCTAAGGTGGACCATTTTGGTTTTCCTCTTAGCCTTGAAAAGTGAGGGACTCACTTTTCTTCTAGGTAAAGGATTAAGTATATCTATTGTCAACATACCATGTATAGATTTATCTTCATTGTTGTTATATATGTTTGTGCATACTCTACTTGTGGACTGATTATAAAAATTATCTTCACTTATACAAGATGTGCCTTCATTTCTTGATATACTCCCTTCATCTACATGCATCATATCATTATTTTTCTTACATCTTGTAATGGGACAAATGTTATCTACATTTTGAGATATCACACTTATTACACATTCATTTCTAGTTCTCTCAACACTCTCAATCCAATAAAATATTTACTTAAGATTAATAAGCTTCAACTCTTTAAGAAAATAACTCAAACCCAACTCATAAATATTATAAAACAAATCAATACATAAAGAATCCTCAAGTCTAATTTTTTTAGGTATTTCCAACAAGGCATCTAGAAACCTTGCTTACAAGTCATATGGCGATTCTCTCTTGTGCACTGATAAACTAACTATAACATAAAAATTATTATCACCTTGATAATCATTGTTATTGTCTATCCCATAAATTTCAATTGTATGAAGTATGCTAGGACAACCAACACTTGCAACCATGTATCCCTTTGGCATTGAGTATTTTAAATTATTTTCAATATTCATAGTTGTAGCATATGCTTGATGTACCATTGAAGGCTCCTTGTCTCTTAGTAAATAGCCCATTTCTTCATCAAATACACCTAGTTATATAACCAAGCACATTGTATCATTTGGTCTTGTGCTTTCAAGAATGTAACTGATGGTCTTTGTAAATATCAAATTGAAACATGGGACCAACACTTCTTCTGTTGGGATTATGGAAGCCTTGAAACATGAGCATGAAGTATGGATGGTTTGTGTTGGTTGTCCTATGTTTTCATTGATGTCAACATGGTGATAACTATATGATAAGTCTACTTGGTTTACTAGAAGTTGTTCTCTACCGGCAATTCCCTTTTGTGATGGATCAGTGCATTCGTATTTGAGTTCGAAATTCACCGCAAGATTTGATATGACTCTAATCTCTTAACCATGTTATCATGACCCATTCAGATAGCTATATCCTAGATCTTGAGAAGTTTTTGGTTATGAGTAGAAAGTTATCTTTGACAAAGTTCAACTTTGTATTGTACTATTGTTCCTTACTTGGAATAATGTGTGGGAGACTCTGCATTTCATTAAGGTGAACATTCTTGTGCTGCAGTTTTGTTGGTAGTCTCTATGTTGGTTGTATGATGGGAAGTTAATGTGTTCTTGAATCCAAAAGGTGTTTGCTTTGAGGATTATTTGTTGGTTTGGAGAACTGTGTTCTAGTCTTGGCTAACTTAGTGTATGAAATGCATTATGGAGACTAGTTATGTTTTATGGATGTTAGCCGACTTGGTATACTGCACTACATGGATAAAATGTTTAGTATGGTGTCGAAAAAGAGAGTTTTGATTATTTTGTTTTCATCTAATTATGCTGACCTAATTGATGAATAATATATACTTGTATATATATAAGATGCTTTGAGGAATGAGAAGAAAGTGCAAGAGTGTGTGGAGAGTGTGAAGTGTGGAGTGTGAGTGAAAGTGTGTGTGGAAGAAGGGTCCGAGCCTAAATGCTTTGTTAGTTGTGGATTAGTGCAAATTTATTAAGAAACTGTTGTGTGAGGTAGTACTTCATATTCCAAGCTTCATTGGAATTGAACCCTACACATTGAAGGTGTATCCTATGAGTTCAATCTTTTGGTAGTGAGCCACTATCTTTGTATCTTGGCGGTTAGCCATCTTTTGTATTCAAGAAGTGAGCCTTTCAAGGACAGTGAGTCATAGTAGTGAGCCTTGCAATATTTTGTATCTGAATATAATATATTTTGAGTTAACCCTCACAATGGTTTTTCCCTTCCTACGTTTTCCACTCAAAAATCCTGGTGTTCATGTGTATGGTTGCATTGATTTGTTTTTACGTTCCCTCTTGCTGATTCAGTAAAAATTTAGTTAATGATTAGATGAATTTTATTGTGGTTTTATGGAATACTGATTCACCCCCCCTCTCAGTATTTTGGATGTTCAACAATTGGTATCAAATATTGGTTCCTTGAAAGAAGTTTAATAGCTTGAGGAAGATCCCAAAATTTGAGTATAAGAATTTTTTTCCTTTGGAAGTGGTCTCTGGTAGATATTTAGAAGAAATAGAAGATCTGAAGGACAAGTTGATGAAAGTGAATGAGTATATTGAAAAGATGCAAAGTAAAAGTGTTGAAGCATGTGATCTATTGGTTAAGGAAAATGAATTTATCTCCAACTTGCTGCAACAATTGGATGAGAAGAAAAGAAATGAACAATTTTAGGAAATTTAAATTCAAAGGAGGTTGGATGAATGCATAAAGCTTGAGGAAGAAGTAGAAATCTTGAGATCTGATCTGAAAAAGAAAAGAATTTTTGAAGACAAATTTAAGATAAGCTCAGAAATGCTTGATGAATTGATTACTTCTCAGAGACCGTAAATGGATAAGAGTGGTTTAGGGTTTGAAGAAGGTCAAAGTTCTAAGGCGAAGAACTCTACTGGTAAGAAGACTCAGTGCAAAGATGGAAAAATCAAGGATCTAAGAAACAATTATGGAAGAAGTCTTGTCAAATGACATGATGATAAAAGGTATTTATATTTCAATGGTGTCTATTATTCCTACAAGAAATTTGGTCATAAGGAAAAGGATTGCAAAAGTAAAATGAATGATTCTTTATCATTCTCCAGCAAATGTCTTAAGTGTAAGAAGATTGGATATAAAGTTAGTTTGTGTGAAGATGAGTTGACTAAAAGAGAGAACGAAAAGAAGAATGTTGTTTGTAGTAAGTGCAACAATCCAAAAAACCCTATTAATAACTATAGAAAGAATAATTATCTAACGAAGAAGCATGATCAAATCATTGATCTAGAAGAAGCAAGAAAGGAAATGAAAAGGATTTGGAGAAAGGAAGGAAAGCAAGTTGAATTGGAATCATCAGTCTTATCTATTCTGACCACCGGTGCAAATACTCCCATGAATTTTTGAGTCAAGCAGTAGCTAAGGGGGAGCAATTATCAGAAAAAATAATAAACCCCCTCATTGATACTTTTGTCACATCATGAAAAAGTATATTTAATGTGGTAACAAACTAAGGCATTTTCTTAGTCACATGTGTGAAGGATGAAGTATGCAAAATTTGAAAGAATGGATGCGTACACAATTCTCGAGGTAATCTACCTGCAAGTTGAAGAATTTATTGCAAAATCATTCAGAATGGAAGGAATAAATTTAGATAATTCAAAAGGCATACGTATTTTCGGAGAAGCGTGCAAAGGAAGTTTAGAGAGAAATTTAGAGTTTCAGGGTTTGAAGAAGAGATCAAGTAGATTTGAAGTGAGCTCCGAAAGTAGGATATCTATACATTTCTTGTTGGCATTTACTAAGGTATTCATGTTTCACAATATTTCATTTTTATTACTATAGATAATTCAAAGGTTGTGAATAGTGCAGATAAAGTGCAAGTTAGTTTGAAGAGATATTTGAGGAATGTATTGGAAGAGTCTATTGGTGCATTCTCTCACATCCCTCTGAGAGTGTTTCCCATAGAAGATATCTATGAATTTGTTTACAGTAAGAAGAAATGTCATCAATTCAGTTGATCATGCTATGGGAGAGTGAATTAGAAGAGATGCATGATGCCTACAGAGTGTTAGTTGAGAAAAAGTTGGATGTTTGGAGGAAAGTCCCTTTGTTTGAATTTGAAAAGAAGTATATTGAAATAGTTTTAAACTAAATTCATGATGAATCTTTGTGGATTGATGAGGCACATCTGATTACTAGAGAAGCTATCAGAGATGTAACTGGTTTGTGTTCCTCCAGATCAGTTCCAAAATGGAAGGCTATGGATGAGCAAGAGATAATTGAGGTTACCGGTGTGAATCTTGAAGAGAAAGAGATCGATTTAAGATAAGTTGTTGATATGGTAATACAGTATGCTACTATGGTCATCAATCACAAATTTTGTATCCCTAACATTGACCTCACAATTTCTACTACTATTGTACATATTGCTATTGATATGGTTAAAATAGGTATGGATTATGACTTGTGTGAATTACTTCATATAAATCTTTGAAGAATTTAAAGGAAATCAAGAAGAGTAAGAAGAATACATTCTAGTATGGCAATATTGTTGTCTGTCTACTCTCTTACTTTTTGAGAAAATTATCAGTAATAGGAAGGATATAATGGTCAAATATAGAGCCTATTGCCCATCTAATCAAGAACTTCATGATAAATATTGGTAGCTCATATGCACAAGAGACTACCCTTACGATATTATTTGAAATATTTCAGATGAGGATGAGTAGAAGGCTTATGATTCTAGTAAGTGTTGTTGAAAGGTACTCCAAAAGAATCAATTTCCTAGTGTCTACAGATTTCTATCACATGGAAGCAGTTGAATCAAGGTTGGTATGGATATCTGAATTAGATTATGAAGTATCAGAGGCTGACATTGATAATTATGCTAAAATTCTTTTGGAAAGCCCTAAGAATCTCAATATAGAAGGTACCTCTGGTAGCCCAACCGAAATAGGGAAGAAAAGGAAGAGTGTTGTTAAGCAAGAAGTTGCAGAAGGAAGTGAGTTTGAACATGAGCATGCAAGAATAAATATTTAGAGAGGTTTGGAAGAATTTTATAAGGTTATTCTTGGTGCTAATTTTGATTCATCTATTTCTATTGTGGAGAATCTCAGAGGCACAATTGATTCTTTAAAGGTTTACATCTTTGGACTTGAAGTTCCTACTGGAATCAGGTCTGATGAGGGAAATTTAGAAGATATGAAGGAAAAATGTGCAAATGAGTGATGAAGGAATTGGAGAGTGTAAAATTTAATGAAGAAGAGGCACAATAATTGCTTTCTTTTGCCTAGATTGGTTTGGCAGTACACTAAACATAAGAAATGAGATAAGGATGAGTGAGTCTTGAATGAGCACTCAGGAAGATACATATAGGTTAGCAAAAGATAGAGATAATTAGAGGCGGTCCTACATTGTGTAGCTTCAGGATAATTCTTTTCTCTACAGGATCAAAGGATAGAAGTTATAAAGAAGTTTGTGGCACTTAGAGACATGATTAAACTCAGGGACACTTTTGTTTCTAGTGCTCTTGGTTGTATTGGTGAATTATCAGATATTAATCTTAGTACCAATACTCTAGTAGATGGTATAGAGTCCTTAACTAAGCTTGAGCTATTACACAAGACTCTTACAATTGCAAAAGGTTCATGTGAAGAAGGAAAAGCATCATGGAAGGTCATCCTAGAGAGTCTCAAAGGTTCTTCTTTAGGTTAATTCAATTTTGTGTTCATATCTTTTTGGTTACATTTTGATGCATATGTACATATATTAGACCCCATCCTTTGGCATTGATGTCAAAGGGGGAGAGATAGAGAAATAAAGGATTTTTTTTTTTGTGAAGAATAGTTTTGATAGGGGGAGTATTTAGAGTATTCAGTTACAGTATATTGGAAAATGTTTTTGTCATGCATGTTGCCATCAATGCCAAAGGGGGAGATTGTTGGGATTATGGAAGCATTGCAACACGAGCATGAAGTATGGATGGTTTTTCTTGGTTGTTCCTATTTTTTCATTGATGTTAACATGGTGATAACTATATGAGAATTCTACTCGGTTTACCGAAAGTTGTTCTCTACCAGTAATGCCCTTTTGTGTTGGATCAATGTGTTGGTATTTGAGTCCAAAATTCATCGTAAGATCTAATATGACTTTATTCTCTTAACCATGTTATCATGAATTATTCAGATAGCTATTTCTTGGATCTTGAGACATTTTTGGTTGTGAGAAGAAAGTTATCTTTGATAGAGTTCAACTCTGCATTCTACTATTGTTCCTTGGCATATTGTGTGGGAGACTCCACATTTTATTAAGGTGAACATTATTATGCTGTGATTTTGTTTGTAGTCTCTATGTTGGTGGTAGGATGGGAAATTAATGTGTTCTTAGATCCTGAAGGTGTTTCCTTTGAGGATTATTTGTTGGTTTGGATAACTGTGTTCTAGTCTTGGCCGACTTAGCGTATGCAATACATTATGGAGACTAGTTATGTTTTATGGATGTTAGCCGACTTGGTATAATGCACTACATGGATAAAATGTTTAGTATGGTGCTGAAAAAGAGAGTTTTGATTATTTTTTTCATCTAATTAGGTCGACCTAATTGATGAATAAGATATACTTGTATATATATAAGATGCTTTGAGGAATGAGAAGAAAGTGCAAGAGTGTGTGGAGAGTGTGAAGTGTGGAGTGTGAGTGAAAGTGTGCATGGAAGAAGGGTTTGATCCTAAATGATTTATCAGTCGTGGATTTGTGAAGATTTGTTAAGCGACTGTTGTGTGAGGTAGTACTTCATATTCTAAGCTTCATTGGAACTGAACCCTACACATTGAAGGTGTATCCTATCAGTTCAATCTTTTGGTAGTTAGCCACTATCTTTGTATCTTGGTGGTTAGCCATATTTTGTATTCAGGCAGTGAGCCTTTCAAGGACAATGAGTCTTGGAAGTGAGCCCTGTAATATTTTGTATCCAAATATAATATATTGTGAGTTAACCCTCACCGTGGTTTTTCCCTTTTAATTGGGTTATCCACGTAAAAATCCTGGTGTTCATGTGTATGGTTGCATTTTTTTTTTATGTTCCCTCTTGTTGATTCAGTTAGAATTGTGTTAATGATTAGATGGATTTTATTTTGGTTTTATGGAATACTAATTCACCCCCCTCTCAGTATTCCAGATGTTCAACATCTTCTTCTTTTTGAATGTGTTTGTGTTTCAATTCACACCTTTGGAATGTGGATTAGAAACGGACAACTATGCATAGATAAACTACTCTTCGAATTAGGAGGGGAAGCTCCCTCTTTGCTAATGTTGCTTAAAAGAAAGTAAACTAAAACTAATTTGTCTATCTTTTTGTTCAACTAAGAGCACAAGGTTATAAAACTCAGGAGCCATTGTTGAAATTTTTTGTTTTAGAAGTTCAACTACGACTAAGCCTACTCTAATGATGTTTCCAACTTCTCAAGTAAATGCACAAGAGAGTTAGAAATGGACAAGGAAGGATTTTCTGACAAAATACTTAAATAAACTCTTTTCCAACACATCTACTTACTTTCAATGCAAGTTGAAATGGAGATCATATAAGCATAACACAATAAACGAAAATCAGAGACTTTATTTTCTCAAATTTTAGGAACAAAAGATTACACTTCTAGGACAACAAGATTGTAGCAAAATAGGCTTATAGTTTAGCCATCAACCAAAACACATTGACACAAGACACAAGAACTAAACAATAACTTGTAGCTAAAGAGGCATGCAAGCTTGCTCTTACACAAAGTGAACTGACACTGAATAACAACTTGTAGCATTACAGGCTTGCAATTTTCTATCACAATAACTGTTCCCCCAAAATAGTGGGCAAGGCTTCCTTTATTTATACACAAGCAGAGGAGTAGGGAACCCTAAAATCTCCTTTCTTTTACAACTAAGGCTTGCCAACATGTAAGCTTTATTTCTAAAACTAAACAAGACAAACATCTAACCACCTAAGAAAGCATAAAAACATAGAAATCCAACTATTACAACTTGTTTTCTTTCCCTTTTATGAAGAGTGGATAAGAATTGAAACCAAAATAGAAAGAAATTTGGAATCAAGCTTCGAGATGATTGTTGCTTTAGATCTCGATCACATCTGCCAAAAAGCTGATTTGTTTCTTGATTTTGAGTGGAGAATGCTGCTAAAAATAAAATGTTGATCTGCCTTGAAAAAGCAATTTCTCCAAAAAAATGTTGGGACCTAGGTTTTGTAGAAAATCATGTTCTGGAGAAACCTAGATGCTCAGAAACTGAAAAAGCTAAATTTCTCCTAAAAAAGCATCCAAAAATTAGTTTCTAGAAGAGGGAAAAAATTCTCAATGTTCAAGAGGATGAAAAAGCGGAGAGACCCATGTGATCATAAATAGAAAAATCTGAGTGGTTGTCTTGAAAAGCAATGACCTAGAAGTTTGGAGCATGAAGAAGCATTCCTCTTTGCTCACTAATCTCGAAACCACAAAGAACACCAAAAAAACATGTTGTTTGGGTCTTCAAATCTTCGTTGAGAAAAGGGAAAATCTTCTTGCTCTAGACGCCAACCTGCAAAAAGTGAATAATGGAAGGCAAGGATGTCTTAAATAAGTTGAGGTTTGAGAAAATTTGCTTTCTTTTTTGCTTTAAAACTTTCAAAGTCTATCCTGAGCTAGTGCATCGAACTTGGACACTTTTTGATGTTGAAAGATAAAACTTGGAAAAATTGACTAAGGCATTTAGCCTTGGGGCCAATCTTCTCCTTGGGCGCTTTTCCTCTCCAGACTTATCCAATTTTCTTAAAATTTCAACTTTTTGCTTTATTTTGACCTCCATTTGACTTTGATTTCTAGATGCTTAGAGGATCCTATGATCTGATGGAGTGATCTATCACAGAGCCTGACTGATTCTGAGAAGATTATCCTAGAGGTAATTTCTGACAAAAAACTTCATTTGATACTTCAAAATTATGGGCACCTATCTTCTTCTGGGGCGCCCATCTTTACCAGTGTTAGCCATTTTTTAATATTCTTCATTCTCTTCATGTTTCCCTTGATTTTATGATGAATTCATGATTTTGGGAGCTAGATTGATCCGATTGATTGACTGTTGGATTTGTTGGATAGCCTAATTGATTCTAAGGGGGGTCTTCTGGATGCTACATCCCTTGAAAGTTGAATCTTAGGGGTCAAAAGCTTGGGAGCCTCTAGCTAGCTGGGGCACCCAACTCCTCCAGAGTTAGTTTATTTTCTATGTTTTTAGCTTTGCTTTTGACTTTTGATATTTTTCTCATGTTTTTCCCTCTGTTCCGCCTTCGATATCTAGTGATTATCAACTTTGATGGACTTGCTGATGGTTCCATTGAAGAGCTTCTTCAAAACTGAAGAATTCATGCTAGAGGCTTTATTTGCAAATTCATCCATTTAGGACCTCAAAAGCTTGGGCACCTATCTCCTTCTAGGGCACCCACCATTACCAGACAACCATTTTTACTTGATTTTCAACCTTCATATTTGAACCTTCATGTTACAGCTTTAGTTTTATCTAGATTTTTTGGTGATTAACAAGTCTAATGATATGACGAAGACATCCATTGCGAAGCTAACAAAATCCTAAAGAGATTGAGCACATTTGAAAACCCTAATTGCTGGATTAGGTCTTTCAAAAGGCTAGGCACCCCTGGCTACCTGAGGTGCCCAAAGTTCCCAAACTTAGATTATTTTCTAATATTTTCATGGTTTGCATTCTGCCACTTGGTTGAGACCTCTCTTTTTGTCCTCAAATTCTAGATGATTGGTTGATCTGATGACTACGCTATCAGACTCACTACGGAACTAAGAAGAATCTAAGCAACATTGTTTGGGAGCACAAACCCTAATTTCACCATTTGATGCCTTGAAAAGTTGGGCGCCTATCTCCTTTTGGGGCACCCATGGCTGGCAGAGTTAGTTTTTATTTTGTAAATTTTGAATTCATCCTTTGTTTGACATGTTTTCCTTTGCCTTGCTCGTTAGAGAAGAAAATTTTTCTAAGGCATGAGTATTTGGGCACCTAGACTGAGCTGGGGCACCTGGAGTCTCTAGTGTTAGCCAAAATCTTGCATTTTTCAACTTTGATAGCTTCCTTTCTCCATTCTTCGATCTGTGTGCACGTCCATCGTTTCTCATCTTCTTTTCAGTGTTTGAATGTCTGAATCTGACACCTAGTAGCTGACTGACATCCATTAATGACTTCAGAGCTCCTGAAATGCTTTCTGAAAAATTAGAATAGACCCACTAGGGAAAAACTGATCCTTTTGTGATTTTGACTACACCAACCTGATGAGGAAGTATTTTTGACCAATCAAAATTAGTTTGAACCCTAACAACCAAAATTTCTATTTTTAGAAAATTTTGCCAGCATCCATTTCAAAAGAAACCCAAAAAAGTTTCTAAAGATAACAATTTTCCTAAAATTTATGGCCGAAAAACTAAGATCTGAGTTTTGTAGACTTGGTCACTTTGAGCAGACCTAGATCGTCATATTTTGAAAATTTCAAGTTTTTGCCCCTCATGCAAGACATGCAAACCCCAACTTTGACCTTTTTTGACAATTTTGATAAGACTTACTCATTTCTTCAAAATTGCCTAAGTGTAGGAAATTTTTTAATTTGGGGTACAACAAAATATCCATGATGTTTTTGTATCATTCAAATTGAATCAATTCTCTCACGAAACTATTCTATGAATGTTTCCATAAACTCATTCCTTAAAGAGATAGAGAACACTAGAAAATTTGAAAACCAATCTTTGACATCTTCCTTTAGAGACTGAACATATAGTTTCATGGCAACATCCTCTTTATTTACTTCATAATCTTCCACTAAATCCATAAATTCTTGTAGATGTTTTCTTGTTGATTCAAAACTCTTTCCATATAACTTTGGCAAGTATTCCCTAAATTTATTAGGAACATAGTTTGGGAAACCTTGAATACCACTAAAATTTAATGGTCCATATATTTGCATAGAAAATTTCCTTCTTTGAGGACATGGTTGGAACTGATACAAACTCTACATTATGAAACTTGAGTATACAAGGAAGCTAGATTGACAATTCATATGAAAATATTCTTTCAATGAAACCTAATACCCTCTTTATCATTGTCTCACAATTTGATGAACTCAACAGGACCTTAATCCTCTCAACATAACCCTTATCTCTTCCATTCTTTATCAATTATTATTATCAAACAAAACATGAAATATCCATGCCCTTTTCTGAATGCACAAAATTTATAGGTCCAAAAAGACCACATAAACTTGTATATAACAATGTGAAACTATGAAACAATAGCCATCTATTTATCACCATGCACATTTCACTAACATATATGCATTATGCCTCTGCCTTTTGAAAAATACAGGTGTATTTTCATAGAGACATGATTTATTTTAATTTCCCCTTTCCAAAATAAACTCTCATAACATGGGAATCACATGACTTCACAAACGGTTTCCATAGAACTATTTCATACAATAAATTTTCCTTCATGAATACTAAACAAAGGAAAATGAAATACCTAGAAAATATTGCAGACTTCAAAACTTCTCTCTCTAATTGGAAATATTTGCAAGTCTATGCAATTTTTTGCAGACACCTCTTCCACAATTTCAATAGTCTCATCAATAGAGTCACCACCTCTCTTAAGATGATAAAATCTTCAATAGCTAAAAGATATCCAATGATTAGATTTCTTTATGAGATCTTTTCACCAGTAGAGCACCATATTTTATGAACTTTTAAGTATGTTGCAACAATTTATTTCTCTAGGTGTGAAGTCATTCAATATTTGAACCAAATCTTTATATCAAAAAACTTATTGACCCTTTACAAATGGATAACACTCAAGATATCCCTAGTAGAGTCACAAATCTATTGGTTGGTTCAAAAATATACATATCATTGAACCATAAAGGTGTGCCATATTTTATACTCAGATTCAAAGAGAGATTTAGCCAATGAATGGGACAATGATCTCACACTTTTCTCCCCTACACTTCAGGCTCTACAAAACCTAGGTGGGTCTCCCTATATGGTGTTGAATATGGATATGAAATATGATTTTATTGCAACACCTAGTAAATAAACTTCATACAAATAAAAATGGTTTATATGTTTACAAAATGGGAGGCATTATTCTTGTTTTCTTTGAAAACCAAGTATGAAGTATACAAATAACTATGAATAAATATTGCAGAAAGTAAATCTTGGTTTTATATTTGAAAATTGTTTATGAGATTGAAGGAAAACCATTTGAAATAATCTATTGTCTATCCAGGGATACAAAGTCACAATGCATGTACACATCCTTCACCACATTCTAAATATATCTTGATGATAATTTAGCCATCAACACCTTATGCTAATGAGACCAACTAATAACTAAAAGTGTAACTTCTACTTAACAATACAACCTGCAACAATAATATTCTCATTATTTTCATTGAAAGAATTTACATTACTCCTTGAGCAAACACTAAACATAAAAGTAACCCAGATGTATCAAATGTGCACAGAAATCTCTACAATTTTTTATTGTATTACTAAAAGAAATACTTCATTACAAACTAGAGACAAGATACATTAATAGCATGCAAAAACATGTATTCATATATGCTACAATAAAAATATACAATGCAATTATAGGAATATTTTCACAACATGAGTCTCTATTTCCCTACACAAAAATAATAGCCTATCCATTACATCTTCAAAATCCTAGAACCCTTACAAATGAGACAAATATTACAATATAAAGAATGGGGAAAACCAAAATCTTCCACTCAGTTAACACTTGGTAGATTCAGATCCCTTTGATCTACAACCAACTAGAATCTAGGAAATTATTCTTTTCACTCTTTATCTTCCCTTTTTTGAAACTAAATCTTATTACCTTATTTTATTTGCAAATCCTGTGCAACTCTTTTACCTAGGTATAAAAATTATTTTACTGTTGCATTTTTACCTGGCAAGTGAAAATTTTCCCTTATGGGTAAAAACCCATTTCAATGGCAGTTAAAAATTCCATTACCATACCCACTAGAACCCTCAAAACATCTCAAATTCCTTTACAATTAGTTAGGAATTTTTTCAAACACAGTTGACATCCATTTTGCACTCACATTTTATCTGCAACCATTATTTTTTCTTTTTCACTTGCTAGTGGCTGCATTTTAATTCTTTCTTTTTGTACATTACTCATTGCACATTATTTGGAATTCTTAGGTAAATAAGATCCTTTATAACACTACTTAAATCAATACTTGGACATTTGAAACCTCCTTCATTCAATTTACAACAGAGAAAAAAATAAAAGGTTGTCATTACAAAAGAACCATGTGCAGGTCATGAAAAATGATTGCTAAGCATTTTTAGGCTTCTCTCAAACTTAAAACCACTGAAATCTCCCTCAAAAACATTGCTAGGTTGTGGGAAATCCTTCTAGAAACATTTTGGACAAAGAAGCAACACAATAAAGCTTATAGATAGCCCCAAAATCCACCCCAAACTAGTTGCATGTAAGGAGACACCATTTTTTAGCTTTAAGAGATATTCTTTGAAAATTTAAACAATGAAAAATCGCTATCAAATTTGGCACCATGATGTTAAGGTAAGAACCACAAATTAATCTTCTACTACATGTCCAGAGTCAAGATCCTCCCGCGCTGAGTTATGGAGAAAAGGAAGCCAATCAAAACACACTTAAATCTATTTACAAGAATATACAATTTGGTGTCTCATCCACTAGTCAAAGCTAAGGTTGACCAGTCAAATGCATATGCCTACCCTCAAAACATCACAACACTACCTTTAATCAACTTCTCGGATTTCCACAATCCTCCTTAAAGACAGGGTGCGAAATGGTGGAAAAAGGACTTATAAAAGAAAAATTACTTTATGAAGTTTTAAAACATTTAAGTACCTTCCCCATGTCACTTTTAAAACATTTAAAATGCTTAAAATTGCAGCCCTAGTGTGAGAAAAAGATGGAGCAACACTTTGGATGTGCAAACCCCCATTTCTTGCAATTCCACAATGAGCTCTTTGGCATGCCTTTCACATTCCATGAAATAGTGGAAAAGGCACCAAATAATATGCAATTTCTACTTTATAGCATGTGGGGAAAATACTTTACAATAGTAAAGTTCATTCACCAAAATATTAGGAAAAATGTAATTTTTCAATTTCTTTTATTGGTAACATGGTGAAATTGTATAACACACAAATGGGAGACCTTGGAGTTGTGATTTTTGCAAACAAGCATAATTAATTAAATAAAACATGGGTTTGCAATTAGATTTCACCTAGAAAAGCTAAAATTTAGTACTTCCTTTGTAATTGGGCCTATCAGAGGTGTGCGCCACACTAGAAAAAGTTTGTGTTAATACATCACTTGACCTCACATTTCAATGAAATTGAAATTGGAGACATTTGAGACCAAAATAAGAAATAGGTCACCCTTAGATTATTGAAATTTGCAATTTTTTGGTAGGCCAAATCTGGTCTAGTTGTAGTTAGAAACACATTAAAAGATGTGTCAGAACTCATCCTGGAAGTACAAAACTAAACAGGAATAATACCATATGTCCCAAAAAACTTTCTACTACATGCATTTTCATGAAAAATTCTAAGTTACAAAAATATAATTGGAAAAGGTGGGCTCTGAGGTAGATGCAAAAGGAAGAAAGTTTCCTCTATCACCAGATTGAAAGTGCATAGGCACTTCGAATTTACAAAAAATTGAAGGTGATAATAGAGCCACATATAGAACGTCCACTATACCTCAATAGAATCTTATGGATCAATTGAGTAAAACAACAACTCAAATATCCATTCTAGAGATTTTGTGCATATCACCAACTTATAAATATATATTAGATAAAGCTCTCATGGAATCATCGGTACCAACAAATCTGAATGTGGACCAATTTCAAGTTATGGTCAGTCATCTCGCCTCTACACATCATATAACCTTTTGTGATAAACAAATGACATCCCATTCACCTACTCACAATGAGTCCCTTCACTTGGAAATATTTGTTCATAAACACCACATAAAATATGTCCTAATAGATGATGGTGTTGGTTTAAACACTTGCACCTTAAAATTGGTGAAAACATTGGGATACTTTGAGGAAGTTATAAAAACAAATAAGAAGATATTGAGAAGAGCTCATGATGATGTTGAACAACCCTCTAATGGTACCATAACTCTTTTGATAAAAGAGGGATCAACAATCAAGTACATAGTATGCCAAGTACTAGATCTAGAACTCCCATACAATGTACTTGGTTTCCCATACATGCGATGTAGGCTATGCCATAAATTTTTCACAAGTGTCTCAAGTTCTATCATGATGGAAACAAAGTAACCATTCTAGTAGATCTAGATACTTTCAAATACTGCATTAACTCGAGGGGATACACCACACTTCATATTCCTAACAACACCAAAGAATCCACCTCTAAATACCACATAGACCCATTGACACTAACTCAAAAATCTACTTATTCCATGGTTACTCCCAAGGTGAAGATTCAGGTCAAAGATAAGGGATGTGGTGGATATGATATGACATAGTCTTTTTGTATAGGTTAGCTTCCATCATCACCTAGATCATATAGAAAACCAATCAAAACACAAAGGGTATCCAACTTAATAATAAAATCCAGTCTTACCACCTTTTCAAAATGGGGAGAAATGGACAAATAATCTATAAAAGATTACATATCTAAGTGGATTTAAAATGAAAAATAAGATACTATCATATAACCAGTGGAATAGTACATTAAGGGATTTTCGATAATGGAACACATGAGGTATTATGGTTATAGTGGAATTGGCACACAAAATGAAGGGATGATGGAACCAATCTCAATAGCTATCAAACCATGCTATACAGGACTTGGATTTGGGAAACTAGATAGTGTGTCTTCAACTACTAAAAGTAAACTTGTGGAAGAAAACAAAACTTTCTATGTTGATAAGTTATCTAATGAGGATACTTTCAATGATTCTTTCGAGTGTATCACCAAAATTTTCCAAGATCATAAAATTTTCACCATATCTCACTTATCCTTTGAACCTACACTGTCCACCAACACCCTTTCACTTGTCTATCCCCAACTTATTGATTGGGACCAACAAGCTCCAGCTACTATGGACATATTCCAAAATGATGAGGCTATAGTTGATTTCTTGGGACTTCGAGATGAGATACCTCTAAGAGATCACAAAGCGAGATTCAGTATTGAGCTAGAAATAATGACATAATTTGGGGAGCATGTCAAAACTTTCAGTTGCAAAAACATAAAAAAATATAAATAGGTCCCTTGGTGAAAACCACCATGCGACACTTTTAGACCATAAAAGAGGAAAAATAAAGGATGTATTTGAGGGTGAAAACCTTTCTAAGAAACCCAAAGATGGAAGGTTTGACAATGTCCCCATAGATCAATAAAGATCTCCAGTTCTTATTGAAAAATACGAGGAAGAAAACATCAATACCATAGACAGTATTAGGACCACATTCTTAGATCTATAGAGAGATCCCTCCCTCAGACTGGGTAGTAGTTGGATCCCACAACCTTGATGGTCCTAGAGCCTATGACCCTCTCTATCCTTGTTTCCCAATCTATCCAAGAAATGATCTAGGATTTGGTGGCCTAATTACTCCCTCACTTACTAATATCTAAGATTTGGATCTCTTTGATCTGCTCTTTGATCTACTCCATGTAAAGATAGGATCTTGATGCTTTGGTGGAACCACTCTCTCATATAACGACCTCTAATAAAGGGTCTCCTATGAAAATTGGGTAATCTTTGTGACCATCACTATCATAGAACCCTATGCCACATCTCAATCCCTCAATAGTGACTACTTTTCTCACTAAGACTAAATGAACACTGCATCTCTCTATTGTAAAACCATATACCTCGCCTTCCAGTCCCTACATCTATGCCTATAAAATCTACACCCGACCCTCTGCACTCACTAACTCTGCCTCCAAACTTAGTACATGAGCCTATAGAGGTCTAACCCAATCATCCTCATCATGACCCACTATCTCCTCTCTTACTAGAAACTACACTTCCTCATCTACTAGTAGAGATTGTAATGCATCCTCCCCCATGAAATATGAAAACATTGCCTACTATACCACATGTGGTAACACCACTATTGGCTAAGCATAGGGTCCCGATCCTCCATACCCTATATTGTCACCACCCCATCCATCATCCCCATGATTGAATCGATGATGTAATCACCTATCTATCCTCCTCCTAACATATCCCATATCTACCTAATGTCCTCCATCATCCCTACCTACAAGATCTATCAATCATGTGGGTCGCATCCCCACTCACCATATCATATGCTTATGTAGTCCCTACATCCACACCATCTACTCCCAAAACCCATCGTACTAGAACCAACCCCTCAAAGTTTGTAATATGTATCTCTACTCTAACCATCATTCCCTAATGAACTACCTCTCTAGAGGTGCAAGAAAATATCATTTCCTTGGAAGGTACACTCTACGGCTCCTCAAAATGTCTACATACCTTGTCTAGCAAATGTAACTCAATAATTTAAGTTTTCCTACCTATAAAATAATTCCTTTTTTGACATTATGGAACATTCTCTCCATCATCTGACCAAGCCTCACATTGTCTCCATGGTCTCCATTTGAAACTCACCAAGTCATCTATGATCCATTGCTAATAGGGAACATATCCCATCTTGTGATGTCATTGTTTGATCATAACTAGACACATAAGGAAACTTGGGTCCTCAAGCTCACTCTACCACTGGTCGCATGATTTCTATGTGCTCCCATGCCCATATATGGAGGGTCACTCCACATCCTATACCCACCCCATGTCTATATACAACTTGATGAAGCTGATGATACAATGTAGCCAATACACATGGACCCCATGCATACAAAACCCCATCATTTAGCATCTACTCAATCACACTCTTGTATTTGATAGGAAACCCATGAATCATCCTATTAGGGACTAAAATGCTACTAATCACCACTACTAGAAAAACAAGTAGGGTATCAAAGTGTACCTCCATATAGCCCAAACTAATCTCATAGTCCTCTATCTCAAGATCATTTGTCATAAATACTTGGATGAGCACTGACTCCCCACATTTATATCATACACCACCCACTCCCCATAGATTAGATCAGTAAAATCCTCCACATGTCCTCCAAGGTGATCATTGTCTCCCCCATCGGTAATAAAAAGGAGCAACACTTGCTATACCATCTCTTAGCTAATATCATCATCATCAACCTATGTGATTAAATATTTGACATATAAGTGATATAGAATAAACCAACAACTAAAAAAACAAAGCTCGCTCATCATCACTAATCTTCCATCTCAACCTCAAAGTATCAGGATGTCTCTTGTGAGACATCAATGACTCACAACCACCTTGCACACATAAAAAAAAACATAAACACCCACCCAATGTATCATTTGTAGCATCAAATAAACCAAGACATTTAAAACCATCCTAAAACCTCCATTCCATGCATATCCACCTTTACCATTCACATCTGCATATTTTTTCATAACCTCTTATATATGTATTTAATTTTCCAAACACATTAATGACTGCCATATATGATTTTTTGGTTGGAAAATGCACTGACTCTCGACACATATGCACCACTAGTGAGAATATATGCACCATCAATAGGTGCAAATGCACCATCAATAAGAAAATATGCACTATCAATAGGTAAAAATGTGTTGACATTAACAAGTATCAGCGAGTGCAAATGCACCATCATTAACTAGCATCAATGGGTGCAAATGTGTTGCCAATAATTGGTGGTTACAAATTTGTCACTGACAACCAACCAATGTATAAGCATCACTGGCCAATGCATAAGCATCATTGACCAATGCATAAGTGTCACTAGAAGGAACATATGCACATGACCATGTAGTAGCACAAATACACCACTAGGTGCCGCATTTAGATCATTGGCTAATGCAAATATGTAGTTGGCTAAGACAAGTTCCCTAAAGTCCACTCTAAATGCACCAAAATCTAGTGCAAATGCATTGATGTCTAGTACACCCATGCCTAATCCTAGTGCAAATGTGCCCCCAAAAAAATAAAAAATAAAAAAGTTTATAAAATACTAAAAAATGTTTCTCATGCCCTCCAATAATGCATTTTCTAAAAACACCAACAAAATTCATAGAAACCTATCAAAAAAATTCCAAAACCCTACCCAAAACCTATTGAACACTCGAAATACTAAGAGGGGGTGAATTAGTATTCACTGAAACTCATTAACTTCATCAACTTAAACATTCATTTAAATCATTTCATCAAACTTGCAAAACTAGGAAAGAACAATTAAAGCATGCATCACATCAATGAACACAAGAACATCAAATTAATGTGGAAAACCCTTGAATGGGAAAAACCATAGTAAGGATTAGCTCATAATATATTATAACTAGTTATAATGGATTAAAAATTGGAGGACTCACTATCCAGAAAAAATGGATCACTGCCAAGGGCTCACTACCCAAAAGACTCACTATCCAAAATAGAAAGAGAAAGAAGAAAGGGTGGCTCACTACCAAGGATGAAATGCTAATAATGCATTTGCAACATGTTGAAGACATGGTTCCAATTAGGCTCTGAAAAACTAACTTCACACACTTCATACTTCACCACAATCACGCTTCATGCTTCTCTCTACATCAGATCTCTCTCTCTCACACACACACACTCTACATGCATTCTTCACACACTAAATCAACCTTATATATACCACAAACAAACATATCATCAATCTTGTCGGCCTAATTGCATGAACTATGTAACACCATGACCTTTCAACTCAAAATTACATAACACATACCTTGTGAAATAAACAAAAACATGTACAAACACCAAAATAGGTCAGCATGATCTATAATCACTCCCATGATTCTACTCCATACATAACTTAATTCCACATAACCTCAAAATCCTTAGGTTGACACCACACAACAAAACTAGTGAAGTAATAAATTAATGAACCAATTGTTCATCCACAACTTGACACGTAGACCAAAAAAGCATTTGCCACTTGGAGTGCATACACCTCTGACATCCTCAAACAATTCCTCAAAACCACACATCAAGATAATTATCCATAGTGGAATGCAGAGCATTCCAACATGCACTCCACAACTATAACTCTGTCATTATTAAGTTGATACTCTGTCATCAATATCTTTAGTTGTAGAAGACATATAACTCTGAAACTTTGGATATAGAAACTTTCAACACATACCATGAACATCTAAAAACCACATGACTAGATAATGCAATGCAGAGGAATTTGGACCACAAAATTGTTCCTCTATAGCATACCACTACAATCTAGGACTTAGCCAATTTCACACTTGGTCTTCTCTAGTCTTCTCTAGACTATGTACATATACAGATGCACCATCACTTCTATAATGTGTTTATTTCAATGAAAAAAACATATACCATCCATACACTATCATTCTCATGTTTCCAAAAATCTCCCCCTTTGTCCATGATGGCAACATACTTCTCTAAAAATACTCTCCCTTTGACATCAAGGGAAAAGGGTACCAAATATATACTTCTCTTTTTCACTTCCCCTTACTAATATACTTACATGAAAATAGCCACCCCTAACTACTTCACTCTCCCTTGTTATATTATCCATTACCAAAAATGAAAAAACTTGTACCATAACATTATCTACTAACTCCGCATATGTATATTTAAATTAGAAAACTAACTATGCAAAGAAAAAATATTAATCTTAACTAGATGAGGGTAAAATACCCTAATATGATACCTTCGATTTTGTAAGGTGTGCCTCCCAATCTTTATTTGCAACCTCCCAATCCTTGTTAGTGAAGGAAAGCATATGGAATTGACTTTAAAATAAAATATGGAGGTCTCCTCCTTCATCCAAAGAACTGGGCACTGGATTCTTTTGCACAAATTTCTTTGCATCTGCCAAAACTCTAGTCAAAGATGTAAGCCTTCCACTTACCATATCTCAGAGCTGACTATACTACATTATGATCTTCTCTTTTTTCTCCTATAGTAGAAAGAATTGACCATGCATGTTTTCAATGATTTCTCTTGTAGCTCCATCTACATCACTTGCTAGATCATAAATGCCCAAGGCTTGAGCAATTTTTGACTCAATAGAGTCCATCTGGTCTTTGATGCTCCTTGTAGATATTGGCCACTTCAAACATAATTGGAATAATTTTTTGGCTTCTTCCAAACACTTTTGAACTTCTTTTAAGTTGCCTTGCAACTTAGCATGTGTAGTACCACATTTATAAAAAAAAAATTCAAATATTTTGTCATTGACTTTATTTGTCATTTCCTTCTCAATATTTTCTTCCAAACCAACAGAATAATCTTTAAAAGAATCAATCAATAATTTCAATTGTTGTACATCTAATAAAGAATTATCAATAGTTATTTTGGGAATACCTTCTTGCAATACCTTCATAGCTTCATCCACCAATTTTATACTTTTCTGGTGATTATAAAGAATCTCCTTTCTTGCAGAGGCATGAAGAACATCAACAAGTGTAGGGGATAAATCTTATCTAAGTCTACCCAACCTTGCTGCATAAGGATCTACAATAGTTTTGCAAATACCATTGGTTGGAATTGTAACTACATGTCTAACAAATATTTTAGCGAGTCTCCAGATGGTTTGTAAGATTCATCACTAGTTTTAGTGCTCTCTTCTTCATTCATATCACTCTTTTCCTTCTCACTATTGACAAAAAATTATTCAGTATTCTTCCAAAATTTTAGGAGGTAGAGTTTCTTCTTTTTGTGCATCAGTGTTCTCCTGGACATCTTGCATGCCTTCTTTACTCTGCTCACATCTATCTCCACATCTAGAGGGGGGAAATTTTGTTCATCTTGAGCTTTATTCTTCTTTGGGACATTTTGCTTATCTTCTTTCTTCTCTTCATCAACAATATTCTCTATAATTGTAGGGGTGTCATTTGTCACCATATCTTCTTTCCCAAGCTCGTGATCATGTTGTTTACAATAGGCTCATTACTTTCCAGGAGAGGTGTATCTTGTTGCATCTAATCTTCATCACTCAAAGGAACACCCAAATTTTTAGAAAGTGTTTTAAAATTTTGCAATGTCTCTTTCCTTAGCCTTTTTATATCCTCCTTATCTCTCCTCATAAGAGTATTTACTCTTTTCCTTGTCTTGAATTTCTTGCTATACAACTTAGATAACTTGCATCTATCCTCATGAGATAATGATGAACCAATATTCTCTAAGGAAAATGCCTTCATCTTTGCATCCTCTTCAATAGCCTCTTATCTTCTTGCATTCAACACATATTTCATATCATCTAAAAATGATCCTCAATTTCACCTAGGACAGTATTGAATGTTACCATGCATTTTACTATAGCCTCTTCAATTATTTCATTATCTTCACCATTTCCATCCAGATAAATTACAAAAGTTTCCTTCAACATCCCAAACTTTGCAAAACCACTGAACAAAAGCATCTAACTTCATAGGACTATGCTCTCTAATAGGAGGGGTCTTCTCTTTATTCTTTCCCTTACCTTTAGGTGATTTTTATTCTTTTCACAACTTAGAAATCTTTTCTCTTCTTTGAAAAAAAAAATCTTTCTTTTCCTTTTCTACTTCCTCTTCACTTTTTGTATCCACAATATTTATTTTCTTTCTTTTTGCACTGGTCTCTTCCTGAGAGACTTGAGATTTCTTTTTTTGGACCAATTGGGCTCCTTCCTCTTCGTTCTCCTCTTCTTCTTCACAATTGATGTACTTCTCTCTGGTGGTATTTTCCTTCCTTCTTCTCTTTGAAGATTTTTGTTTCATAGTGACATTGGATGTATCTTTCTTCTTGGAACTCCCTACAAGCTTTGTTTTGGAGGACTTCAAAACATAAAGAGAGGAGATAGAGGTCCTAACCAACCTTCTTTCTCTTTGTGGAGTAGTCTATGAAGGGGAAAATATGTCTTTAGATCCCTCTATAGGGGCTTCAAGGGAACCATACTCTCTTTCTAGATTAGATTTCATCTTCTCAACACTCTCTACAATGCCATCTTCCTTTTCTAGATTCACTTGACTTATTTTCTCTACATAGGTACCAAACCTACCCACTATTGGATCTCTAGGTTTACTCAATAAAACCTCTAAAAATCTAGTAATTTTAGCTTCTGTCACTTCATATCCAAGCTCTGTAACCCAAACAATTTTGGGTTCAACTACTTCCATGAAGAAGTGGTCTCTACTAACCATGAATGTTATGTCATTCTTATATTTATCAACAACACTTTCCAAAATCCTATACCTCCCTTGTAACTTAGCTTGGAATGTCTTGAAGAATCCCCACAACATGGAATTCTAGAATTCTAGGTCTACAAATCTTCTCAAATGATCTCTTATTTGTACAACTACCAAAATAATATCATCCCATATAAATTCTTTTCTCCAAGCAACTCCCTAAGAAATTAAAACAACAAGAAAATAACAAGAGCACCATACCAGAAAGGGTACCTTGAATCTTTTATCTTCTGTAGGTTTGTCCTCAAATTCATATTTTCTTCTTCAAGTCTTGAACATTTTACAAATTTATCTTTCAAATTTTCATTCAAGTAGTCTTCAACTCTTTTTCCTTCTTCAACTTGCACTTTCATATTAGTGATGGTTTCATTTGATTGTTTGAGCTACTCATTTTCCTCCTTGAATCATTATTTAACTTTCTTGAGTTGTTCCCTCAAATTTTTGATACATTCATCTTCATCCTTGATATTTTCTTTCAAATCTCTATTCTCACATTTTGCTTTATTGAAATCATAAAGGTTTGATTTTAGTTGTCCTTCCATATCAACTTCACGGTATTCTTTAGTAAACCCTTCCATGATAATCTCTTTTTGGAGGAATAGGATATCTCCTAGTAGCCATGTTTTCAACCTCCAAGATCTACCTCAACTGTTTAGACAATTGAAGGAACCAAGCTTTGATACCAATTGTTGAACACTCGAAATACTGAGAGGGGGTGAATTAGTATTCATTTAAACTCATTAACTTCATCAACTTAAATATTCATTCAAATCATTTCATTAAACTTGTAGAAATGGGAAAGAACAATTAAAGCATGTATCACATCAATGAACAAAAGAACACCATATTTACATGGAAAACCCTTGAAAGGGAAAAACTGCGAAGAGGATTAGCTCACAATATATTATAAATAATTACAATGGATAAAAAAATGGAGGACTCACTATCCTAAAAGAATGGCTCACTGCTCAAAGGAATCACTATCTAGAATAGAAAGAGATAGGATAAATGGTGGCTCACTGCCAACGATGAATTGCTAATAATGCTTTTGCAACAGACTAAAGACACAATTCCAATTAATCTCTAAAAACTGACTTCACACACTTCATACTTCACCACAATCACACTTTGCACTTCTCTCTACATCAGATCTCACACACTAAATCAACCTTATATATACCAAAAAAAAACATATCATCAATTAGGTCAGCCTAATTGCATGAACCATGTAACACCATGACCCATCGGCTCAAAACTTCATAATACAAACCTTTCAAAATAAACAAAAATGTGTACAACACCAAAATAGGTCAGCATGACCTATAATCACTCCAATGATTCTGATCCATACACAACTTAACTTCACACACCCCCAAAGCCCTTAGGTCGGCACCACATAACAAAACTAGTGAAGAAAAACCAAATGAACCAACTATTCATCCACAACTCAACATGCGGACCAAAAAATAGCTTGCCACTTGGAGTGCATACACCTCTGACATCTTCAAACACTTCCTCAGAACAACATGAAAAATATCCACGGTGGAATGTGGATCATTCCAACATGCACTCTGCAACTGTAACTCTGTCATTATTAAGCCAATACTTTGTCATTGATATATTCAGCTACAAAAGACATATAGCTCTAAAAATTTGGATCTAAACACTTTCAAAACATACCATGATCACCTCAAAAACACATAACTAGATGATGTAATGCAAAGCGATGCAAACCACAAAAACTATTCCTCTATAGCATACCACTGCAATCTGGGACTTAGCCAATTCCACACTTGGTCTTCTTTGGTCTTCTCTAGACTATGTATATACAAATGCACCATCACTTCTATAATGGGTCCATCCATACACTATCATGCTCATGTTTCCAACAAAACCCTCATTGAAAAATGCAACAAAAAACACGTAAATGACAAAAAAAACTAGACCTTGACTAGTGCACCATCCTTCTCCACAAAGTTCACACCTTCAAGCAAAACTAGATAACCTAAAAGTTCACACCTTCTCCATGTGATTTTCACTTTTTGGAATCCCTACCATTATCTCCACAAATTCTCTCACAAACTATATTTTTGTCACCACTTTCCTCAAAACCAACAAGTGTAAATGAGGGGAATTCTCCCCCCATTCACTTTTTATATCCCCACCCACTCCCATTTTCACTTTAAAAAAAAAAATTTGCCTCCATTTCTCAAACCTTTATTTTCACCTCCACCCTCCCCATCAAACCCCTTCAATTCTTTTTTTTTTTAATTTTACATTTTTTATATTGTTTCATTACATTATTCTTTTTCCAGAGTCCAACTAAAAAAATATTTTTTAAATAATTTTTCCTACCAAACTCTCAAGGGGCATCCTACCTTCATTTAATTCATTGGGGAAAACTCAAGCATGTCATCACTTTCTTGAAATAGTGCTATAAAAACACACTCTCTTAAAGAGGGGAAAAATGTAGACACTTAAAATCGATTAACATTCCCGACATCAAATTACATTAATTATTCTTTCAATGCTAATTAAATAATTTTATTATTTAATTATTATCGAATTCCCCTTCCACTATTATTTAAATAATTTTATATTATTAATTAGATTTATATTATCAATTCATCTATATTAATATTATTTAATTAATCTATTAATTATTCCTCTATTCATCTATATTAATGAAATAACCAATGTTATTTGATTAATTTACTAATTATTCTTCTATTTTCAAAGCTTAATTAAATAATTTGTTTTGATTATATTGGAAAAAAAAGGTTTTGAAGGGACTGGAAACTCTTTACATCAAAAAAGAGAAAAAGATGCTAAAAGAGATAGACATTGAAGCATAAGCGACAACAAAAAAGAAACTAACAACCAAAAAATAGCGACCTAGTAGCAAAGAAACATAAACAGGAAACAACACAAAAAAAAATACACTATTTCATATTCTTCAAGGTGTTAGCCACCTCGATCTCCTAGTTGTAGTGCAGATTGACCATGTCCATTAATTCTTTCTGTAGCGAGGGAAAAATCCAGGTTAGCAATACAAAGTGTAAACAAACTAAACCCTAGCTAGTAATGAAGCACAATGGAATATAAAGCATAAATAAACGAAATATTTTACCAAACTATCATGCATTCCATGAATCACCTTTACACTTCTCGATTTTGTTGTAGTATAATACTTGCCCTCAGATTTTACTTAAGCATGCAAATATGGCCTAAAGACAATAGCAATAGCAAAATATTGAAGATTTTTAAATGGCTATGGATGTACTAAGAAAGATGGAACAATAGCAAAAGATGTCTAAGATTTCTAAGGCTTCCAAGATTGATGAAATGACAATGATACAGCCCTTTTATAGGCAAGCTGATTTTGAATGAAAGGCTGAGATCGAGAGACAATTAATTGATGGTCAAGATTAAAAAGATGAGGCATGAGATAAGGTTAGGGCTAAATTAGAAAAGATGAACGATCGAGATTAAATTAAAGATAATTTAATCAATGATGGAAGTTAATCGAGACACGAATAGATAAGGATTGGATGTGGACGATAAGATTGACACAGAAAAAGTGACCTATTAAAGAGAATCAAATCTTATTTCATTTAAGTGGCCAATGACTAATTAAATAATAAAGATATTATTTAATTAGAGATGAATGTGACAAAGGAAAAATAATTTTGATTTAAATAATGATTTAATTCAAAATTCAAGATACTCAACCAAATTAAATAATAACATTTATTTAATTAAAGAGAGAAAAGGCTAACAAATAATGAAATAATTATTTAATTATAGTGGAAAGTGACATAGAAATTAAATAAATAAACATTTATTTAATTTTAGAAAGAAGATAGACTTAATTAGTGATGTAATTAAATAAATAAAATTTATTTAATTAATTAGAGGGGAATGAAGATAGAAATGAATTAATTAAATAATTAAAATTATTTAATTATGAAGACTGAAAAGGGAAAAGGATGGAAGAATTATGAAGAAATTAAAGATAATTTAATCAATGGTGGAGGTTAATCGAGACGTGATAAGATAAGATCGAAAGTGAAGGATAAAGAGGAAATTAACTGATTTTTCAACAAAATCACATAGTTCAAAGAGGGAAATTGCATTTTGAAATAATAGAAACATTATCTCATTGCAAGAGGAAAAAAGCAAGTTCACTTTTTGATTAAATATAAATTTAATTCAAAAAGTTAAAGGGAAATAAGTTATTTAATTAAATAAGATTTAATTAATTTGTGACAAAAAAGCTAATAGTGAATAATTAACTAATTAATATAATTATTTAATTATAGTAGAAGAGTGGAAATAGTTAAATAAATAAAGTTTATTTAATTATAGAAGAAAGAGGACATTAATGTAATAATTAAATAAATATAATTTATTTAATTAATAAGGATTAATGGAGAAATGAATTAAATGATTAATTAAATAATTAAGAATTATTTAATTAATAGCATAAATATGACCCTAGGCAATGGAAAATTGGTATTAGTATGCTTAGGACATTTTTCAGTGTCTACATTTGACCCTCTTTGATACAATGCAGTTTATCACATTGTGCCAGAAAAAGATATGCCCCAGTGTAAGGAAGAATGAGGAAGGATGACGAGGAGGTAGTGGTATGCCCCCTCGAGAGGACATGTGGGTTTAAAGAACATGAGTGTGCTCTCGAAATTGATGAGAGGACTAGAAGATGGAGAAGAGAATAAGCAGAATAGAAGAAATGTTAGAGCGGAAAAGATGAATGTTAGTATAGAAGTCATGATGTTAGCATGGAAGAAATGCATGTTGAGATAATATTAGAATGACTTCAATATTTTTCCATAACATAATAGGCCTTGCATTAGTCGTCATTGGGCATTAAAGTAATACAAATGGATAACAAACACCATGATATGACATAAACCAAGGTGTGCAAGGTCATCCACTTGCGAGACAAATATTCGCAAATAAGGAATGTCTTGACTCATACTAAAGGCAAAGTTTCCCCAATCTTTTTGCCAAAGAAATCCACAAACAATATTCAAAGAAAAGAGTCTTGAGACATCATCGCTTCTCTAAATCCTTCATGGGACATCCTTGAGGAAGCTAGTAACCTGAATAAAAAACAAAGACAAAAGAAAAGATATGAAAAAGCAAGCCACAATTTCAACAACCAATAAGAGTGTTTGCCAAAATTTGATTGTTTGATGTTTAATTGTCTAGGGGATTGATGGGTTGATTGTTTGACGAAATTTTGGTTTCAAGAAAGACATATTGTATAAGACGTCGAGTATGGTTTTGATCATGTGACTACTTGTATAAGGAAAATGATGATTGATGAGCCTAGTTTTTGGTCTAGTTTTGGGAAGAATCTATAGTCTATTTGCTAGTTGATGTCATGAACCTTGATAATTAAATGTTGGTATCTGCATAATGTTTCCCTCAAACCATTGACATTTGACATTATCCTATCTCTGCAAGCTTTAATGACATTTGGCATATTATGTGGGTTAACTATATTGATTTTGCATGTGATTAATGAATGATTCTTAGAGTGGTTATAGATGTGCAGTTATTATACGTACTGATCTTGCCATGCAGATTTAATACACCAAGTTGAGGAAGAAACTGCCAACTGGGCATGCACCATAACGACCAGCTGAGGAATTGCTCCAAGTCAAAGGCAGTCGACGGAAAAAGATTCTTCATGCAACTAAACATAACCTCCTTGTAGTGGACCTTAATGATCGAGCATACATGGGCATTACTATTGTACTGGATCTGCGTCTAGACTTGCATGTCTAACTAGATTCCATGCATGCATAACCGCCATCGCTCTACTTCCCCTATTTTCCCTAATGGCATCCTCCTAGTTGTGGCGTTGACTACCTTGTTTAGCTGTAGTATAAATAATGATTTGATGCTCCTTCTTTATGAGGTTGCACGATTTGATATTGTACTCTTATTCTCTAGTTTCAGTGATACAAATACATTACTCTCTTGTATGCATAATTTACAGTGAATAAAATAAAGTTCAGAGTTCAATCACTTGAGTTCTTATTAGTTTAGAGGATACTTATCCAAGGGGGGCCACTTGGTGAGTAATCAATATTATTAGTTTAGCATTATTTTAGTATTACTTGTTGTTTAGTACTTAGTTAGAAATCTGGCATTGATTGTTCCTGCAACTACTATAATTCCATTTTGTGACTGTTCCTGCAGCCAAAGTGGACAAAGTAGTGTCATGTTCATTGCTCAAATTTTTATTCCTGTTATGCATTTCAGCTTAGCATAGTCGTTGATTGATATTCAACATTTTTCTTTTTCCCTTTCAAGCAATTTACTTTCAGTATTGTGTTTCTTAGCTGTAGAATGCAATGGATACTCTGAGTTCCTAGTGCACATACTGTACTGACCCATTTCAAGTTCACATCCCTAGGTTGACAAGTTAAATATACCTTCATGATGATTGAGATAGCTATTCAGGTTAGATGTCCAATCTCTGAGTCATGGCTATAAAGGCTTAGTTATTAAAATCATTGTAGGAGGCCAACATTTTTGGCTTTGTTGCTGGGGATGGTGTCAAGCTAGGGAGTCTTTTGGAGTCATTGGTAGTTTCCCTTCCTGTAGTGTTTCTGGAAGTTGTTCTTAGTATGTCCTCGTTTAGGAAGTAATGAACCCCCCTATTCTTTACCAATTTTTTGTGTGAGCTGACTGACAGTGAGTGATACCGCATGCATAGAGGAAGGAGAAGGAATGCTTATGGGAGATTTCTTCCTAAAAATCCTAATCCGCTCTGGCTAGTTGAATATCAAAACCTACTAGAAGAAGAAGATCCATAGCCCTTTGCTGATGCATATCCTGATCTAACTAATTCTGAAGTCTCCTCTGAAGATCAAAATCAGCTTGAGAACCCTTTTGCTTTGGAACAACATCAAGCAGACATGGGCGATGCAAATAGGAATAGACCTAACCAACCAAATTTTCCTTTCCCCATTGCCCATCAGAATGAAGTTGACAACATCAAGAACATTCTTGCCTCAGTACTCCCAAAATTTTATGGACTTGTCACAGAAGATCCTGATACCTTCTTATTTGAGTTTGACATACTCTGCAGGAGTTATGATTATACTACTGATTCCCATAGGCTTAAACTATTTCCTACCACTCTGAAAGAGGCCACATTAAGATGGTTCATGAGCCCATGCAGAGATACTTTGGAAACTTGGGAAGAAATGAAGACAAAATTCCTTGAGAAATACAAGGAATATTGTAGGGGTAGTGACATGAGAGGAGGTGACATTTTCAGGATGCAACAAAAGGAAGATGAGAGCCTGGAAGATTACATTGCAAGGTTCTTGTTTTTCCTGTAAAATTCCCCACACCATGCACTTAATGAGGACTCACAAAAGTTGCTTTTCCTGAGAGGAATCAATGATAGCTGCACTAATGGCTTGGACCTCATTGTAGGAGGAGATATCTCTCAAGCTCCTTGGGAGGATATCAAGAAAATATGCTAGAATTACTCTAGGGAAGCTTCAAAGAAAGGGAGAGCTTATCAATCTTCCATGTGTAAGTCAACTACCAGTGGAGTTTCAAGAATGAAGATCACTCATTTGTTGGCAAACTTCAAGCAGGATATTATCAACAATCTAGCTACTCAGCTAGATACACTTTAGGCCAAGAAGAAGCAAGAGGAGGCAAAGACAATGCTGATAGAGTATTGCCCCCACTGCAGAAAAAAGAAGGACTATAGATGTAAGATGGTAGCTAATCTTGAAAGCAAGTAGGTTTCACCTGAGTTCAAGCCAATTCAGATTGAAGAAGACCAAGTCTACTATGTTGCACAAAGGAAGCCTTGGGCTCCAAGACAAGGTATGCCACCAGATCCACTATCCTATGATGGACCATATTTTAACTCCTATTCATTTGGTAACCAATGGAAGCCCCCATATCCACCTAGCTATGGAGGATATCCACTACAGCCTTGGAGTAACCCTCCAAATGCTTGGCCCAGTCATCAGAGTTCTCCACCCCAGTGGCAGCAACCTTAGGGGAATTGGCAGCAATTTCAAGGGCATTGAAAACCACCTCCAAGAAATTGGTAGAAAAAAAATCAATGGAGAGGACAACAATGGCCTACTCAGACAAACAGTTACATGCAGCCACCTTCTCAGCCCCAACAACTTGTTATAATGCCTCCACCTGCTAACCCAAGCTCAAATGCACCTAAACCTACTCAGCTACCAGCTCAACCCACGTCCAATCCAAATAACAAACCATAGCAACAACCTGCATATTCTGCTGATTCAAATCAATTCCTTGCATATGTTGTGAGTGTAAGTGATATCCACCTATGTTTAGGAACCATTCTACTAGCCCCTTTCAAGCCCATCATTACTGAGCTTCCTGTGGAAGAGAAGGAGGAGCCTCTGAATGATCCTATTTAGCCAAATGCACCTACAAATATTGAACCAGTCTGAGCCAAGCAAACTGACTAAGAACTACCATTTCCTCAGAGATTGGAAGTTTCCAAGAAGAAAGAAGAAAAGGAGGACCACCTTTGATGTCTTGGATTAGATGAAGCATATATGTGTTCATATACCCCTATTTCAGGCCATAAAGGATGTTCCAATCTATGAAAAATCAATCAAAGAAGCCTATCTCAAGAAGCTAGGTAGGAAAAAGAGATACCCAACTACAATTCATGTGGTGGGCCAGCTAGCTAACATCATGCTAGAAAAAGTGGCTATTCCCAAATATAATGACCCAGGCAGTCTTGTGGTAGCAATTCTCATAAACGAGATCCAAGTGAAGAATGCTCTGATTGATTTAGGGGCAACAATCAATATAATGACCAAAGAAATCCTACAACAACTAAACATTGCAAGTATGAGATATACTCCTACTATCCTAAAACTTGCTGATAGTTCTACTGTTAAGCTTGATGGTGTAGTGGAGGATCTTGTGGTAGTTCTAGACTCCTTGGAATACCCAACAAATTTTATGATTCTTTCTCCTAACGCTACACTATGTAGGTATCCCATCATTCTTGGAAGGCCTTGGTTAGCAACTGAAAATGCATACATTGGATGTCGGTCAGGTGACATGACCATTTCAGATGGGAGGAGCACTAAATTTTTTGTTCTTTATCCACCTGCTCAGTCATCTCATGATGAAGATAATCCTGTATGGCCACAAGTTGGTGAAGAGGCCGAGGAAGTTAATTTTGTGGCACAACTTATGATGCTAGGAAGAAGCTCTTTCATGCAGCTCCAAGATGAGGATGAAGTGTTGCCTAACATCATTTAGGACCATTATGAAGTGGAGGAAGAATCATCTTCTACTTTGGTCAGGACACTTCTAACTGCTCTTCCTACAACCACTATTCCTGCAGACATTCTTCCTGTAGCCACTCTTCTTGCAGCCACTATTCCTGTAGATAGACTTCCTATAGCAACAGATATGTTCCATACATTGCTTTCATATGAACTAAAGGCACCATGTATTAATGAAACAACCATGATAAAGTTAGCTACATAAATCTAGGTGTCAGAGGGAAGATATTTGAATGTTAATAGTAAATTGAATGAAGAACAACAATTGTAATTAGCGAACCTATTAAGGTCCCATTAGCATGAATTTGCATGGGATTATCATGATATGAAGGGACCGAATCCTAAAATTTGTACACACAGAATTTATATCAGAGATGATTGCACTCCAGTAAGAAAACCACAAAGACGAATTAATCCTGCACTAAGAGAGATTGTGAAAGGAGAATTACAAAAATTACTAGATGTAGTATTTATCTACCCCATTTCAGATAGTCAGTGGGTGTCTCCATTAGTGATTGTGCCCAAGAAAGGAGGTAAATGATGAGTTTGTGTTGATTATAGGGAACTTAATGCTACCACCAAGAAGGATCACTTTCCTTTACCCTTCATTGATCAAGTTTTAGACACACTTGCAGGAAAGAAATACTTCTCTTTTCTAGATGGATTTAGCATCTACAACCAAGTCCAAATTACACTTGAGGACCAGGAGAAGACCACATTTACCTGTCCATGGGGGACCTATGCCTATTTGGTACTCCCATTTGGCTTGTGCAATGCACCTACAACTTTCTAGAGGGAAGTCATTAGCATATTCTCTGACATTTCTCATGATTGCATGGAAATCTCTATGGATGACTTCACCACTTATGTTGTTGATTTTGATCAAGCATTGGAAAACCTCAAGAGATTCCTACATAGGTGTGAAGATCAAAAGTTGTTTGTAAATAGTGAAAATTGTTTCATGATTATGCAAGAGGGTGTAGTTCTTGGCCACTACATCTCCCACAAGGGAATTCAAGTAGATCCTACAAAAATTGAGGTAATCACAAATCTTCCTACACTTGCAAAATAGAAGGATGTTAGGAGCTTCTTGGGTCATGCAGGATATTATAGGTGTTTGATCAAAAATTTCAGCAAGGTAGCAACACCATTGTATACCCTTCTCACTAAGGATGTTGAATTTCAGTGGACTAAAGCTTGTGACAAGGCATTTTCTAAATTGAAGGAAGCTTCTAATTGGGAGCTTCCTTTCCACATCCACACTGATGCATCAGATTATGCCATAGGAGTGGTCATAGGACAGAAAGAGGGAGCTGTTGAAAATGCTATTTACTTTGTCAGCAAAAATTTACAAGGAGCTGAATTCAATTATACAGTGACAGAGAAAGAGATGCTGGCAGTAATCTATGCATTGAATAAATCCAGACATTATATAACAAGCTACCAAATCTTTGTGCACACTGATCATGCAGCCATTATATATCTCATGAATAAACCTTTGATCACATGAATATTGGAAAGATGGTTATTGTTGATGCAAGAGTTTGATATAACCATTGTGGATAAGCCAGGGAAAGCCAATGTTGTTGCAATTTTTTTTTCAAGACTAACTACATTAGAAGACAATCAACCCATAGATGACTCTTTTCCTAATGAGAATCTATTCTCCCTCAATGTACAAACACCATGGTATGCTAACATAGCTAATTACTTGGTCACAGGTAGAGTTCCTTCTCATTTCTCACCAAAAGAGAAAAGGGAACTTATTGAAAAATATTTTCCTTTCTCTTGGATTGTTGGATGTTTGTTTTATACTAGACCTAACCATGTCATGAGGAGATGTGTGAGAGAAGATGAGACATATGATATCTTACATGCATGCCACAATGAACCATGTGGAGGGCACTTTGCAGCCAAAAGGACAACAATGAAGATTTTGAACATAGGGTACTACTAGCCAACACTCCACAAGGATGTAGGAAGGTATACCAAAAAATGTGATAGATGTCAAAGGATGGGTAGACCAACCGGATCTGATGAAATTCCACTTTTCCCTCAGGTAGTAATCACACCCTTTGACAAGTGGGGATTGGATTTTGTGGGACCAATTGACCCTCCATCAAATGGTAAGTCTTATATATTAGTATGCACTGATTATGTGACAAAATGGGTAGAAGTTAAGGCTATGAAGCATGCAAGAGATAACAAGGTTGTAGAATTTCTTTATGAAGAGATTTTCACAAGATATGGATTCCCAAGAGAAATAGTGAGTGATCAAGGGCCACAATTCACATCAACTCTTGTTGCAACACTAGTGAATGAGTACAATATAAGGCACATGAAGTCTACTCCTTATCACCCCTAGGCTAATGGCCAAGATGAGGTGACCAACATAGAAATTGAAGCCATTCTAACTAAAACAATAGCTTTCCATAGAAAGGATTGGGAAAACATATTACCAGAAGTTGTTTGGGCCTATAGGACAACCTGGAAAACAACTACATGCTTCACACCATTTGAGTTGTTGTATGGAAAGACAACTATGATGCCAGTTGAATTTGAACATAAGACTCTGCGAACTCCAATAGATTTGGGGATGAATATTTCTGAGGCACAGAGAGAAAGAATCATGTAGCTAAATGCTTTGGATGAGATAAGAAGAGAAACCTTGCAACATACAAAAGTAGTGCAAAATAAAAGGATCAAGTGGCATGAAAAATTTATCAGGGACAAGAAATTCAAACCAGGAGATTGGGCCTTGCTCTATGACTCAAGATACCAGGACAATGTAAGAAAATTACAAACAAGGTGGCTAGGACCATATGATGTTGCTGAGGTCTTTCTTAATGGAGTTGTTTAGCTTATTACCATTGAACTTGTCAAATTCAAATTACTTGTCAATGGTCATCGCCTCAGATTATACCACAAGCCAACTTCCAAAGAAGAGTTCCTACAACAATTCATCTAGCATTCAACACCAGAGCTTCCTACAGCCGAAGGAAGTAGACCTAGTGTCCCTCCTTCTAGCTAATTAAGGTACATACTATTCATAATAAAGACTTTCACTTATGTGGAAGTCCATTTCTTCATCTATCTACCCATCTACCCATCTGTTACCACCTTTCTCTCTCTTCCATCACTTCATTCCACCTCACCTCATTTCACTTCATTGATTGCTCAATTTATTCTCCAAAAAAGGTGTGCACTACTTTATTCACGATCTTTGCAACAAATCTTCCACACATTCATGTATGTGCACATTAATTTCTATCTTTAATCATCTTTTAAGTGCATTCATTTAATCATTGTACGTTAGTATATATATTCACATAAATGACATTATTACCTATCAATCGCCACTCCCATCTCACATGTGTGGACACATGTCCAAATTTAGGTTTGGGGGAGGGGGAAGAAAAGGATGCAAATATTTTGTGAATTTATTTCCCATGTGTCAAATCATATTAGGCTATGTCAGAAAATTTGAAAAGAGCTGATTTGAAATTTGAGTGAAAGAACGACTTGCATGTGTGAAGTGACAATAACTGCAACCGCAATTTCTTCCTATCATAATTTCCTTTTATCACTCCATTTCTTGCCATTATTTCCCTGTCGTAATCTTGAGTTGCAAGCAAGAAGGAAAAAAAAAGAAAGGAAATTTAGTCGACACTAGCACTAGAAATTTAGTAGGTTGGTATTGAAATTTAGTAGATACTACAGGAAAGTACATTTGATTTTCAGACGGGAATTGCAGGAAAGAAGTTGAAAATCATTTGTTTGATTGCAGACAATGGGAGGTGGGTTAATTTGAAATGAACCCACAGTGCCTGGAAATATTTAGAAATTGTGGATGGTTAGATTTCTTCTTGAAGCTGGATGGCTTTGATGAAAGCATTTCCCTTGAATTTTCCCAAACATTTTCAGAAGGAAAAGCCATAGTAAAAGGGTTGGAAGTTGTGGCAAAAGAGGAAATAATTGTAGAGGTCATAGGGTTACCAGCTGATGGTGAAAACTACCCTGCTTCCAGAGATTCCAAATCAGCTAGGGTCGGGTTTACAAAGCCAAACGACCCCCCATTGAGCATAGAAAAACATGGTGCAAAGAGAATGTCTCTATCCGAGCCATGGAAGTAGATAGTTGTTTATGTTATTAAATACATCACTTGTGAGGGTCACCAGTCAAACTTGCATTCTGTCCACTTCAAGCTTTTGAATCACATGAGGCACGAAAGGAGGATTAATGTGCCCAATGTGTTGTATAATCTTCTCTCAATTATGGCGACCGAGACCCAAAAAGGTAGGGATAATTTTGTTTCCCACCATTGCTTGATGAAATTGTTAGTTGAAAAGTCTCTACATGATGTATTTGGGATGACTTGGGAAGAGTTTATAAATGTTGATAAAATTAGACCTGAGCACTTGCAACCTAGGGCTTTTCCTCAATTCCATAGGTCTAGCAGGAGAGTAAGCACGGTTGAAGCCATTCCTAGTGCTTCAACATCTGGTGGTGGCTCTAGCATGAATCCTCCTGCAGCAGAAGAAACCATAGAAATCAATTCTTCTGGAACAGAGAACTCAGAAAAAGAAAGCTCTTCTTCATATTCTGATGATGACATCCCACTTAAAACCTTGATGAAAACTAGGGCACAACAGAGAGAGGTATAAATGAGAAAAGGGAAGGTTAAGACAAAACCTATAGAAATAAAAGTGCCAAGTTCTAAGAAGAGGAAGGCTGATACTATTCATCTTGTAGCCAAAGGAAAATGTGAGAGACCTCCCAAGAAATCAAGACCAGTTGGGCTTGCGATTGGTACCCCTCCGCAGGAAATCCCTAAACCTGGTGAAACCTCACATGAGGACCTTAAAGATCCAATGTAGTAGGCAAATGTTGAAGAAGAAGACATTTAGGAGAGAAACAAATATAACATTGGCCGGTCTTGCTAGCATTGCAAAAGAATTGGAGGAAAATCAGGACTTCCTGCAACAATAGCCAAAACCAGAGCAGGAGTCCCTGCAGCAAAAGGAAGAAGAAACAATACCCTTGCAACCAAAGATAACTGGACAACCTGAGTCCATGCAGATAGTGCCTTATGAGGAGCCGCTATCAACAAAAAGACTGGTAGGCATTCATAATCCTCTTGGTTTTACAATACATGCAACAATTTTGAATTTATGGAAAGAAATACAAAGAAGGGAGGAAGAATGGAAAAAGGAAAAATGGAAATTAAAGGAGGAAATTCAAAAGAAGGATGAGGAGATAGAGGATTAGAATGCAGAAATTGCCACCTTGAAGCAGAGGGTGGATGATATGGCAGCTTTGGCACCAAAGATTCTAGAATGTAGGACCCCTCCAAGGGTCTATGCTCTGCTCCTGAAAGAGAAGTATCTCTCTTTTAAGATGTCAATAATTGTCTCAGGATTGAATCCTTCTATTCATACCCCTATGAAATTTTTCAATGCTTATAGGATTGCCTCCCTCGAAATGAAGAATTTGTTATGTGAATTTTATTTGCATAATTACATTGTCACAAAAGACCATGATTGGAATCCACTACTTTATGTTGGGGATGTTCAATTGAGAGCATTCATTTCTTGGGTACAAAATGAGATTAGTTGGGGCCAACAACATGGTGCTTATAAGAAATTGGAGTCTGATATCCCTCTACCTGTTAGAGCTGAAACAAGCAACCCAAGGGATATTTACAGAGAATGGAATAGAATGCTGCCTAGAACAAGTTATGGAAATAGGATTATGCCTTGGATTGAGGTAGTTTACAACGAGTATGAGGTAAAGACAACAACAAAGGAGGAAACCATGAGTAGATGTTTGTCACAAAGATGGAATAGTTTGACTGATGAGCTGAAACAGGCTGAGCCTCATTCCATCCACAATTATGCTGCAACACTAAAAAGAATTGATAGGTATATTGAGATTGGAAGAACATAGGGGCGACTTTGAATTCCCCTAAATTTCCAGCCACCAATGCTCATGTGGCTTGTGACAAACTTCAGATTTTACCAGTTTGACGTTGCTGCAGAGAGGCAAAGATGGAATAGGTTTGACAGATTGAGAGGATTCTATTGGGATCCTAATTCATGGACTGCAACCACTGATGTTGGACAACTCTCAGTTGCAAATTTCAGAGCCTTGACCAAGTAGAAGAACAAATATTCCCCTACTGGAGGACCAAAAAAATGTTAGGTTGGGGGGAGTGATGAGCCTAGTTTTTGGTCTAGTTTTGGGGAGAATCTATAGTCTATTTGTTGGATGATGTCATGAACCTTGATGATTAAATGTTGGTATCTGCATAATGTTTCCCTCAAACCATTGACATTTGACATTATCCTATCTCTACAAGCTTTAATGACATTTGGCATATTATGTGGGTTAACTATATTGATTTTGCATGTAATTAATGAATGATTCTTAGAGTGGTTATAGATGTGCAGTTATTATGTGTCCTGACCTTGCCATGTAGATTTAATACGCCAAGTTGAGGAAGACACCGCCAGCTAGGCATGCACCATAATGACCAACTGAGGAATCACTCCAAGTCAAAGGCAGTCAATGGCAAAAGATTATTCATGACATTGAACATAACTTCCTTGTAGTGGACCTTAATGATCGAGCATGCATGGGCATTACTAATGTGCTAGATATGCGTCTGGACTTGCGTGTCTGACCAGATTTCATGCATGTGTAACCGCCATTGCTCCACTTTCCCCTGTTTTCCCTAAATGGAATCCTCTCATTCATGGAGTTGATTGCCTTGTTTAGCTGTAGTATAAATAATGATTTGATGCTCCTTCTTGAGGTTGTACAATTTGATATTGTACTCTCATTCTCCAGTTTCAATGATACAAATACATTACTCTCTTGTATGCATTATTTATAGTGAATAAAATAAAGTTCTAAGTTTGAGCACTTGAGTTCTTATTAGTTTAGAGGATACTTATCCAAGGGGGCCCACTTGGTGAGTAATCAGTATTATTAGTTTAGCATTAGTTTAGTATTACTTGTTGTTTAGTACTTAGTTAGAAATCTGGCATTGACTATTCCTGTAGCCACTAGAATTCCATTTTGTGAATATTCCCGTAGCCAAAGCAGACAGAGTAGTGTCCTATTTGTTGCTCATATTTTTATTCTTGTTATGCATTTCAGCTTAGCATAGTTGTTGATTGATACTCAACATTTTTCTCTTTCCCTTTCAAGCAATTTACTTTCAGTATTGTGTTTCTTAACTGTAGAATGCAATGACTACTTTGAGTTCCTAGTGCACATATTGTGCTGACCCATTTCAAGTTCACGTCCCTGGGTTGACAAGTTAAATGCACCTTCATGATGATTGAGATAACTATTCAAGTTAGATTTCCAATCTCTGAGTCATGGTTGTAAAGGCTTAGTTATTAAAATAATTGTAGGAGGCCAACAATGATGTTTGACTAAGTGACAATGTTTGATTTTAGGAAGGACACATCTTGCATAAGACATAGGTTGATTGTGTTGATGGTTTGACTATTTTGATAATTTATTTGATTTGGGTTGATGACCTTGTTGGCTTGTTTGTCGTGTTCATGCGTGACTTGTCTTGATGTTTCAACAACTATTTGGTGTTTTGACAATAATGTTTGAATTATTTGACTGACATGATGAACCCTAAAGGACTGACCTAGGTGGCCTCGAGGGCTCATCGACATATGGCCTTGCCTACGTAACAATGCATAGAGACTTCGTAGTTTGACATGACCATTGAATTTGTTTTATGGACAAAGAACCAAGTCATGATTTTATTCTAACAAACCTAAAAGGAATAACCTAATGCCTCATGGGTGCATTGATAGATGGCCTTGCCTACGTTCAGTCATAGAGGCAACATAGTTTGACAATGACGAAGACTAACATGACTGACTTAGACTCTATTTTTGGATTTTGAAAGTTATTTGGATGTTTTTGGTTTTTTGACATGTTTTGATTTTTTTATCTTTTTGAGGTTTTATGATGTTTTCGGATTTTTGTTGTTTTATGATTTTTTAGGGATTTTTTCACGGCATTTTTTGATTTTTATGGATTTTTTCAAGATATTTTCTAATTTTTATGGATTTTTTTAGGATATTTTCTAATTTTTATAGATTTTTTTAGGACATTTTTTTTTTTATGGACTTTTTTCCTTGATTTTATGTCCTTTGAACAACAAGTGTAAGATCCAAATGACGTAGGTCAAGTGCCTGCCCCCAGTTGGGTATAAGACCAATTTATTAGAATGGAATGGAATTGGGAATACGAAGTGTGCTTGATGTCAATCATTCCAAGTTATGGAAAGGACAACCGCTTATTATGAGTGATATGAAGAGGATAAATTATAAGGCATATGGATAGGAAAGATAGGTGATATGACAAGGAATTCAAATTAGAATGATGGTAGATAAAGGAGAAAAGTCGACTACACATGGTGCCTATTTTCCAGGTTTTCACCATGGTACTTATCCAAAGTGCCATTGAAATGGTTTTCACTATTAGACAAATTATTTCTCTTTACTATTTTATTGATTTTTTAAAAATTGTTTTTGGTGTTACCAAGATGCCTATTTGCCAAGTTTTCATCTAGGTAACGACATTTTTTATTTTTCTATTTTTTTGTATTTTTCAAAACTTTTTGCCTAGCTCTCTAAAGCTAGGTATAGAATTGATAAACACTAGATCCATAGACTACCTTGACAATGCCCCAATCCTGTGTGGATTACCTTGTTGGATGAAAGGACCCGATCAAGATGAGGAGTACAAGTGGAAAATATTAAGGACGAAAAGGATATGGTATGATCCCAAATGTGCACACAACGTGGGCCATTAGGCTTTAGCTGAAAAGGAGCTTGGGTGACCAATGAGCTAGAGTACGTGAAGGGGTCATCATCAAAGACACATTGAAAGACATCACCAATGGAGGTGGAATGATATGACAAATATGTGAACATGTATGGGTGAAATGGAATATATGGTATGAGTGAGATTGACATGGATGGAGACATTGGATCAACAAGCTCTTTTCTTGACATTTTTCCTTGATAGATGCCCCCAATAATTTTTGATGGAGAGGCATACTTGGAGATCAAATTTTGCTTGCTTTCACTTTTAACTTTTATTTTTGATTTGTCTGATAGCTTTTTATTTTGGCTAGAGGTCTTTTCTTGATCTTCTTTTCTTTTTGATTTTCCAATAGCTTTTTATTTTGACTAGAGGACTTGTCTTGATCTTCTTTTCTTTTTGATTTATCCAATATCTTTCTATTTTGGCTAGAGGAATTTTCTTGATCTTCTTTTCTTTGCATTATATCTTTTGATTTTTGATCTCCTTTTAAAGATAGCTCATCCATTAGAGATTTTCCTTTATTATTTTCTTGAGCTATGACTTGTTGATCCATGTCTATGATGTGAATGGATGTGAGTGAGATGGAGGAAGTAGGAAAAGTGACAGGAATGTTTAGTAGATGAACAGAAGTAGCGATGTGATAGGGAGGGGTTGGAGGAATCACTCTCTGATTCCTGGGGTTGGAGGAATCACTCACTGATTCCTGCTCTGTGTCTTGCTTGCAAGACCTCCTTGGTGTCTTACTTCACCACCTTAACCTTTAGGACCTTCCTCATGTTTAGGTACCCCTGGTTCTCCTGGCCAACCCCACTACCATCACAATTCAACCTACCAAGTCAATCTTGGTGCAATATCACTAACTCTTCCTTAGCCCTTAATCTACCCTAAAGACTAACATTCCTCAAGAACTAAAACTTAGTTTTTCAAGGGTGTGAAGATGCTTCTACTGACTTCATTCCACCCTGTTAAGGCTCAGAAAGATCCACCTAACTCCATCTTTTCATCGCTTCCACCAAACCCTCATTTAGGGTTAAAAAGGCTAGTAGCCTAGGAGCCCCAATTAGGTCTCCACTTCCGAGAAAATAGGTTGTCTCTCCTAACTTTCCCAAAGAACACATAATCTTTCCTTTGGCTTCTTGGTCCTTATACCTACCACTTGAAGATTTTAAAGGTCTTAACCCTCAACTAACCGTACGGAGACCTAAACCACAATTTGGCAAGAATTAGGTCTTTTTAAGCCATTTTCCTGTCCTTCCTGCAACTGTTAGAGATTACTAACACCAAAAGGTTAGATGGAGCTCCCTCCTACATTCAATACCTTGTCAAGGCTCATGTCTGCCATCTCCACATCGTGTTTTTCCAGGAGATGAACACCACTGCAACCCAAGTGCTTTGCACTTCTTGTCTTCCCTAGCCGGACTCTTCTTAGCTCGCCTAGGAGAAGACTCTCACAGTGATTCCCTATCTACTAAAGACTCCTAACCCTACCATATTTACAATCATGGAGTCTAGCCACAATCCCCAAAAGCCCGTACACTAGGTACAGTGGAAATGTGAACTAAACCTCCATTTTTCACAGTCTACCAGTCAGAACAACAACTAAAAGAAACAAACTAATTACACAAGATTGCTTGAAACGAATAAAATAGCTATCTATTGTTCCACACAATGCTTGGAAGATAAATGCACTACTTCCTACATGTTACACAGTGTCAGGATCACTCCATAACACACAATTTCAAGCAAAAAACAAAAACTAGAAAATTTACACCAAATTATCATTGTCTTCTCTTGTATTCATAAGTTTCCAATAATGAAAAAACTTCCAACCCTACTCTCAGGTCAAGGAACACCCTATATAGGTTAACAAGAGTAGTTATGCCTCCCCTTGGTTGGACATGTCAGTTACAATGTGGCAAAGTTGCAAAATGCACCATTTTGCAACTTTTGCCAATTTCTAGTAAAATGAATTTTTAAAGTCATCAGTAAAATGAGTTTCTAATCTCATCCACCCTTTCCACTCCTTAACCTACTAATCACTACTAAGAAATACATACTATTAAACCTCTAACTCTATCTCAATGGTCAACATGACCTTCATGGTAACACATCAAAAACAAAATTTCATCCTAGACTTCCTAATTGCCTAGTGTTTCATAGGTGCTCCTGCACCATTCTCCCCCTCTCTGCACAAACACTAGGGAATGTGTGGAGAGATCAGGGACACATCAATGCCCTGCTTCTTAAACTGAGCTTCATCTACCCATGTAGCCTCAGACTCTGGCTTGTCCTTCCACTTGATGAGGTGCTCCATGTACACTTTATGCCTTGTAGATTTCTTCACCCTTGACTCCAAGATCCTTTCTGCCTGAAGCTTGTCTTGAGTAGGTAAGGCTATGTTGCTTACATCCTTGAAGATATCCCTACTGTTCTGATCCATGTCATTGACTGTTCCCTTATATCTGATTAGATCAGCTACATTGAACACTGGTGAAATCCCTAAATCTGCAGGTAGTTCCACCTTGTAGGCATTCTTTCCATATTTGGCTAATACCTTGCATGGTCCCACTCTTTTCATCTGAAACTTGGTTGATATCCCCTTCTGCAACCTATATTTTTTGAGGTGGACCATAACATAATCTCCTACTACAAATTGTAGATCCTTTCTAGATAAATCCACCTTCTCTTTCAACTTTTGAGTAGCCTCAGTGACTGTCTTCTTCACCTGCTCCTAAATCTCCTTCATGGTTTGAGAGAAATCCTCTGCATGTCCACTCCTATGCTCCATAGCTCCTAGGTCTCTAATCTCACACACACCTCTTGGGTGCATTCCATACACTATTTCAAAAGGACTCTTCCCTGTAGTCTTGTTCACACTGTCATTGTATGCATACTCAGCCTGTGATATAACCAAATCCCATGTCTGTCCATACTCTTTGGTTAGGAATATTAGAAGGTTACCTAACACTCTATTAACCACCTCAGTTTTTCCATTGGTTTGAGGATGGTAAGCTGATCCAAAAGATAGGTTGGTACCTAATCTGCTCCATAGAGTCTTCCAAAAATGACTCATGAACTTCACATCCCTGTCTGATACAATGCTCAAAGGAAATCCATGGATCCTTACAATTTCCTTGAAGAAAAGGTGAGCAATGTAGCTAGCATCATGTGTGGTCTTGCAAGGGATAAAGTGACTCATCTTGCTGAATCTATCTACCACCACATAGACACTATCAAACCCTGTCTTAGTCTTAGGGAGTCCTACAACAAAATCCATGCTAACACACTCCCATGGTCTGTTGGGAATGGGTAGAGGTTGATACAAACCTGCATTACTAGCCCCCCCTTTGGCTTTCATACAAACTACACACTGCTCCACATACCTTCTGACATCCCTTGGCAACTTGGGCCAATAGTAGAACCTTTGCACTAGTTCCATTGTCTTGTTGATGCCAAAATGACCACTAAGACTACCATTGTGCTTCTCTTGGATGAGATTCTCTCTCATAGAACCTTTTGGAACACATAACTGATTTCCTTTGAACAAAAGTCCACTTTGCAATGTATACTTTGAGTATTGACTATGAAAGTGATTCTCAAAGTTAGAACATACCTTGTATGCCTCCGAGAAGTCTTCATCTTCACCATAGAGATATTTGAAACTCTCTATCCCAATGCTCTTTATCTGTATTTCTTGTACTGTCAGCAACCTCCTACTTAGTGCATCTGCCACCTTGTTCAACTGTCCCTTCTTGTGCTTGATGGTGAAAGTGAAAGCTTGGAGGTATTCCATCCATTTCAAATGCCTATTACTCAACTTTTCCTGTGTTGATGTAGCTAAGTGCCTGGTTATCAGTAAACACCAAAAAATCTTAGGTAGGAGATAATGCCTCCACTTCCTAAGTAATTGTACTAGAACATACAGTTCTAGATCATAGGTAGAATACTTTGTCTTAGCTTCATTGAGATTTTCACTAAAGAAAGCTATAGGCCTGCCTTCTTGGCTTAGCACTCCTCCTACTGCAATTCCACTAGCATCATATTCCATAGTAAACAACTTGTCAAAACTAGGTAATAAAAGAATAGGTTGAGTTTCCACTTCTTGTTTTAGTTTCTCAAAACCTTTCTTAGCTTCTTGAGTCCACTTAAACTTAGTCTTTAAGCCACCTTTGATTGTATCTAGGACTAGTGCACATATTCCACTAAAGTTCCTTATGAGTTTTCTATAAAATTGAGCCAATCCATGAAAACTTCTTATCTCTATCCCTATGGTTGGTGTAGGCCAATTTAGGATAGCTTCCACCTTGCTTGGATCCATCTTCAATGATCCTTGGGATACTACAAACCCCAAATACACAAGATCTTGTTTGAAGAACTCACATTTCTCTAGGTTGATGGCTAACTTCTCTTCTTGCAATATTCTAAGAACCAACTCCAAATGCTTTAGGTGTTCTTCTGCTGTCTTACTAAAGATGAGTATATCATCAAGATATACCACCACAAATATCCCTGTAAAGTCTGAGAAATTCATTCATGAGCCTCATGACTGTGCTAGGGGCATTAGAGAGGCCAAATGGCATAACTCTCCACTCATACAACCCATCATTTGTCTTAAAGGTTGCTTTCCACTCATCCCCATCTTTATTTATGATTTGATGGTAACCACTTTTGAGATCCAACTTGGTGAAATACTGAGCTCCTCCAAGACAATCCATCAAGTCCTCAATCCTAGGAATAGGGAACCTATACCTGATTGTGATTCTATTTATTGCTCTTGAATCAGTGCATAACCTCCACTTACCACCTTTCTTGGTTGCTAAGACCACTGGTACTGCACACGGATTGATGCTCTTTCTAATTAATCCTTGATCTAACAACTCATGTACTTGTCTAGCTACCTCTAGATTCTGATCCAGTGTGAGCTTATAAGCTGCTTTGTTTGGAAATGAAGCTCCTGGTATGAAGTCAATCTGATGGCTAATGGCTCTCTTTGGAGGTAAGGTTGTTGGTGCACCATCACTCACTATGTCCTTATACTTCTCAAGCAACTTCTGGACTGCTCCGGGTATGACTATTTTCTTTACTTTTTCTTCTTCCTTGGGTTGCACCATAACCACATATCCTTCACCTCCTTGATGTAGAGTGTTAAGGAACTCCTTGCCACTGCTTAATAAGACACTAGGGGTCTTTGACTGTCCTTCTTCCTCATCTGACATTGACTGCAACTTGAATTTTTTTCCATCCTTTTTGAATGAGATAGTATTTGCCATTCCATCATAGATGGCACCTCTGTCATACTGCCATGGTCTTCCCAATAGAAGATGGCATGCATCCATGGGTAACACATCACAAAACAACTTATCCTTGTACCCTCCAATGGAAAACTCCACCATTGTTTGCTCATTGACAAGAACACTCTGTCCTTTGTTCAACCATGTCACATTGTAGGGATTAGTGTGGGGTATTTTCTCTAATTTCAACTTCCTTACTGCCTCCTCAAAGATGATGTTATCAGTTGAACCTGAATCCATAATAACATTTCATACTTTCCCAAGTATTTTGCATCTTGCCCTGAATAAGGCTCTCCTTTGCTTTGGCTCTTCTTTGACTGGTTGTCTAATTAGAACCCTACTAAACATCAGGTTCTCCCCCATTTTTGATTCTATGTGACTAACCTCTGGTGACTTGAAACTCATGGTGTCCTCTTGTGCAAATGCCACTCTCTTCTCAGTATTTGATGAAGATGCTTTCTCTGGGCACCTGTAAGCTGGATGTCCTACTTGACCATAGTTATAACACTTCATAGTGGCAAAGTATGAGCTACTTCTGCCTGCTCCTCTTCCTCTATTTGAACCTCCTTGAGGTCCTCTACCTCTTCCATAGCCTCCTCTAGAAGTTGTTTCACCTCCATGCTCTGTGAGTTTAGACTCTCCCTAATTTCTTTGTTCAGTCCCTCTACCTTGGTATCCTCCTCTATGTCCTCTTTGATCTCTGCCTTTTCCTCTGCTCTTAGAAGCCTGATCTTGTTTCCTCTTGCTTCTTTCCTCAATCTTTATAGCCAATTGGTAACATTGGTGTACTGTCTTGGGAATTAGAAGAGTCATCTCCTCTTGGATGTTCCACTTCAAGCCGTTAAGATACCTAGCCACCTTGAGACTTTCATCTTCTGAAACATTAGACCTCATACAATTTTTTTGGAACTCCTCAGTGTAGGAATTCACATCTTGGTCTCTTTGTCTCAAACTCCGTCTTTTCTTGTGCAACTGAATTTCATAATCATCAGGCATGTATGCTTCTCTCACTTTGGCAACCATTCCCTTCCAAGTAGAAATAGGCTTCTTGACTTCCTTTTCCCTCTCTGTCTGAATGAACTTCCACCATGTCAAGGTAGAACCTCTCAATCTTGATTTGGCCACCTTTACCTTTTGTGCTTCAGTGACTCCATCAAATTCAAAATGGTTTTCCATTCCCTCTATCCAATCCATGACTAGATCAGCTTCCATTTTCCCACTAAACAGTGGTATACCTTCAAGTGCTTTTCCACTCAAAGCCTTCAATGCCTTCAAGAAAGGCTCCTCTTTCAAAACAGGGTCAGGTTCAGGGATCTTATCTTCCTTTGCAACCTCTTCTTTCTTTGGTACCCTTCCTTCAAACTGCACATCATTCAATGCTTGCTCAAGTTGTTCTATTCTTTCCCTCAATAGCCTATTGTCTTCCTCCTGTCCTTCGACCATCTTAGCCAATTCTGCATTTTTCACCATGATGGTGGAGCCACTAGACTCAACCTCAGACATACAATAGTCAATCCCAAATATTTTTCTTGCTCTGATACCAATCTGATAGGGAGGGGTTGGAGGAATCACTCACTGATTCCTGCTGTGGGTCTTGCTTGCAAGACCTCCTTGGTGTCTTACTTCACCACCTTAACCTTTAGGACCTTCCTCATGTTTAGGTACCCCTATTTCTCCTGGCCAACCCCACTACCATCACAATTCAACCTACCAAGTCAATCTTGGTGCAATATCACTAACTCTTCCTTAGCCCTTAATCTACCCTAAAGACTAACATTCCTCAAGAACTAAAACTTAGTTTTGCAAGGGTGTGGAGATGATTCTACTGACTTCATTCCACCCTGTTAAGGCTAAGAAAGATCCACCTAACTCCATCTTTTCATCGCTTCCACCAAACCCTCATTTAGGGTTAAAAAGGCTAGTAGCCTAGGAGCCCCAATTAGGTCTCCACTTCCGAGAAAATAGGTTGTCTCTCCTAACTTTCCCAAAGAACACATAATCTTTCCTTTGGCTTCTTGGTCCTTATACCTACCACTTGAAGATTTTAAAGGTCTTAACCCTCAACTAACCGTACGGAGACCTAAACCACAATTTGGCAAGAATTAGGTCTTTTTAAGCCATTTTCCTATCCTTCCTGCAACTGTTAGAGATTACTAACACCAAAAGGTTAGATGGAGCTCCCTCCTACATTCAATACCTTGTCAAGGCTCATGTATGCCCTCTCCACACCGTGTTTTTCCAGGAGATGAACACCCCTGCAACCCAAGTGCTTTGCACTTCTTGACTTCCCTAGCCGGACTCTTCTTAGCTCGCCTAGGAGAAGACTCTCACAGTGATTCCCTGTCTACTAAAGACTTCTAACCCTACCATATTTACAATCATGGAGTCTAGCCACAATCCCCAAAAGCCCGTACACTAGGTATAGTGGAAATGTGAACTAAACCTCCATTTTTCACAGTCTGCCAGTCAAAACAACAACTAAAAGAAAAAAAAACTAATTACACAAGATTGCTTGAAACGAATAAACTAGCTATCTACTATTCCACACAATGCTTGGAAGATAAATACACTACTTCCTACATGTTACACAGTGTCAGGATCACTCCATAACACATAATTTCAAGCAAAAAACAAAAACCAGAAAATTTACACCAAATTATCACTGTCTTCTCTTGTATTCATAAGTTTCCAATAATGCAAAAACTTCCAACCCTACTCTCAGGTTGAGGAACACCCTATATAGGTTAACAAGAGTAGTTATGCCTCCCCTTGGTCAGGACATGTCAGTTACAATGTGGCAAAGTTGCAAAATGCACCATTTTGCAACTTTTGCCAATTTCTAGTAAAATGAATTTTTAAACTCATCAGTAAAATGAGTTTCTAATCTCATCCACCCTTTCCACTCCTTAACCTACTGATCACTACTGAGCAAGACATACTCTTAAACCTATAACTCTATCTCAATGGTCAACATGACCTTCATGGTAACACATCAAAAACAAAAATTCATCCTAGACTTCCTAATTGCCTAGTGTTTCCTAGGTGCTCCTGCAGCACAATGCCATCAATGGAGTCTTTGGGACTATCCTTTTCAGTACTGCTAACATCAAAGGAAAATTGCACATCCTTAATGACTCGAAAAGGTGGCTTAGTAGAGGTGACAAAAGAAGATGCATATCCTAGCCCAGGGAAGATGGGATGGAAGGACGATGATTGAATATCCTCAGTGGGGTCTTGATCAAAGAGTGGGTTATCGTAAATGTCTTGGTTGAACAAGGGGTTATCATAGATATGAAAAGCTTGAGTAAAAGCAGATATGGTAAAGGCTGATGTATCATCAGGGTCCCAAAAATTTTCAATCACAATACAAACATCTTTTTGCATTCCTTCTGTAGTTGTCTTGAATTCATTATTGGCATTCTGATCTTTCTCAACAACATTAGCATTGTCTTTCACCAGTAAATTATCCATACAGTATTCTCCACATCCCATGTCATGGACTTGAATTTTGGGATCGATAGATGGAATGGTGGACATAGAGGATTTAGTCAGAGTGGATGGATCAACGTAATTGGATGGAATGGATGTTGTAGCTTCACGGTTTATAGGCACTTGGAATTGAGTAATCCCTTTCAAATTGCTGCAATATTGAAAGGGGTCGAGATCACCTATGACTATAATTGCAGTGCCTTCATGAGGAAACTTGAGGCACTGATGGTATGTGGATGGTATAGCTTTCATGACATGGATCCATGGTTGACCGAGAAGTAGGTTGTGTGGCAGTTCGTGATTCAAGACTTGGAATGTGGTATCTTGTACTTCTAGTCTAACTTTGATAGGTAGCATGATTATGCCTTCAAAAGAATTTTCTTCATCATCATAGGCTTTAATGACAATGCTCCTGGTAGTGTCCACACATGCTTCTAAGAAGCCTAATGCCTTAACTAGTTTCAAGACTTGTGCAAATTTCCAACCCTGCTCCTCTGTCTACCAAGACTCATCTAACTTTTTCTTTATGAAAAAAAACTTAGAGGTGCAATGGATCATTGTGGTCTATCTTATTAGTTGATTAATCTTGTTCAAATAAAGTAGCATGATGGGAATTGGTTAGGTATCCTACCATCTCTTGAAAATGATTGATATCAAGATCGGTGGGGACTTTCGTGCCTTGCAAAGCTTTGTCTAAGACAACTCGATGATCAGGTGATACACACAACAGTTCCAAGATGGAAATTTGCGCTGAGGTCTTTCCCAATTGGTCAAGAAAATTATATTGAGGCTTGGAGGACTATTGTTGTTGTTGTGGCAGAGGACCTTGAATGGTTACCTTAGTTCGGTGAGTGTTGACAACAAATTCAGGAGGTTTCTTAATGGTAATGGTGTTGATATGTTTATCGTTAACTTGAATGTGGTTTATGATGGTACTGTGGTTATAGTTATATTTGACATTAGCATAATTGGCTGAATTACTATTGGTCTTATTTCTCAAACTGAAGGCTTTTTATTTTCCATGGTCATGTAATGGATCCGAAAAGACTTTGTGATTTTTTTTTTAGGATGGTTATTTTTGTCCATTAACTTCAATAGTTTCATTTTACATGAGATCCCATATAATGATTTTCAACTGTTGACATTGTGATAGACTGTGCCCCTTAGTTCAGTGGAAGTCACAAAAAGTGTTGTCATCCCACCAAGAGGGTTTAAATTGTCCAAGATCATATTGTTTTGGCTTAGGAAGTTGTATGAGGTTGTATTGCATCGGTTGTTTAAAGACTGATTCAATTGGTTCCCCTAGGGGAGTGTATTCATGTTTTGGGAACTTCCTTTGCATTATTGGTTGTTGTGTGTTTTGGACAACATTAGCAGTTTGATCAAAATTTCTTGATGCGTTGTTAGAGGGGTTGTGTCCTTTGAGTATAATGAGTGGTCTTGTGTGTATGGTTTTAGCATCGACAATTCCATTATTGGTTACATTCTTGTTTTAGGATCAATACTTGTTCTTGTCATTAGAGGCACTTTGGACATTTGGATTTTTATTTGGCATTTTAATTTCACCTTTTTCAATGAGATCCTTTTCAAGTATGATACCCTTTTCCACTAGTTCAACAAAGGAGGTGCAACAGTGTACTCTTAGGTCACTTCTCAATTTTTGATTAAGGTTTTCTAAGAATATAGTGACCTTTATTTCTTTAGGTATTTCAACCAGACATCAACTGGTTAGACTCCTCCATCTCTAGAAGAAGGTAATAAATTTTTCTCCTTCGTCTTGTGTAGTATGACATAATGTGGCTATTGTGATCTCATTGTCAATGTTAAAGGTGAAATGTTCAACAAATTTTTCAGCAAGTTCACCCCATGACCTTATGCCATATGGAAGTTGAGAAAACCATTCTAGTGTTATTCCAAAAAGGCTTCATGGAAATAGTCTTATGAGATATGTGGGGTCATATGTAATGTATATACACATTGTGGAAAATTCCCTTATGTGTTCAAGATGATTACACCTCCCATTATACTTTGGAAAGTTTGGTATGACATATCCATTTGGGAAGGGTGGCATATATAAAATTTTGTCAAAGAGAAATGGACATAAGTCTTTTTTTGAATAGGTATTTTTGCTAGACATTGTCATATTGTCCATTTGTTGTTGAAGGGATTGCATTTGTGTTTGCGAAACATCCACTTGTGTCAATGATGTGTTGGGTGTATTGTTGGGATCCATGAAAGTATTTTGGGGTCCAACATTATGTGACGGATTTTGGTTTAGTGTATGAGTGTAAGATGGATTTTGGTTTGTAATACGTGAAGATGGGTTTTGGTTTGATGTTGGCTAGTTGGGAATGTGAATGTTCTTCAAAGGATTGAGTTGGTTTCCAAATTGCATGAAAGGTATATGTCTTGTTTGTGAAACCCCTATTTGCGGTATGGAACTAGTGGTGTTGATGCTTGGTGTGGAATTTGTCGTATGCTTGTGTTATTGATACCCAATGGATTTGATGATGTTTCCCCTATGGTGAAGTTAAGGCCTGGTGTCATGTTTGATGTACCAAAGGGTGATGTGTGGACTATTGTTGCATATTGGGTAGATCCTCCAAATGGTATGGTTGTGTTTACTTGAGGGATAGAGCCACTAGAGACCATTTTGTTGTTTCCTTGGGTAGACGAAGTTTGCAATGTATTGATATCAAATCCAGGAGGTAATGTGGCATCTTCTGCTAATAATTTTCTAAATATCATTGGGGGTCTTGTGCTAAGTATTCATCTAAAAAAGAGGAAAATTCTAGGTCTTGAGTAGCAACCTCTAAGTCTTCAACTAAAACATGTCCTTTTTGGTCTCTAGTGACAAATTTGTCCAATAAGGATATGTGAGGACTTGATGTCCCTTTTGAGGAGTTTGCAAATGGATTGATAAAGTCTTGTGGGTTAGCCATATTATCTCTTTGTTTCCTTTTTGACCTGGTTTCAACCATATAAGATATGCTCAAAAGGGGAAATGTAAATGATATGGAACTATGTCTATGGATAGAAGTGATATGACACTAAGTCTATACTTTTTTTTGGATTTTTTTTAGATATAAGGAATGAATGCTAATGCAACTATGTTTTTGGTATTTTTGGAAAAGGAGGTATGTCTTAATGTAATGTGCCAATAATGTCAAAGGGGGTTTGTTGATTGTCTAATGTAAAGTGGTAATGATGCAAAGTGATAATAACATCTAAAAGGAAAGTATGAGGATCCAAAAAGGAATGTCTAATGCAAGGTGACAAGTGATGGTATCCTAAAATGGCAATGTCTAAGTATGCAAAGTGTAGGAAAGCTCTAAAAGGTAATCAACTTTGGGAGATTTGAGAAGAGGTTACTAAACATCCAAAGTTTAGCCAATGCTTCAATTTGAATTGTCAAAGGACCTTTTGTGAGACCAAGTGAAATGACCAAGAGACAAAGTGAGTTCCAAAACTAGACCTAGAAAAGACTCACCAAAATGATAAAGACAACAAGTGTGACAAGTGACTTGGTCCAATGATAATTTTCCTTGAAGCAAAGGTTTGTACAAAGTATGAAAAGTTAGCCTATTCTAAAATCTGCTAAGATAATGACCTAAGAGTTTAACTAATCTGAAAGTGATGAGGAATCCTAAAATGCAACTAAAGTTTGCAAATGATATGCCTATTGTTATGACTAAGTGACATCTAAGAGGTGTAATAGTGGAAAGTTTGAGCAAATTTTTCTAGTTTTTGTACAGAGACCACTGTAAAAAAGGTAATTAGAAATAGATTTTGAATGTTTGACCTCATATTATGACAATGAAATTTGTTTTTCTGAGTGTCATACAATTGCGGTTCAAGGCAATAAATTGCATTTTAGGATTAACAGATGTGTCATTTATCAACAGTTGCAGTTCAAATTTGGCAGATGCATTGTTTAACAGTCAGTTGCATTTCATAGTAGCAGTTGCAGTTTACAATGAATAAATTCTGGATTTTCTGCAATTTTGACAAGGTTGTGAAAATTTGTTTCAGTTTGATGTGGTTTTCTAGATTGTAGAGGTGTTTATTTGTTTATTAATTCAACAAAAACTTTGGCAAACACTCTTGTCTTGTCTTGGGTTGTTTGATACAAATATTTTGAAAGTAAGTACAAATCCTAGTAGGAAAGGTGTGTATACTTGGTATAGCTCACCAAAATACCCCAGATTAGTGTTGACCACTTCTCCTTCTCGAGAGCGAGTAGCTTAGAATTTTGGTGGCACTGGCTGGATCCCCTCCATGAAACTCACTTCTACAGGTGCACCAACTTCAAATTTCCAGGTAGTCACTTCCCATGAATTTGCTATCTCTACTAAAGGGAGTCAGTAGTGAGTATCTTTGGTCATGATACTGCACCCAACACTATACCAAGCAATGGTTGAATGAATAGGCTTCTAAAAACAAGAGGTGTTTAGTAAGGGATTCCGGTTCAGGGAGTACTATGATAAAATCCCTCAAGAGGCCTCCCAACCCTTAGAATAAGGTATTTTCGCATCGTACGATACTAGGGGAGGGCTATCACATACCACATCTCATTGATTGCAAAATTTCCTTGCAATCATGAATTTCTATAGTGGCTCAGAAGGACTTGGCTTTAGCTCATTACCGCTTGGGTCATTCCCTTGGGGTGAGTACTTTTTCCCACCAAGGTAGGACCTCTAAAGATAATAAAAATTTCTCTTGCACCCAAGATCAAACAAGTGCGCAAGGGGAGATGATACTTTTGTTATTAAATTGGGATCTAATCTAAATAGAAGTGTGCAAAAGCACCAAACACAACAAGTAGTTGTTCATTTTAGGAACCGAATGAAATGTGCTCTAAGCTATACAGACATAGTTTCAAAACCAAGTCTTCGACGAATGTCCTGCATCAAATTTCATTAGTAATTTCATATTTAAGTCTTCGTCAAATGAGCGTTTTAGTTTTGAACCTTGGACAAACGACCCGCAAAATAAAAAAATTACATAATACTCCTCATCTTGCCACACACTACCAATAGAATATCAGTAACCAGAAAACCCTAGCCTACTAAACCAGAAATGTAGAAAACTAAAAAAAATAGCAAAAATTAAAAAAAAACCCTCAACAGGTAGTTGTGCCACAAAATGGTGGATGTGGTTCATGGGAGAGATCAAATGTGTCCCAAGAAAATTGATCGCGGCTCACAAGATGTCAATTGCAGTTCATGACAACAAATGAGGTTCAAATTTTTGATGGTTGTGGTGAATGAGAATGAAAAATGCGATGAAAGATAGCCAGTTGTGGTGCACGAACCCTAACCTACAAAATAGCCCAAAATATACCAAAAACAAGTGATCTAATGATGCTTATAAAATGACCCTAAGATTAGATTCATAAACTAGAAAGCTAAATAACCTAGATTCAATAGTAATAACTCAATATTCAAGAAAATATAAATATTCCCTAATGTAAAGCAATTGTGTCATTCTACTGGTGGTTGCATCACTCTGGCTTGGTGATTGCATTGAACCATACCTAAAACTTGCAAAACAAAATAAATCATACAAAATCTATAGTATTCTTTTCCTTCACATCAGGTTCACCAAATGTAGAGAGGGAAAAATCCAAGTTAGCAATACAAAGTGTAAACACACTAAACCATAGCTAATTATGAAGCACAATGGAATATAAAGCATAAATAAACAAAATATTTTACCAAACCCTCATGCATTCCATGAATCACCTTCATTACACTTCTCCATTTTACTGTAGTATAATACTTGCCCTCAGATTTTACTTAAGCATGCAAATATGGCCTAAAGACAATAACAATATCAAAATATTGAAGATTTTGAAATGGCTATGGATGTACTAAGCAAGATGGAAAAATAGCAAAATATGTCTAATATTTCTAAGGCTTCCAAGATTGATGAAATGACAACGATACAACCCTTCTATAGGAAAGACAATTTCAAATGAAAGGTTGAGATCGAGAGACAGTTAATCAATGGTCAAGATTAAAAAGACGAGGCATGAGATAGGGTTAGGGCTAAATTAGAAAAGATGAACGGTCGAGATTAAATTAAAGATAATTTAATCAATGATGGAAGTTAATCGAGACATGGATAGATAAGGACTGGATGTGGACAATAAGATTGACACAAAAAAAGCAATATGTTAAAGAAAATCAAATATTATTTCATTTAAGTGGAAAATGACTAATTAAATAATAAAGATATTATTTAATTAGAGAGAATTGTGATAAAGGAAAATTCATTTTGAATTAAATAATGATTTAATTCAAAATTCAAGATACTGGACCAAATTAAATAAATAACATTTATTTAATTAAAGAGAGAAAAGGCTAACAAATAATTAAATAATTAAAATGTTATTTAATTATAGTGGAAAGTGACATAGAAATTAAATAAATAAACATTTATTTAATTTTAGAAAGAAGATAAACTTAATTAGTGACATAATTAAATAAATAAAATGTATTTAATTAATCAAAGGGGAATAAAGATAGAAATGAATTAATTAAATAATTTAATGGTTCTCCTTCAGGTTTTTTTAGAGGCACACAAGGTGTAAGACAAGGTGATCCTCTTTCACCTTTTCTTTTTATAATTAGGGCTAAAGCTCTGAGTAGGGCTATAAAAGAGAAGCACAATTAGGGTTTATGGCAAGGTATACATATTCCACAAACTAGTTTGTTAGTTACACACAAAATTTTTGCAGATGATACTTTATTGTATGGAAGGGTGAATGTTAATGAAGCCAAGAAAATAAAAAGTATTCTAGATAGATACTTTGAGTTGTCAGGACAAAAGATAAATGCTCAAAAATCAAAAGTATATGTCTTCAACTCTAAAGTAGCTTTAAAAGGAAAGATTATTCAAGTGCTAGGTTTTCAAGAGGCAAGTTTACCTTGTAAGTATTTGGGTATTCCTTTCTTTATGGGTGCTAATAAACCATCCTTTGGGGCTAATGTTATTGAAAGAATTAAGCTAAAAGTATGTGCTTGGAAAGCCCATTGGTTTTCTTTATCAGGGCAGATTCTTTTAATAAAATTTGTATTGTCAACAATCCCCAATTATTTTATCTTAGTCCTCAAGGCACCTAGATTAGTAATTGATCAAATAGAGAAAGTGATTAGGGGATTTTTATGGAAAGGAAACATGAATGATGTTAAAAAAATTCCTTTGATCTCTTTGGATTCTATGTCGTTAGAGAAATACAAAGGTGGAATAGGTTTGCATGATATCTCAAAGTGTGATATAGCCTTTGGAGGGAAATTGTTTTGGCAGATGTATACTAAGCCTGATTTCAAATGGTGCACACTCATGCAAGAAAAGTATCTCGATAATCAAGAACCTTCAAGAATTATCATAGTCTTTAACCCACATGCAAGATCTGCTATGTGGAAATTTATGTTATCTTGCAGAAAAGTAATCACAAATTATGTTTCTTGGGAGGTCAATAATGGGGAAGTAGTGAATTTTTTGGATGACTCTTGGAATGGCCATCCACCATTGAGAAATTGTCAATACCTTCAAGCAGTCATTCCAATTCTATCTTCTTTATGGGGTTCCAAATTAATTGATTATGTATGTGCAGTAGAGATCTCTTCAAGAAAAGTAATATGGAACATTTTTTCAAACTCCTAGTTATCTAATGAACAAAAGAGTTGTCTTCATCAAGTTTTGGCAGCAAGAATAGTCATCTTATCAACAAAAGTGGATCATATTATTTGGGCTCCCTCAAAAGATGGCAATTACTCAGTCAAACAAGGTTACAAGGTAGTCCTTAACAAGGATAACCATTTGTAGTCTCAAAGAGCATATTCATTTTGTTGGAGTAATATGGTGTTACCAAAGGCGGGGAGTTTTGCATGGCTTGTGCTAAGGAAAAGAGTATTCACAAGTGATCGTCTAGTAAAATTGGGTATAACATACTTGTTTAATTATGTTTTGTGTGGTAAGTGTTTAGAAAATCTTGATCATCTATTTCTATAATGTTCATTCACCCAAAGTTGCTAGGAATTTATCATGCAAAAGATGAGTTTTCATACTCCATTGCCAAACCCAGTATGGGATCTCTTTTCTTCATGGCCAGTGCTATATAAGACTTCATTTTTTGCATGTATTTGGCATCTAATTCCAGCTACTATCATAATGTCCATTTGGTGGGAATGAAATAAATGCATATTTAGAAAAATTTTAGCACCAAATCACTCTGTCCATGCAACAATTGAAAAATTAGTTGTAAAATTGGTTAATGCATATGTACATGATCAAAAGAATGTTAGTTCTTAGTTTACCTCATGGGATCAAAGCATACTTAAGGGCTGGCAAGGTATTATTCTTCCTTTTAAAGGGTTTATGAAACTTCCTTGCAAATTGAAGGTGAATAGAAGCCTAATCAAATGGCACCTGCTACCGATAGGTTTTTTCAAGCTTAATTTTGATGGTGCATCTAGAGGGAATATGGGCTCTTCAGGGGTAGGTTTTTGTATTAGAGATTCTTGGGGTAAATTGAAAGAATCTAGATCAATTCATATTCCTCTAGGTACAAATAATATGGTGAAGTCACTTGCCATTCTTTATGGTTTGCGGTTAGCAAGGTAATTTCAAATCAATAAGATTCACACTGAAAGAGATTCATTTTTAATTGTAAACATGTGTAAGGAAAGGCAATAACATAACTAGAATCTAAGGTATATTTTAGAAAAGGTGTGGGAGTTAATGGATGATTTTGAACTATTCCAAATCTCACATACATATCGTGAGGGGAACAAGCTTGCAGATTATTTAGCAAATATGAGGTTTCAAAAAATAGAGGTAACAATAATGGAAAATAATGATGATCTAAAATCTTTTCCTGATTTGCAAGAAATTATAGATTGAGAAAGTTTAGAAAATATACTTTGAGATTGGAAAGAACAAGCATAATATTAGGCAGCTCCTTTGGTGGCTACTTCAGATCCTTGCTACATGGAGTATCGGGCTTTTGGTTGTTGACACATCAGGTGTACACAACATATCGAGATTTTGGTTGTTGGATCCTTTGTTACTCCAGTCCCTCATGCATATTTTCCATAGGCGGCTCCTTTGGTAGCTACTTTTTATCCTTGCTATATGGAGTATCAGGCTTTTGGTTGTCGACACATCGGGTGTACACAATATATTGTTCATTTCCTACCATACCCGATAGATCCTATCACCCAATAAGCCTTTGTGAGGTCGGTGATATCGACACATCAGGTGTACATAACATATTATTCATATGGCACCGAAGTTGATAGGTTCTATCACCCGATATGATTTTGTGAGGTCGGCGATATTGGCATCTAAGCCTACATCTCTAAGGATTTTTCAATGTTGGCCGATATTATGGGCTTGTGAGGACCCCCTTTGACGGACTCTAAAGGACTGACTAGTATCAAAGGTTGGTAAATATACTTTGAGATTAGAAAGCAAAAGCATGATATCAGGTGGCTCCTTTGGTGGCTACTTCAGATCCTTGCTATATGGAGTATCAAGCTTTTGGTTTTCGACACATTGGGTGTACACAGCATATTAGGCTTTTGGTTGTTGGCTCCTTTGTTCCTCTAGTCCCTCATGCATATTTTCCATAGGCGGCTCCTTTGGTAGCTACTTTTTATCCTTGCTATATGGAGTATCAGGCTTTTGGTTGTCGACACATCGGGTGTACACAACATATTGTTCATTTGGCATTGGACCTGATAGGTCCTATCGCTCGATATGCCTTTGTGAGGTTGACGAGATCGACACATCGGGTGTACACAACATATTGTGCATATGGTGCCAGACCCGATAGGTCTTATTGCCCATTATGCCTTTGTGAGGTCATCGATATCGACATCTAAGCCTATGTCTCTAAGGATTTGTCAATGTTGGCCGATATTATGGGCTTGTGAGGACCCCCTTTGATGAACTCCAAAGGACTGACTAGTATTGGAGGTTGGACTTTAGGTCATTGGGGAATCAGGTTAAAATTAGGTTCGGATCCCAGAAGATATTATAGGCTAAAACTCCAACTAAGGTGACTTTCTGATAATACAAAGGATGGGGCCCTTTTTATGAAATAAAGAATTTGATGCTAAAAAACATCGAGGATCGGCTGATCAGGTGTAATTTTAATTGCAACAATTAAACATGAAAACAATCTTGGTTGTCAAGAACCATTGTAAAGCTTATTTTGTAACTTTTATTATATATTAATATATATTGACTTTCAGCCTTTTGCCAAAAAAAAAAATTATTTAATTAACAGAGGACATATGACCTTACGAAATAATTAAATAATTAAAATTATTTAATTATGAAGACTAAAAATGGAAAAGGATGGAAGAATTATGAAGAAATTAAAGATAATTTAATCAATGGTGGAGGTTGATCGAGACACGATAAGATAAGATTAGAAGTGAAGGATAAAGAGGAAATTAACTATTTTTTCAACAAAATCGCGTAGTTCAAAGAGGGAAATTACATTTTAAAATAATAGAAACATTATCTCATTGCAAGAGGAAAAAAGTGAGTTCACTTTTTGATTAAATAGAAATTTAATTCAAAAATTTAGAGGAAAATAAGTTATTTAATTAATTTGTGACAAAAAAGATAACTGTGAATAATTAAATAATTAATATAATTATTTAATTATAGTAGAAGAGTGGAAATAATTAAATAAATAAAGTTTATTTAATTATAGAAGAAAGAGGACATTTGTGTCATAATTAAATAAATAAAATTTATTTAATTAATCAAGATTAATGGAGAAATGAATTAATTAAATAATTAAGAATTATTTAATTAATAGTAGAAATATGACCCTAGACAATGGAAAAATGGTAGTAGTATGCTTAGGACATTTTTCAATGTCTACACTTTCTTTTCCTCCTCAAAGGTCTTCCTAAGGTTTCCTCTAGTTTTGGTACATGGGCCTTTTGCCTTATCTTTGTCGATCTTCTTCCCCTTACCCTTAGAAGACTGGTCCTTCTCCACCATCTTCATAAAGTATAACTAATCCTCCTTGAGCTGACTAATCTTCCCAAATAAGACCTTCAGGGATTCCACACTATTCTTGATCAATATGTGACTAACCAGTAATAATTTCCCGATGTCTTCATTTGTTTCATTAATCTTTTCCTCCATTTCGCTAAGGCGATTCTCACAAAGGGTCTTGAAGTCAGTAAATGAGCACTCTAAATCAACCAATATGTCAATCAAAATGTCCAAAGAAGAACCCTTCAACTAGTTTAACATATTCTCTTTCAAACCCCTAATCTTAATATTTACCTAATTAAATTCCTACATCACCCACTTGGAAAGCATAAAAATGTATGTGTCCCCTAAACAAGCCATATCTAGAAGCTCAAACATGGTAGTATTGTCATCATTCAAATATGAGAAATCCTTATAGAGAGGATTAACCTTCAATGACTCAGGCTTTCCAAGGTTCAGATTCACCCCCTCTTCCTCATGCATCAACCTCTCAACCGACACCTCCACATTGGATGACTGTCGAACATGGGAACATTTATTTTAACAAAATTTTCCTCCACACCCTTCTAATCCAGAGCCTTGTTACCCTTCAAACTACCTTTCATAACCTACTTTTTCAACTTTGCAATTTGTCTAGAGGACCTTCGCAGAATTTCCTTGGCCTCCTTATCCCTTGCTTCATTAGGCAGGACCTTCTCCTTGCGACCAGTCGCACCAAAATCCTAGCCATGAAGCTCATTTTTCTCCTTAGAATGGGAGCCACAAAGATAATATCAGTGTCATTGTTAGCAAAAGGGGACCCATGGGAACCCAATTCCTACAAAATGAGCTTCTTGGTGACACCCTTCCTTTTTAAATTCCCCTTCTTTCTTCTTTTAGAAGGGGCCACCACAAGAGACGATGAACCACCCTCCTCCTCATTCCATTCAACTTCACCATCATCACTAGTCTTCGAGATAGTCAAAAAAGAATCCTCACTTATGGCCTTCTCCTTTCCTTTGACCAAATTGGTAGGAGTATGGGCTCTTACATGCTCCATAATGAACAGTATGAGTCATGAAGAACACAAACCCTTCTATTCTTCAAATATGCATAGACTGACACTTCCAAAGATGATAGAAAAAAGAAAGGAAACTAGACATGCAACCCATGTCAAAAATGATTAAGCAAGGTAAAGTGGTATCCTAAAATAGCAGTATATCAACCATCTAGGGTAACATACCGCATAATGACCTCCACCACATTATCCAAATACACTTTAGAGAAGTCTATTCATACCCCCATGAGGGTATCTTTATCAACTTCTTCCATTCATTGTCTTTGAAGAACTAGTCCATGGCCTCATCGTTGCTCTTTCTTTCCTTGAAAAATTTATGGCCATTTGTTGGTAGCCTAGTAATGGAGGCAATAAATTCCTCATTGGTCACAAACTCCATACCCTTAACCTATAACCTTCTATCATTCCAGTAGTGAAAAAACCATGCAGAGGCATTGGGGTCATGGTCGTGGAGCCTTTCTAGATAGGGCGTAAAATTCCCATGCTTTAAAATTCTCCATATTTTGTGCTTATTCCTCCATTTCTCATAGGAAAAAGGTTTGATCCTACTCCTATCACCCCCCATATCCATTATCACCATTAATTGATACCCCAGCTGAGATATAAATGCCAAATAAAAATAGGTGAAGAACAACCCACAAAGCATGCGATAATAGGACAAGCACTAATAGCTTGATCATCCCACATCACAAGCTCAACATTAGCCATCATTTCATAATAAAAGCTTGGATTCCACAGGAAGGAGAGAGTGCTCCTCCCATGCCTTAAAATTATGAAGTCTGATAGCCTCATTGCAAAGAAATCCACCAGGGAGTTGCCTTCCCTATAGATATGTGTGAAACATATTTCTTCAAAAGATCTTAGCATCATTATAGAATTCATGATCAATTGTTTTCTTTTCCAACTTGGCTTCTAAATGCCAAGTAGGAAGTTAACAGTATTGAGGGAATATCCCTTGACCCATAGCTTGGAGTAGCCCTTGTCCAACACATACTTGATACTGATGAACACAACTTCAACTTCCGCATGGTGATTGGTCTAGTTTCCCAATGGGATTTCCACCACACCCAAGAACCTACTATCTTCATTCCTCAACACCCCCCTCAACCTGCAGGCCTAGGGATACCCTTGGCTGCCCCTTAATTTTGACATGCCTTGGGGGTGGGGGCTTCCACTTAGTATTCAATATAGCACTGATGCTGGTCTTAAGGTAGAGAAAAGATCTTCCAATTAGCGGTAAACAATAAATCATAGCCAACCAAATAAGAGGATGTAGCATACCGAGAAGAGTCTTGGTGCTAGAGAGAGAAATTTTCCAAAATGGCCCTTCGAATTTTGATAAACAAACTTTCCATTTTAAGTTTAGAGTCATGAAAATTTATATTTTTTCTTTCCTTCCAAACATCGCAAGAAATGTGTGGGGCCATGAGTTCCCAAAGCCTTCGAAGAATGAGAGAAGAAGATGGACACTTCCATTGATCAACAAATCTGTTGAGAGAGCCTAGAAAAATATTGTCCAAATTCCATAGATGTAGGAACTTACTCTAGATGAGAAAGGAGAAATTACACCCAAGGAGTAGATGAAAAACACTCTTTGCATTGCACTCAAAAAGAAGACACCTATTAGACGAGGTAAAACCCCTTCTACAAAGATTATCTTGAGTCAACACTTTGCTTTTCATTAAAAGCTAAAAAAATATTCACCTTAGGGATTGAAATTTTATTCCACAACTTCACCCAAAAGGGACAAATGTCAAGTTTCTCTAAAGAGTTGACCAAGGCTGAGGCAATAGAGAAACACCCATTAGCACGAGGGGCCCAAATCACATGGACAGGCTTCGAGAATTGAGGAACCCAGATATTAGCGAGGAAATTTTAGAGAACAAGCAACAAAGGACCCCAATTCTAAAACTCCTTCCACACACCAGTTTGGATATAATCAGCCACCATATAACCAAAATTATGTTTGCAGATGGCCACAATAGGAGGATCCCATGGAAAATTCACCAAAAACTCACCATCACACCACACATCCTCCCAAAATAGAATCATGGTACCATCACCCAATAGCTACTTAACACCTTTAGCAATTAGGTCCCTGCAGGGGATAATAATCTTCTAGAAGGACCCCAAGGGGATAGCATCAACATGTAGAAAGTACCAAATTCTCCCCACACTAGTTAAATATTTATTCTTGACCAGAGAGGGCCAACCCGCCTCCTCATTGAGGAATCTCCAAATTTTCTTCGAAAGTAGGGCCTTATTGAAAGACCTGATGTTTCTAAGACCTATCCCACCCCACTTCTTCAGATTGCAAACAAGGTCCCATGCAACAAGAGGAATTATATATTTGTCTTCCACACTTGACCACAAAAAAATTCTCATAATTTGCTCCATTTTCTCTTCAAATTTCATTGGAATCCTGAATAGACTTAAAGCATACAGAGAAAGATTCTACAGAGTAGACGAGATAAGCTACACTTTCCCGACCAGACTGAGGAGAGCTCCCTTCCATCCTACCAGCATCCTATTAAACTTATCCAAGAGTTTGAGCCAAAAAGAGTCCAGAATATTAGACACACACAAGGGGAGCCCCAAGTAAGTCGATGGAAAGTCACCACGATTGCAAGATAAAATACTTGCTAACTTTAATTGAAGGAAATCCGGGGTGTTGAGAAAAAATAGCTGACTCTTAGGGAAAAACACTAACCAGAAGCCTTCTCATACCCCCCAATCACCAACTTGATAGCCATGATTTCATGAACTAAGGATTCACCCATCATAATAGTGTCATAAAAAACTGTTGATGAGTGATAAGCTCACATTTGGAAGAAGGGATTAAACCCCTCAAAGAACCAACCACTAACACCTTCTAAATATTCCTTCCCAACACCTCCTCCATTAATATGAATAGCAGAGGGGAAATAGGGTCCCCTTTCTTGATTCCACAAAAACTCTAGAAGAAGGGAGAAGGGGAGCCATTAACAAGAACATCAAAAGAATGAGTCGAGATAAGCTGCTCAACAAGCTGTAAGAACTTCTAACAAAATCCAAAATGAGCCAGAACCAATAACAAGAACTTCTAGTTAACTCGGTCAAAAGCCTTGAGAAGATCCAACTTAAGGAAAAAACCCAAATTTTTATTAGATTCCAAAGAGTGGGCCACCTCATGGAAAGTGATGATAGAATCCAAAATTTTATGACCCCTAACAAAACCAATTCAATGCTTGGAAATAAGATCAGGAAGTATTCTCTAGAGCCCAGTAGCCAAAACTCTGGAGAAAATATTGTAAATATAATTACAAAGACTGATCGGTCTAAAGTCCTCGAAACCATTAGCATCAACAGATTTGGGAATCAAAACAATGAAAGTAGCATTCAATTCTTTAAACAATCTTCTAGAGCCAAAAAAAATCCTTAGTTGCATTGATAAAATTTGAAGCCACAATATCCCAACAAGATTGAAAGAACAGAAAGGGGAAACCATTAGGCCTAGGGGCCTTGTTACCTTCAAAGGAAAACACCGCATCCTTGATCTCAACCAAGGAAGGAATCACAACCAGATCCTTATTTAAGTCTTTCAGAACTAGCCAAGGGATGACCTCCAGTGAATACTCCACACTATTATGATCCCAAATCAAATCATCCCTAAGAAGATGCTCTAAAAAACCAATAACAGCACCCCTAATAGCCTCATCATTAGTCAGTAGCACCCCATCAGCCATTATGGAAGAAATCCAATTAGATGATTTGTGCCTTAGGGCAGTAAGATGAAAAGATTAGAGGTTTGATCCCTAGACTTGAGCCAAACAGCTCAAGAACGCTGCCTCCAAATGTCCTCTTCTTTAGAAGCAATGTCATGGAGTGGAGCCAAAAGAGAGTCTTCCCGTAGCTGAAGCTCCTCCGATAAACCTTTAGAGTATATTTCTCCTTGAACCAAGTCCAAACGTTGGATGAGAGAATTCTTATTATCAAATATGTGCCCAAAGCAATCCTTATTCCATTTTTTAAGGTTTCATTTCACAAAAGCTAGCTTTTTAGCAACTTTATACATTGCACTACCATTAATGTTCACTTGCCACCAATTTATAATACAATCCATGAACCTGGAGTCCCTCAACCACATAGCTTCAAGCCAAAAAGGAAAGTGTTTCCTTCCACCAACCTTATCAACCACGAGAGAGATAGGGAAATGGTTTGAACCACACCTTGTGATTCAAGAAAGAGAACAAGCAAAATTAACAAACCACGAAGTCAAAGCCAAAGCTTGTTCCAATCTGACTTGAATATTATTGATACCAACTCTTCTATTTGACCAGGTGAACTTGGACCCCATTAGATCCAAATCAACGAGAGCATTATCATCTATAAACATTCTCAAGTCTAGGTGACTATCAGGGTGAACTTGAGAGCCACCCAACATCTCATCATCAAACACGAGAGTGTTGAAGTCTCCCATGACTAGCCAAGGGGAATCCAAAAAAGTAGAACACAAGGAACCAAGCTTATCCTAAAGCCTCTTCCTATCCCTCTTCAAATTAGGGGCATAGATATTAGAAATAACCTAGGAAGTATTGCCATGAAGATGAAAAAATTTGGTATCCACATGATTGAAGTCATCCACAACTGGGATTCCTTTCACAATTTTAGAATTCCAAAATTTAGCTAACATACCCAAGGCACCCTCTGAGCTAACCCCATGAAAGCCACAATCCTTAAAAAAATAGTTCTTCAAAGATTGCAACTTATCAACTTGCATTTTAGATTCTTGAATCAACAAAATATCTGGTTTATGATCTTAGATTAAGTTCTTTAGGAGGTCATGTTTATGCACATTATTTAACCCCCTAATGTTCCAGGAGATGATCCTCATTTGTAAGAGGAGGGAGTGCTCTTAAATCACAAATAAAAAGGCTCTTCTAGAACCCTTCCACAATATCTTTTTTTCACTCCCTTTCCCTACTCTTCTGAGAAGAAGGTCTTCCTTGACCCCGATGTTCAAAGCCACAATCCACCTTTTTCCTTCTAGTGGTAACCCCCTTGTGACCTTGAAGGGGAGAGGACACATTTTGCTTCTTTTTTCTACCCCTAATAGCAATGTATCCCTTTAATTAATTGTCTATTTCTATCTAAATTTTAATAATTTATTATTTAATTAATTCCCACTTCCTAAGTTAAATAATTTCTTTAGTTATTTAATTTATTTCTCAAACATTACCCAAAATAAATAAAATCATTTATTTTATTATTAAATTCAACCTTACACATGGAAATAATAATTAAATTTATTTAATTATTAAATAATCATGCAAATTCCACCTCACCTATTGACTTAGACTTATTCTTAGTCTACTAATCAATAGATAATCAATCCACTCATCAATTAGATCCACTTCACTCCCGCTCACTTCAAGTCTACTAAGCAATAAATTTAGTGCACTAATTGTTAGTCTCAGTTAACCTCTCAATTAATTCTCTTAAATGAATCATGCAATCAGTTATCTAATTTTATGTAGTCAACTAACAATTAATCAATTCCTCTCACCAATCCTCCACCATTGATCTTTTCTAGTCTTTCCTCCGATCTCGACCATTGATCGGTGTCACCAAAAATCTATAAATTGAACCATCTTATGCTTCATTTTTCATGTCAGATCATGTAGAGAAATTATAATCATATTTTGTAGGCGCTTTTATGCTATTGTGATTATTAAAAATTTGAGAGCAAAGGTTCCTAGTTACACCATTATCTAAGGGTGAAATAGAGGAGAACAATGAAGCTATGCTAGAGTTAATGTCTATTTCAGTGTATGCAAGGTTTGAATTTCATTTATTTAGTTTACTCTATTTTTCTTTATTGATTATGATATTTAACTGTGATTTCATGTTGATTATTTCTTTTATCTTTCAATTTCACAATTTAATAATTAGGTCATACAACTATTTGTATTCTTTTGAATACTTTTAAGTTAACAATTTGATATCCCCAAGAATGTCAAAATCCCAATAAAGTGAAGTAAAATGTGATAACATATATTGCATACCCCACAATTCTAATATCATTATTTTACACTCATTTTAGTATTTTGTCTACTCTATTCTTTTTCCCATTTCTAGCCTATTTTGCTTCCTTCCCTTATCTCTTTCTCCTTTCCATATGTCTTGACACATTCATAGTCCTTATATCTTCTCTATGTCACTATTTACCATTTTTCATGTATTTTCCCCTTCATTTTGATTACATGACATTTAATCTATCTATTTCTTCATTTTAGAGGTGATTTCTATAAAATTTAAATGCTTTCTTATTTCCTCTCAAGCCCAGTTTATTTCCACATTATTAATTCCATATCTCACACCTCATATCATCTTGTTTCCTTTTCCTCTTTCTCACAATCTAAATTCACCTTCTTTGGGATATTGAACATCTACACCCCATAATTGCTCTATACCTTATCTCCAAAAATTTGATGAAAACATATTATAGGATAACTAAGACTAAATTAAATTATTTTCACTCAAAATAATGAAATTTATCCCCCAAAATTATATAAAACGACCATTCCTCCTCTCACTATAATCACCACATGCTCCATTTTTCTCTTGTGAATTACATTTTTTATTTTCCTTCATGGAGATCTAGAACTTTGGAGCATCATAATCAAGATTTAAATTTGATTTCTATAATATTTTGAAGCCATGTCTATTTTTATTCATTAATGGTGTTGTAAAATCATGTTAGGCATTTTTTTAATAATTGAATAATGTTTTTTTATTTTTAGATGATGCAAACAAATACTCCTCTTGATATTCATAAGATAATGGAGCATGGTGTTGCTACAGTAGTAGGAAGTTTGATTATTTTAATAGAGACATGAGGAAGATTAGTAAATTTCACATAATATTTGTTGTTTTATCTATATCTATTATTGAAAAATATAACGATATTAATTTGTAGTTTAATTGTTATCTTGATTTTTTCCACATGGCTTCATAACTCCAAATCATATGCATGCCCCTATTGTAGATGAAAATAATGATTATTTGTATGTAGTAAGTGATTATTTTGTTTTATGTCATTCTATAATTAAATTTACATATATTAATGTCTATACTTTTTATTGTATTAGGTGCAGGTCCATACAATGTTAGACAGGAGGACAAGTGAATGAGTTCAAAAGAGATCACCATCACATGCATCTCCATCCTCTTGACAGTCAAAGGTAGCTCATGATATCTTTCCTTCCCATAAAGAGAAAAAATACATTAGTGTCCTTTGTTGTATGCCTATATGGAATTTTTGAACATATAATTTATATTACATATATGTGAAATTGTATGTCCATATGAATTTGTTGTAAGCCTATACAAATTTCTTATATATAGGTTATACTTTTATCAACATATAATGTTGTATTCCTATATGGATTTTTGGTTAATAAATATATTTATTACTAATGTTATCCATATTTACATTATAAATGATTAATTGAATAAATTAATAATGAACTGATGCAACTACAAATGGTTAATTGAATAATGAAATAAGGCTCACTTTTACCATGCAATCAATGCAAGAAATTTTAATTAATCATTTATAATTTTCCTCAAACATGTTTATAGGGCATGTGGATGAGAATTTAAATTAGTAAAATTCCTTCTAGGTTTGTGGGATATCCTCAAGGCTAGGTGGTTTGACACATGTTTAATGCCTTAAATCTTCTTTATCATGATAATTGTCACTCCTTCGTTACGTTCTTAACATTGTTATTTCAAAATTATGACTACCTTTCCTTTCATAAAAAAGCTTCTAAATTTTAAAACTATTCATAAAACTATCCTTTTCCTTAAATTTCTTGAAGACTATCCATTTCCCTTTAACTCATGGCTTCAAAATACCCTCCATAAGCACCTTGGCTATACTTGATTGAAAAAATAATACCCCAATATCTTCTTGTCTAGTCCCAACCACTCATCTTTTATAAAACCCTTTGCAAGTGACCTATGCCCTTTTATCCTTTTGAGTTCATTGAAGTACCACAAGGCTTTGACATGCATTTTTACTCCTTGATTGTCTACTGTCCTTGCATAAGGTCACCATCATGGTTTATTCTTTGTGTCACTAAAACATTTAGAGTTTCCTTTTGAACTCAATTCTTTGTATTAAATGATTTGTAATGAGGACATTGTACAAGGATATCTTCTATCCATTCTTCATGATAACCCTTCCCTTTGAAAATAAGACTATATCATGGCCTTGTAGCACTATCATTTGGTTCATGGGACTGCCAAGATATCAAATGACTATCCTTTTATTTTTCAAGGAATTTCTACTATCATTGACCACTTGAATTGTCATCCTTTCACTAGACTTTTAGGAGGTCTTCAGACACTGCCTCATGTCTCCATAGTTATTTCCTTATTGAATTCTAAGGTTAGTGTGAAGACCATTGACATTTTATCCAACATATTATCTTCTATAGTTATAGGTCCTTCATTTCTTCCAATCATTTTCCAATAACTATGCAATCAACTTGTGATCTTTTGTTATGACCATGCCCCTCATGTCTTGAAGGATTGTCATACCTTTTTTAAGAAATTTTCTATTCACTAACTCCAATAAGCCTATAATAAATTTATCTAGAGTCATCTTATACCCATATTAATCTCTCACATGAAACTACTATCTTTGTTAGCTTTAGATCTTCCCTTTGATAATAACAACTATGCACTTCCATTTGTGAATTCAATTGTCTTTTATTAACTTTGTCATTGCCATTTGGAAATGATTCATTGTCATCTAAATTTTTTTCACACACCCATTTATGAAGGACGTTCATGTTCCATTTTATACCATATTTTAGCCCTTTTCCTATACCATTTAAACCATTTTCATATTCCATTTCCATACCATATCCTACCATTTTACCACCTTTATGTTGCATATGATTAAATACATAAACCGTATTTATTATAGTTTTGGGATGAAAATATGAAAATAGATTATTGATTGTCTTTACTAATAATCATTATTATTTTATCTTTATAAAATATATCATGCCGCATAATAATTGAAGAAGGAAGAATGTAGACTTCCTGTCACCTTTTCCACAAAAACCTTCCTATCACATTCTTCACAAAAGTATGGCCTGTGCTTACCATCACAGTTTCCCCTTCTACATGGCTGACTCTAGCTTATAGTGACTAAATTTCACTCTTTGATGTTGACTATGTAGCATTTTATCCAATGGTAGACTTCCTTGAGCTCTTTCTCCATGGAACATTCATTCTATTCACAACATGTATTCACACGTGTTTCTCAAGATGGACACATGATTTCTTCTATCATGTCTGTCAGGGTGATCTTTTTACTAGACTTTCCACCTACATTCTTCAACCACATGGATTCATTTCATGATAGGATTTTTGCATGTTCCATCAACATCACATCCATTCATGCAACCCAATATTTTATATCCAAGGAGTAGAATCTGTGATAATAGATGCACTTGCTAACTGTGTGGAGGAGAAAATAAAAAATATTCTCATTTACTATACTCATCTTCTATTATGACAAAACTATTTTTTAATTTGTGTCTAGTGGCCATTTTTTTACATGAACCATTAAATTATAGTTTTTTTGGTCATAGACCAAAAAAAACTATTTTATATCACTTTAGATATCAATTTTTATAGACTCTACCTATATATATGTTTTGTAATAATAGCATGAACAAGGATATCATAGATGAACTTTACATTATCTTTGATGATTCGGGTAGCACTTTGCATGATAAGTTCAATGTAACCAACATTTTCATTTCATCACCCGAAAGATTAAGTAGGTAGGGCCCACTTCTTAGGACGTTTGGTGATTTCCAAGATTTAATGATTATAATAATGTGTTTTATTTTCACTACAATGTTTCATTTTAAATTAGTCATTAAATGTGATTATTGATGCATTATTTGAGCATAATTTATTATTGAGTAAGATTGCGAAATCATTTATTGATATTCTATCAAGTTATGATTCATTGATTAAAATAATTTAAACTACAAGCTTGTACTCTGGAATTAACACAAGGTACTTTAATTGCTACTGTTGTAGACTACTACTATTTTTGTAGTGGTTCTTGTCATAGTTCTTGTTGAAATTCCTATCATAAAGGAAAAATAGGAATGTTAAATCAGATTTTCACTTAAAAAGTTCTTGTGTTTTAGGTGCATTTGATTCTTGCTTGAATCACTACATACAAACCTTATGCATATAGCCATGACATCTTTAGCAAGTTTTTTCCCTTGGATTGACACTCAAACCAAACTACATTTTGTTATTAAATATTAAATCTATTTCACTCTTTACCCTAATTTTGGTCTACCACTCATCATTATCTACCTTCTATAATAGCATTCCTCTTATGTTTAATAATAGAACCATGTAATATCCATGATAGTGTTGCTTGGTGTTTTCATAAGGTCTACAACTCATGACTATTTCTTATTCATGCAAAAAAATTAGGGTTATCATCACCATGGATATCATCACAAAAGACTACCATTCCTTATGCCTTCAATACTTTATGCCATGTTCTATGTTCACTATCTTTATGACTTCTCCCTTAGGAGCTTTACTTCTTATTGTACTGTTATCATTTGGAATACATTATCTTTTATTTCCTTACAATCTCAAATTATTTTTTATATTCTTGGAATGATTCTCTCAATTTTGAGGTTCAATTAAGAATGCAATTTCCATACCATCATAATTCCCACTATCATGGGTTATGCATTATTTGTGAGTGTCAAAATTTACCATCTTCTATATTATTTCATTCATTGTGTTATGTGAAATGATCCTAATGTCACATGAACTTTTTTGTTTTTTGACCTTGGACTATAGGTGTTCATATGATTTCTTCCACCCCATGCTATAGGCCCATTTACATTCTAATTTCCTTGGTTGTAAAGCAACCATAGACTTCTTTCTTATAGGGACTATCACTCTCTTACATGAAGTCCTTTGTTTAGATGTTACTTAACTATCCTTGGTTTGTACACTTGCAACTTCTCCGTTGAGGAATTTTATATATTCATATTTAGAAAACTCTATCCCATTATCCTATTTTAAAACTATCACATGTATCCCATTACCATTTTCATCTCTGTCCATTTTTAGAGGACTATCATGCTTCCTACCCTTTGCATGTGATATTCAAATATTTTGACTATTATGACCTACAACTTTTATTACATCTTTGAAGAATTGTCATCATGTATTTAGGTTTAAATAACTTCTATGGAATACCTTTCCTATCATAAACTTCATAAGAATGTGTGCTTGTTTCTATAATTTCCCCTCAAACCTTTTCCAATGAAACATAATAGAGGACAATGCATTGAAGGTTTATTATGACATGGTCCTATGTAGGGTTTTATAAGAATTATATGCTACTATCTAAGTAAGAGTTTAATGAGGGTTTAACAAGGATCATCACTATTATGTAAAATTTCTACAACTGCTCATAAACATTTATTCCTTTTATGCACAATAGAAGGTCTCAAAAAAATATCAAAAAATGAAGATTATATTCATTCTTTTATGACAAGGATGATGATGCAAGGTTTTTTAGCATGGTAGACCTACCTCCTTACAATATTATTTTCTCACATGCATACTCTTCAATTCACTTGCATGGTTAAAGGAAAATGATCTCTACAGACCAAAAGAAATTTTCCACACATCTTTTCTCTCATTGAAGGTATATCTAAACATGAAACTATCTTGTAACCACATTTTAAGGTGTTGAGACTAGAAAATAGTGAATATGGATATCATAATACCCTTTCCAAGATGGAAATTGAATGCAAATGTGTTAGAATGAGCATAAACCTCTTAGATACCTCCCATCAAAGTTTGAAGATAACACTTATTGCTATAAAGAGCTACCAAATTCCATGCAAAGAGACCCACAATTACAAAAACCTTAAATTGGACCTATTCCTTTTGAACTCAAATCTCCTAAAAAGAAAACTCCTTTAACTCATGCATGTGGACCTTCAAGGGTTAGTTAATGAAGATACTAGTGTTTCAAGTAAGAAATTTTGTCTGTCTAATTTATCTTAGAGGGATCAAGATGCTTGGGTGTGAAATGAGACCTCTAATAGTAGTAATCCACCCACCCTAATATGTTGGAATTTTGCATTTGGCCCCATGAGATTGAGAACACAAAAATTCCTCCCAAATTTTTTTTATTGAACACAATTGACACTTTTTGTAACATCTAAAATATTATTTCCATGGTGGAAAAACTTAGAGATATGAAAAAATGAGAGGTTATTGTGGAGGGATCCTATGTGATTTTGTACCTTCAAAATAAAAAATTATAGGTGCCATGATTTTTGAGAAACAACTAATCAAAGTTTGGAAATTTTTGGCACTTAGGGCTCTTAAGAGAAAGCATTGACACAATATAGTCTAGGATTATTGGGAAATCTAGGGTGAAAAATAAGACCTTTCCTAACATAAAACTACTCATTAGGATATTTCAACATTTTTAGTTTCACCCCATGAAGCACAAAACAAAAGTTATGCTACCTTTCAAATTTTACTTTAATATATTTGATGCTTTTTGCAACATCTGGAAAATTATCACCATGACTAAATGGATTAGAGTTTTAAAAATTAGAGAGGTTATTGTCAAGGAACCTTAAAAAATTGTTATCTTTAGATAGATTTTGTTTAAGTGCCATAGATTCCAATAAATAACCTGTCAAAGTTTGGCATTTCTTGGCACATAGGGCTCTTAAGAGAAGTGGCAAAATAATGTAGTCTAGAATGATTAGAAAATTTTGGGTGTGAAATAAGACCTTTCCTAACATAAAACCACCCACTTAGACATGTTGGCACTATCAGTTTGACCCATAATGCACAAAACAAAAATTATGCTACCTTGCAACTTTTCTTCAATACATTTGATGCTTTTTGCAATTTTTGAAAATTGTCATCACAACCAAATGGATTGAAGTTTTAAAAATTTGAGAGAGGGTATTGTGGAGTGTAACACTCGCTATGCAACCTCGAAGGTTAAGAGCCAAAAGGGGACAAGATAAAAAATTTTAACAAGAAGAATAACCTACACATTAAGTAGTTGTCAATACAATATAACAACATACATGGCCAAGCATGGATGGATGTACAACCAAGAGGAGAGAACTAATTTACCCTCCAAAGAAAATCTGAATAGGAGCAAACAGGATAGCTCGAGAAAATTTGCTCCAAAACTTCCTTCTCTGGAACTTCCTACTCCAAAATTTTCTACACCAGTGCTCCGGAACTTTCTACACCAGTGCTCTGAAACTTTCTGTGCTAGTGCTCCAAAAATTTCTACTTTAGAACTTTTTGCTGTAACATCACATAACACATACAAAAAGCTCTGATGCACTGGAACTTTTGCAGCAACAACATAGGAAAATAACATAAAGTTGCATTGCTTTGAAACTTTTGTAGACTATTGTAAGAAGGAAATACACAACCAAAGATCTAATTTTTGCATGAAAACTTCTGAAAGAAAAGCCATAATGATCATCATAGTACAAGCGAGTCTGATACAAACACCAGAACCTGTAAGCCAAATATAAAAAATCACATTTCTTCTCATTAATTTATATGATTACATCTTCTCTCTCAAGCGAGTACAATATACATATAAAGGAATATACATGAGTACAATGGAATAGCCATGAATAAGATACATCCACTAATAGGATAAGTACAAGAGAGATCAGCTCCAACTGTTGCTCCAATAACCTGTACACCGGTCCCCAATGGCGGTGTCAATGCCTCCCTACCATGTGGACTCAAAAGAGACCACCCCACCATGCTCAGAGGTAGTCACAAGGCCCAAAAAGAGATAACAAGGCAAGGGTAACATATATCCAACACTCAGATCAGACATGGAGCAAACACAAAATACAATGCATTAAAACCAATGTCACAACATGAAGATGCTCATATGATAACATATCGGGTACTACTCACGACTACTAAGGTACTAGGTACTTGAGTGCAAATCAGATGGAGTGTCATCATGCATGATCGAAGGGATGTCACCACACATAATCAAATACACCTCTCATACAGACGAGGGGACTCAATCATGCCCGAATCAACGCCCGAAAAAACTGTAACACTCTACTTGATCTATAGTTTAAAAATGGAAACCAACTATCAAATTCTGCTAAAGAACAACTAAATTGTTTTCATTCTAGAGTTTCCAAATCGATCTTTCAATTGAAGCAATTAAAATTTCAACTAACGTCTAAGCTCCCAGTTTCAACTGAATTGAAACAACTAACTGTTTCCACCAACCGATTCACAGAAGACCAATAACTAAATAACTGTCAAACTAGGGTTTCCTTTGCAGTTAGATGGAAAAGAAAATCAATTTCGATGTCATTACATCATACAAATCATCAACTAACTTTTAAACTTCCATTTCTAGTTGAAAATAAAACTATTAACTATAAACATATAACAAAAAATTATAGAAGGATAATAACTACTTTTCTATGCTTTCAGTAAGTAACAAACAATTACTACAACTATGAAACAAATGTAACAACTATAATTCTATGGTTAAAGAAATGGAAAACTAATTGCCAAATTTCATCCGATAATAACTAACTAACTAACTAATCCATCTAGGATTCCCATTTAACCAATTAACAAATTGAGGGAAGAAATAACTTCTTAATATTCATTAACTAATTTCAGATCTTTCATTTTAGCCAAATGAATCAAGTAATTGTCTAACTACTCAACAACAGTCTTTTACATAAAAACAATTAAATTAAAATAAAATAATATTTATTGTAGCATTAATAGTAATCTTAAATTGACGAATGCATGTACCTAGAATTACAATTCAACATCACCATCATGATGAATTGCTTGAACAAATTTATCATTGAGAGAAAGAGAAACATCATCAAGGGCTTTTCCGCCCAACCAAGTCCTACTGGTCCCCCGAGTTTCTTCAACTAAAGAACCCACCCTTCACAAGGATAATCAACATGGATCAATTTATCATCATGCCTCTAAGCCTGGTGTCAAGGACCTATACCTCCTAATCAACCTTACTAAGGGTACCTCCAAACTAGAAATGTGACTCTGATCAATGGTATATATGGTACTTGAAAGCTGACATATGCTAAATCTAGCATCGTACCTTTGCCAAGGATTTTAATAATACTGGAACTCCTATGCCGATATTTCTGGCACTCCTGTTTTGTCAACACTCTCACCCTTGCTCGACATGATAATAATTAGATCAAGGTCAAATTTTACATTAGCAAGTTTTTTTTCCAATTCCTTTTAGTTCGAGGTTATATCTTAACCACCAAGTGAATTCATTTGAATATGAGAGATTTCCAAGATCTCAAAAGTTATACTTTATATATATTCAGAAGAACTCTGAACAATATGAAGAATGAAAACTAGGTCAAGATTCAATTTTCTTATTAAATTGAGATTGATTGGAAATTTTAGTTTGTTTCCCTCAGATCCCACTAATTCAGAGTTATTTCAAATTATAAACCCAACAAAATCTTCAAATACTCAGACAAGGTTTGATCACAACATGGAAATGAATAAGAAATCCAAAACCATTTCGGGTTCCTTTATAGAGGATCAAGATTTCAATTTAAGCCCACAACCGATAGAGAAAACATAAATATAATTGATTGAAAGATTGACTTTAGGGTCGACATTGATGATGGAGGAATAAATGTGAGAAATAGGGTATCAATCAATGAGATCAATGAGAGAACCCAAATCGGTATGAAACTCATTTGCAACTACATTGTTCGATATATTATGTGATATTGGAAAATGCAATTCGCAACAAGTCTAATGCACTTCAGAGAGAAACGTTTCCAAATGGAAAACCATAACCAGATTGATAGCCAACACAAAAACTGCATGAGTATCAAACATCGATATCAATACTTTGAAGGAAAATCTTGTTACTTTCCTAACCGAAGATAATGAATTCAAAACTTGAGAAATTCAACTCTTAGCTAAACTACTTCGACAACCAAAGAACGTCGACACTTCCAGCCGAAGAAAGGAACATAGATGGAATGCCAAAAAATAAAACTCAACACCACTCTGATGGATTAGAGATAGGCAATGAAAACTCAAAACTCCTTCGCACAACTTCAAAGGTTTAATCTTTAGATAATAAAATTAAGATAACACCAATAGAGAGGATATATGATGGAAAACATAGAGAAAGCTCAAGATAAAAATATCGAGAGTTTACTCAGGTGAAAGAAAATTACGGAAGTTGTACTGAGTGAAAAATCAACAGAGAATTGTGATTGCAATTCCAAAACAAGGCTCGACCAATAGAGAAAAAGAATATGAGAAGAAGCCAAGATGATAAATTAAAAGAATGAAAACATAATTGTCTTTAGGAAGCTCGAGTCCTCCTAGCTATTCAAGAAACTTTCAATCTACCCTATCTTGGGTGTTTCCCAAATGTGGGTGATAAGCTACCAAACCTCGCCATAAAGCCCAATGCTAACTCTTGCCAATCAAATTTGAATAAAGAAATATTCAATGCCAAGATTAATATTTCCAAAGTTAATTTGATATGCAATATCGATTGCTCCTCTTCCAAGTTAATAATATTTAATTATATTATTTATTAATCAATTAAAATCTCTTTAAAATAATTAAAGGTTTATATATATATATATATATTAAATTGACTTATAGAATAATTAATTACTTTGAATTGTTTATGGCCAAGTTATGACTTAGATACTTTGTCATACAACGACTCAAGGTAGACAATAAAATTGATCCATTGTTAACCATGTCCTCTCCCTGATGATATTTCCCTTTCTCTCGTGGCATCGACAATCCTGCATCCACTGACAAGGATTATGGTTAGATCATTCTCAATGTTTATGTATATATCAATATATATATTTAAATATAATCTCATGATCACATTCATTTTTGAATGAACAAGAAATTCACTTGCTTATAAAAAGATCATTTACATTATAGTTACGATAAATAAAACAACTTTTTTATTCTCAATTCTCATTCACATGAAAATAGTTACTTGCAACTAACATTGCATTTGAAAGAAATAACCAAACATATAGTCTCAAAGTGAGGGATGTAACATACTCCTCCCCTAAAGAATCATTTTCCTTGATGATTTTTTATTCTAAATTTAAACATAAACATAAACATAAATATAGTGTTCTCTATTGTTCAACAAAAGATAAGGAAATTTCTAAATGGTTTCTTCATAATCCTACCAGGTGGAATTTACTTAGCTTTTCTATCTGTTAATAGATTCCACCAATCTTTCCTAATCTATTTGATTTGTTTTACCATTTCTAACAACATTCCTGGACTAATGCTAATCCTATCTCCTAGCTTACCCAGCTTACAGGAATTCAACATCTTTTATGTTGAATGTTTCAAATGGAATCAACTTGATAGTAGAATTATAATTTTTTTTATAACAAACACCATAAAGATGGATACTCTTCCTGAGTATAGCAATCAATTACTTTTAACACAAATTGACCAAGAGAATTTCACCAAATATTAACATCAACCTTCACTTTTCTAGCTGAAGGATTTTCATCAAGTTCCAGTTTCATTTATTTAATGCATCATTAAAATAAATTGTTAAGTAAATACAAAAGAAAGATCAGAATTCCCTTTTCAGTTTAACTATCCTCCAAGAATCGACATGCCACTGAAAGGAAGAATCTTCCCCCTTCAGTTTCCATCTGAGCTTTGGTGTGTATCCCCACTTAACCGACTTTTTTGCACTAATAAGGATACCCTCCTAAGTACGACAAATCGAGTTAGCTAAGTGCCTCACCACCCTACTTGACTTGGGGAGACTAATCGCCTGGGCTTACTAGACTACTGTTCGCCCACATACCATAACACAAGGTTTCTTTCTTTTGTAAAGTTAAGAACATATCGAGTGTATTTTCCTTCAATTTACTTCCTCACAAGATCCATCAGAGGCCCATCCTAGAAATGATAGAGATGAATGTTACATCAAACACAATGAACAACCAAAATGTTCTTGCATAGCCATTATAGTAACTTAGCTTAATATCAAAATATATACAATTTTTAATTTCAGCAATAAATCAACAGATTGACCTCATTTCCAACTTTATATCAAATTTCAACCAACTAGCCATTAAATAAACAATTCATAAAATTCGGTGGCTAGACCTTTTCAAAATTAAAGCAATAAAGCAATGGCATACCTTGCCAGTATTAAAAGGAATTTACCAAAATCCAATGAAGTGCCAAAATCTAGAGACACACTTATCATGCACCATGTGACTTGACTAAGTCATTAACAAGGAAGTAGATTGTTGCACTACAATCAGTCTTTTCAAAAACTTACAATATATTAGAGATTGCTTTAAAAATGTATCAAACAATTAAGTCCCTCAAGACTTCCATCATGCTCAAAAATTTTGCAAATAAAAGATTATAACACATCCACTCCTATTTCATGAAGTATCTTTCATTCATTGTTGGGATGACATCCTAAGATTGTGCTTTAGCAACACAAAAAGATTACTTATTGAAACAAAAACTTATTTTCTTCGTTATGCTCGACAAGGCTCTATTCTTTACTTTACTGAATAGGTTACTTGTTCATTACAAAAAAAAAATTAACACAACACCTCAGTGATAGTTATATTTATTGATGCATTTGTACTTTTTAGCTCCATAAAAAGCAGAACTCATAGTTCATGATCATTTGGCCAAAATGTCATGAAAATAACTAATATCTTCTCCTTGCCATTGCTATGGTTTATCTTATAGACACTGCTTTATCCAAACTCTTAGTCTATTTAGTAACTAACCAAGGTTTCACCTTTCTGGTCTAAGTCTCAAAATATTTCTACTATGCAACCTTAGCAGAATAGTTTTGGTCTTAAAGTTTTAACTCCTTAGTTGGCTTTCTCTTAGCCATTGACTTTGGTAAATACTAGAAAAATAGTCTTCCTGATAGTTTCCTTTCTATGCCTTTATGGTACCAAACCTGTTTTGAATCTTAACCAACTGCTGAATGCTTAACGGTTTTTCTCATGATGAGCTCATAGGTCCATGTGTTGAACTTGGTTCGCTCTGATACCATATGTAACACTTTGCTTGATCTACAATTTTAAAATGTAAACCAACTACCAACTTCCGTCGAAGAACAACTAACTTTTTTTCATTCTAGAGTTTCCAAATCAATTTCAACTGAAGTAATTAAAATTTCAACTAATGTCTAAGCTTCCAGTTTGAGTTGAATTGAAACAACTAACTATTTCCACTAATCGATTCATGGAAGATCAATAACTAAATAACTGTCAAACTAGGGTTTCCTTTGTAGTTAGATGGAAAAGAAAATCAATTCCGATGTCATTACATCATACAACTCATCAACTAACTTTTAAACTTCCATTTCTAGTTGAAAGGAAAACTATTAACTATAAACATATAACAAAAAAATACAGAAGGATAATAACTATTTTTCTATGCTTTTAGTAGGTAATGAACAATTAATAAAATTATGAAACAAATGTAACAGTTGTCATTCTATGGTTTAAGAAATGGAAAACTAACTGCCAAATTTCATCTGGCAATAAATAACTAACTAATCCATCTAGGATTCCCATTTAACCAATTAACGAATTGAGGGAAGAAATAACTTCTTAATATTCATTAACTAATTTCAAATCTTTCATTTTAGCTGAATGAATCAAGTAATTGTCTAACTACTCAACTGCATTCTTTTACATACAAACAATTAACTTAAAGAAAATAACATTTATTGTAGCATTAATAGTAATCTTAAATTGATGAATGCATGTACCTGGAATTACAATTCAACATCACCATCATGATGAATTGCTTGAACAACTTTATCATTGAGAGAAAGAGAAACAACATCAAGGGCTTTTCCACCCAACCAAGACCCACTAGTCCCCCAAGTTTCTTCAACTAAAGAACTCGACCCTTCACGAGGATAATCAACATGGATCAAATTATCATCATGCCTCTGAGCCTAGTGTCAAGGACCTATACCTCCTGATCAACCTTACTAAGGGTACCTCACAACTAGAAAGATCACTCTGATCAGTGGTATATCTAGTACTTGAAAGCTAATAGATGCTAAATCTAACATTGTAGCTTGTCCAAGGATTTTAATAATACTGGAACTCCTATGCTGTCAGCACTCTCACCCTTAATCGACATGATAATAGTTAGATCAAGGTCAAATTTTACATTAACAAGTTTGTTTGTCAATTCCTTTTAGTTCGAGGTTATATCTTAACCACCAAGTGAATGCATTTGAATATGAGATATTTCCAAGATCTCAAAAGTTATACTTTATATATATTCAAAAGAACTCTGAATAGTAGGAAGAATGGAAACTAGATCAAGATTCAGTTTGCTGATTAGATTGAGATTGATTGGAAATTTTAGTTCGTCTTAGATCCCACTAATTCAGAGTTATTTCAAATTATAAACCTAACAAAATCTTCAAATACTTAGACAAGGTTTGATCACAACATGGAAATGAATAAGAAATCCAAAACCATTTCGGGTTCCTTTACAAAGTATCAAGATTTCAATTTAAGCCCACAACTGATAGAGAAAACATAAATATAATTGATTGAAAGATTGACTTTAGGGTCAACATTGATGACAAAGGAATAAATGCAAGAAACAAGGTATCAACCGATGAGATCAACAAGAGAACATAGATCGGTATGAAACTCATTTGCAACTACATTGTTCCATATATTATGTGCTATTGGGAAATACAATTCACAACAAGTCTAATGCACTTCAGAGAGGAACGTTTCCAAACTGGAAAACCATAACCAGATTGATAGCCAACACGGAAATTGCATGAGTATCAAACATCGATATCAATACTTTGAAGGAAAATCTTGTTACTTGCTTGACCAAAGATAAGGAATTCAAAACTTGAGAAATTCAACTTTTAGCTCAGCTACTTCAACAACCAAAGAACGCCGATGTTTCCAGCTTAGGAAAGGAAAAAGACATAATGCCAAAAAATAAAACTCAACACCACTCTGACGGATTAGAGATAGGCAGCGAAATATCAAAACTCACTTGCTTATAAAAAGATCATTTACATTACAGTTACTATAAATAAAACAACCTTTTTATTCTCAATTCATCATTCACATGAAAATAGTTACTTGCAACTAACATTGCATTTGAAATACATAACCAAGCATATAGTCTCAATGTGAGGGATGTAACACAGACAGATAACTTAACGCCCCGCAGATGGATAGGACTTCTCGAGTGCATCCTTAGCCTTTACAAGCACTCAAGGCCATGCACGAGGACTCATTATCTTATTAGTGTTTTACCCAATTGTTTTTCTTTAGTTAACACTTGTTTACAATAACTCTGCTACTAGTTCCCCTGGCAGCCACATATGAGCCCCGGGTACGTAGAGAGCCACTCCAAAAAAACCACTCTAATTACCTAGACCTAAGCTCATCTTGTTTAAACAAATGAGGAATCCATAGAAAATATGAAACAATGAAAAAGCCACTAAATTCCATCATTAACCATTTAAAATAGCCAAGCAACATTGCTGCTAAATCATTTAAACAATTGATCACATACACTAACAAGTAGATCAAATACCATTCAAACATTCACCATTAACTTCATAAAAGGAAACCAAACATATAATCAGTATTAACCACATTAAATCATGTCACAGAGCCACTTTTAAAACAATTAAAACTACTAAGTGACGATGGCACGAAACAAGGTTCCAATTGTTGTTCAAACGAATGAGAAAGAGACATAACAATTTTATAAAAATTCAAAGTGCCCAGATCTAAAATCAGAGCTTGACCCAATTCATATTTTGACGTTTCCAGTTTGATTCCACCTTTTTTTTAAATTTATGACAAAAAAAAAGGTGTTATGAAAAACACATTTTTAGTTAAGTTGGGCAAAAAACATGAAAAATGAAAGTGCCCAGATTTAAAATCAAACAAAAACCCAATTGAGATATGGGATTTTCTAAATGGAATCCACCTTTAGTTTTTGTTTATAATAGGTGGTTAGAGAGAAACATCAAAAAACATGTTTACACAAGTTGGGCAAAATAAACATGAAAAAAGAAAGTGCCCGGATTAAAAATCGGACAATGACCTAGTTGAGATATGGGTGTTTCTACATGGGGTCCACCTTTATTTTGCATTTGTATCAAGTGTTTAATGAGTAGAAATAAAAAAATGTTTTACCAGGTGGCACAAATTTTGGCCAAAAATGAAAGTATTCAAATTTCATTTTGGATTCCAATCCAATTGAGATTTGGGTGTTTTAAGGTAAATCTCATAGTTGGATCTAAGTTTAAACTAAGAGATTTGTGCAGATTTAGAAAAGACTTGGAATTTCCCAAAAATAAATACCATAACTAGGCTAAAAAGAAAACTCAGCAACCAAAGTGCCATGACAACACACAGAGCAGCCAAGACTCAAAACATTTAAACACACTCATGCATACATTTCTAACTCAAAAATTCAAGGAAAACATAGAAGAATACCTCAGATTTTCCCCAAATGTGAAGTGAAGAAATGCTCTGTTACCAAGGGACGATGAGATTCCAAAATGGAGAAGCAAGACAACAAAGCTATGCTGAGCCTCTGGAGCCACTACCCAAAAATTTCTTCTCAGAAATTCTCCATGTTTCTTCCCCAACTTAGTTGCCCAAATCGTGGGGTTTTCTCCTCCTTCCCAAAACAAAAGTTTTCTTCCCCAAAAAGATAACTCTCCTAAAACAATATATATATATATATATCAATGACAAGGCTACCCATTTTATTTTAACTAAACTCCTCAACACAATAAATGAAATAAAACATTTAATTAAATAAACTATTAAAGCTCTCCAAAGTAATTAACTAAAATCACTAAATATACAACATTCTCTATTACACATAAAAACAATAATTTAAATCCAATGTTAAAATACACACAAGCTCCCCAATAAGATTTAAATAAGACTATAAGAGCTCAAAAAAAGGATTAATAAATCATTTAAAATTACTAAATGAAATATATCATTTCCTTGAATGATCAATAAAAATCACTTAAAACAAGGTATTTAAAACCTCATGGATATAACCATTCAAATCTCAAATAAATAAAGCACTATAAAATGCCATATATGAAACCACGTCATAACATCAACAACTAAAATATAGCCACATAACAGATTAATAGAAACCATGACAAAATACCTCAAAAAAACATACTGGTAAACCACATGCGATCAAAAGGTGCTCTGAAAGTTACCGTTAGGTAGCCGAACGATAAGACAACAATACGGGAACACCACACCAACAAGGTATAGTGGGATAGGGTAGGGGATGTTTGGCCTATGACTACCTCCAGTAACCACCATCAGGGAATACAAGTACACTCAGGCCTATGGATCCAGGCGGAGTCAATACTCAGTGCTTGCATCACTCCAATCACACGTCAAAGTACATGTGCATATAACATATATCATATAGTCGAAGCAACATCAATCATTAGAAAGAGGGTCATGATATTGTAAGCCTCTTGGATATGAGTGTTACGAAATCATCCCTTTCATGTCCATAATCATACAAAAGCAATGATAACAGTATATAAACATATATGAATGTACTCTAGCATAATAACTAAGCCTGATAACCTTTCCCATAATCATCAATGTCTAATCTCATTATAACAACATTTAACAATTAGAATACCAAATCAAAATCAAAATGCTATCTTACCTAGGCTGGGGTTAGAGAGGTGTTACATCCTCCCTCCCTAAGATTTGACTTACTCTTGGAAGTCATGTAAACTCAATATGTAGCCATGTCACACATTATTACTCAAAATCTAATAATCAACATTAAAAGATTGTACTTCATCCCAAAGATGAGAAATATAATATACATCATTCATCACTAAATGAAATAGAAAGGACATCAATTTAACATTCACCTTTCTAAGAATCATTATCAATATATTAACATATGCCTTACTTATAAGGTCTCAACATGAAAAAAAATAACATGGTTAATCTTGCTAACATCACATGTGTCACAATTCTCAAAATAATCATTTATTTTAACATCCACATTCATTCAAGGATAGGTTAAGATACACATTGATTTCCACTAAGAATAGGGTAAAGAAGATGCATAAGTACTCAATTCCTTCCAAAACACCATTGTTTGCAACAATATTTGTTTTCCACACATTCCAATCTCACACATTAGAACATATTTGACATCATTTTCAACAAAATATAACAAGTTACCCTTTCTAAAGCATAATAATCCAACTTTTGAACTTTTCATATGAAACCATATCCAAGATGAAACATGCATTTATACATACATATACACTTACATCACTGAGAATCACATCACAAGGCTACACAAGGGTCCATCTGGACATCAGTAAGCAACATACTAATCCTGATACATAAACCATGAGCCAAGAGCCAATATCCATCTCACATAATCCATACTTCACACTCAGTGGTTTGATGGTGTTAGGCCCCACACACATGGTGAGACCATCCCAATAAGACCACAATGACCTATCTCTTGTTGAATAAGGTGGTTAGCCTCCAAGAGATCTAGTCATCACACATAGGTGGGTAGTGGAACCTAGTTGTGTAACAACCTCATATACCCCATCCTCAAAGTTATCGATGTCTACTTCCTCATATACACTCAACTGAGTCTGGATCTCCCATTCCCGATGAGGAATCACATTACAACATAGGACCAACTTTTGAAAAAAATAAATAGAAAACTAGTTTAGCCACCAAAGATCATAAATAAATATCAAATAAAGATTCAATTTCAATAATAAAGCAAGAAATGCACGTAATTTCAACACTAAATCATATGTAACCACGAGGGCTATGTGCAAATAAGATCACAAGGTCTGGCTAAACCATCACAAATAAGATAAATCAAATTTTGCTAGTCCTCAAAATCAAAATAAAAGTCATGAATAACCAAAAGAAGATTCACAATCTTCGAAATGGCACAATACATAACTTGCGACTAAACTAGCCACCAAATGAGGAAGGAGGGAACAATGCCTAACTATCGAAATATCCCCTCATGTGGTGCAGAGTGAGCACGCCAACCACATGGCATGAGGTGTACTCCTCGGCTACACCCCACATCACATCATCATGCAACATGGACTTGCCAAGTGGCCCATGCACTCCTTGGCTGCCCGCATGGGATGTGCATCTTGACCACATCCTACATCGCGTCTCAGCACAACATGGTCATATGCTAGTCGGAGAAGGCACGCACTGGTCATATGCCACATGGTAGTGTGTCTATGGCTCCGCAAAAGTAGGCATGCATAGAACACACCCCGCATAGCGATACCTCATGGAAAAGGCACACATAGGTACTCACTATAGCCAAAGGTATACATGACTAGGACATACCCATATGCCAACTGACCCAAACACTGTTGAGAGAAAACATGAGTGTCCCTCTACAAGTGTACGAGGCCCCATTACACTCATCACACAAGTAGGCTATCATAACACAATCTCATAGTGCACCTTCATGTGTCTATGCATGTGGCATCGTGTCCTTGAGCCCAGCTCGCTCCCATCAACAACATAGTATATATATAATGCATATATGAGTATATAAATATGGGGCTACTCAAGCCTCACCTCTCATATGGACGAGGTTGAATCACTAATGCCAACTCAACACCCCTATAGGTGGCCAAGAAATATTAACAAACCAATGTTGTTGTACCCAAAATTGAGGGGATTAGGCTAGCACATATGGATCAAATACCTTGATCCATCATAAGGGGAAGTAGTGAGTACTTTCCTCTGGATCAGTTGAGCTAAGACCACTTTGCGCTGCAATATGCGTACGCTGCACACCCCACCCAAGGAACTTTGTTACTATTACTACCCCTTCATGGACTAAGGGACTAGAGAACCAAAAGAAGAGATTCTATGAAACTAACTTTTGGATACTCTTAAATGTATATAAATTTCAACCACACATGGGTTGGCCCTCAATCAAGTAACAAACATACAAGCACACATAATGGTATGGCTAATCCCACACCTAAAATACAACATATTTCCCATAGATGGGTACACAATCTCACCATCCCATGGGCACACAAACCAAGTATAGGGTATTCACAACACTCAACATGAGCACTAATATAGGATGTTCACATAACATGGAGTACCTTTTTTTTTCCATTTCCTCTTACCAAAATAAAACCATTATCCACCTCTAATTATGCAAGGTCAATACAAACTTCCCAAGAATGTTTACTCCCAACATCCATACAATCTTCTCTTTTCAAGATGATAATGTCATTAGACATAATTTTATAATTACAACCTTTATCACATACAATATATCACAGTGCTACATGGAGTAAATCAACAATGCCATAATAACTCACATTCACATTCACTATTATTAAGTGGTAAATATCCTTATTACACACATATGTTAACCACATTTATTTCTTATACATAGTGCAATATTATTACAATGTTTACTCAAGACAAGGTATGCAACATTATCACTGATGGAGCTTCCAAAATTTTCCAATTTTTAAGTAGCCATAAACCTTGTTGGCACACAAAATCCTTGTCCCCATATGTGAGTAGTGTTTTTCCTTTGAAAGCATTCAAATATTCTAATATTGCATTGACCTACCTTGCCAATTTTCGGTTCTTTGAGTTATCACCTGAGCCATTGTATGCGTTTTCCTATTGGCCCCTTTGGTTAAGAGTGTCAGTCACCCAGTCAGCCCATCGACCTTAGCTATTTCCTAAAGTTGAGTTTTAATTTTCCCCAATGATCTTAGCTTAAGTCATCAGCCTATGAGGATCATTTCACCGTTGGCCTAACAGAGGCCCTTTATTAAATGCTAACCTTTTCGTGTGTGCAGGTTTTGAGATTCAAGGCTGTGGGAAGAGATCTTGACTGTACCCCACCAGCTCACAGGTGATAAATGCTGGTCGGTTATGCAGTGCGAGAACAGTGAAATGAAGATGCGTGTCTTCATATAGACGTGGGACCTAGCCTCCACTATCAAGCTCATGGCCCATGGTTTTAAACCGACGACCAAGATCAAATGTTAGGGATAATCTCCACCGTTCCCCATTGGCTCACGAGGAGAATGTGAATGCTCATTAAAAGCCATGAGATCAACAACATCTCAACACATGGATCAATCCACTTAGTTTGTGAGATAGATGGAGATCGCTAATAGAGAAGTTTCCATCTGAGGTGGGTTAATTCCAGTGGCCGAGGATAAATCAGCGAAGCACCACTGAATTTCAAACCTTGTCAACCTAAATGAATCCGTTCGATTTGTCATCTCGTTGTGAGATCAATGAATGATATTCAAAGTTGATAAAACAACATGTGATAGTCGTTTCATCCTGCAACTAGTGGGCATTAATGATATACTCTCTACGGGTGCAATCAAATTGATCTCTGTGCATGTGGAGACTTAATTGTTGGCAATCATGAAATGCAATCTGTAGATTTCCATGCACTTGTGAATTAAACAGTGACAATACACATGCCAACAAATTTCCCAGTTTGTGCATGTGTTTTTCATTAAGAATTCATGATTGATATCATCACAATGCTCAATAAATAGAAGTGGTGAGTTGGTATTTTCAGCATAGCAATTAATTGTCAAGTCTTCAAGTTTGTGCAAAGAGCTAAAGTTCAAGTGTATACTTTCTTGTAGTTGAATGAGCAAACCTGGTGTTCCGTTGGTTTTGGTACAAAGGTCTTCCAGACTAAGCTCATAGAGGTACCATGATGAGGACCTGGAACAAAAGCAATGCGCCCATGAGGATGTCTAGGGAAGGGGGTTTGTGCCTATTGCTACCAGATGTAGCTATTGTTTGAGAGGCCAGGCTGACAGCTCGGAGGCGGTGGAAGAAAAAGGAGAAGAGACTATTGGGCCTTCTAGTAGAGTTCAGCACAAGCTCCGGTATGGTTGTGGCTCCTTCGGACGACAAAATTTTCCCATCAAAATCATGGAGAGTTCATCAGAGACGAAGATAGAGAAAAAAACTAGCTACTGTCAATACCTCGAGATCCTTGGTCGAGCTCCATCTCCTGGAGCTGAGGTGTTGTTCGTTCAGCCTCTGGCAGTTAGGACTCCAAGTGGGTGTGATGGGGCCATGCTAAAGCGAGAAAAGTATGAGGAAGGGGTTGAAGTTTCATCCCAAACCCTCACCACAACACAAAGTGGGCGTGTGTATCATGGTGTGTGTGTTGCTGGTAAAAGGACTTCTAGTTAGTGAAAAGGTGGTGGTGAATAAGATTTTTGTGTTGATGAATGATTTTGGTGGTGGTCGTTTTCTCTCTATGTGTGTGTGGTAGCTTTTTGGGGCATTGGATGTTGATTGTGTGCCCTCATGGTGGTATGAGCATTGTTCTTGTTTCTTACATGGGGGTCGAGGAAAATTTTGGTGGTACTTTGCTTCTTCCTCGTGGCAGTTGTGACAATTTTGGCTTTCCTCATTTCAATAGAATTATCATGTGGGAAATTTTGAAATGTAGTTGAAATGTGATATGAAATAAATTTTTTGTAATGTAACTGCATTTTGAGCTTGAAGCTTGTTGGCTCCCTTGTTCTATAAAAGGGAATTCAGGGCTAATTTGTAAGCGGTTCTAACATTTTTGATTCTTCAGGTCTAATATGTAAAAGGGTAGAAAATAGTAGAATACCAGAAAATAGGATAGTAGAATTGTCTTGGGCTCTGAATTTTGCGTATGAAAATTTTAAATGGTTTTGTAGAAATTACTAATATCGAAAGTAAATTCCATACATAGTTTATCTACTCTTCTCTGTAGACCATTCCACAAGTTTTGAATATAATATCAAGTATATTTGGTTCATCTTTAGATGTTTCATTTGAATGCATCTCTTCATTTCTTCTTTGGTTCAATGAATCAATTAAATGTCTAAGTGAGGTCATGAACTTGTGATGATTTATCAAGAATTTGGTAAGTGATGAATTATATGCAGAGAGTTTCCATAATGCAAGTTATTGTGGAAATAGTCCATAATTATCAGGTTTAAAGAATTTTTGCATGACAGGTTGTAATATGTATGGCTCAATTTCCCAATCGATGAAGACACTAGTTTGTTTGTCTTGGTATTGGTCTTTTGAATGATAATAATATATTAGACTGTTGATTAAGCGTTAGAATACAAATATTTTAAAATTATCTACAATGAAGCATGTATGTGAGATATTTTCCATGTTCCTGGTAAATGGATAGATATTTGCTTAAAGATTAGCCAACCTTTGAGTGAATTGTGTTGTTTGCCCCTTATAGGAACCGATCTGTGATTTGCTATGCCATTTATTGAAATCATCAAATAAAATGCTAAAAGGAACACCCTCCTAGGTCCCATAGAGCCTGGAGAGTAGAAGATTCAGTCTTCGGCTAAATCTTGTCAGTTGGCCATTCACTTTAAGGGTCTTAAACATAGGAGTTGGGTACTCTTTAGAGATTCGTTAGGTGTACTGGGAAAACACCAATAGAATGGCGAATCTGCTGGTGAAATTCTCATTTTTCAAATGTAGATACAAAATGTAGAGTCAAAGGGTGAAGTGAACCTGAACATCTTGATTGGATAACAACAAATTCTAGAACCTAGGAAATATTTTGAGTATAGCAAAGACTGAAGGATCTGAACACGACTCTGTTATGGAAGATAGCCCAGAATGTGTACTAATTGTAAAGAAACTTCATCCCACTTGAAGTTCATTCCTCCAGAGGGAGGTGGTGACTCTGATTCAAAGAACCTATCAAAGCATACATAAATCAATCGGATTTGCAACTTACAAGGAAAAGGATAGTCATATTCTGAAAATTACCAGGCATTTTCATAGAAATTGAAGAAATAGGAGTGTATTATTGGTAAATCAAGATAAATTTCACATGATGGAGATGTAAATGATTCCCTAATGAGTGAATTAGCACTAGATGAGGGAATGATAGTAATATTTTAGCATGATTTTATGTATAAGTTAAATTCCTACATAATGATGAAAGGACCATGTCAAATTGTTAGATCTTAGGTAGCATTTGCAAGAAGTACATATGCTAGAAGCTTAGGATCATATTTTGTTAAAGGAATTGGGATAATATTGTATGTTTTCCTAGAGTATTCTAAATTCCTTTTCAAGAACTAAGGAATGTTATCAATTCACATCATTTGGCACAAATATGGAAAAGGACATGCAAGGTGAACAGTCATTGTCTCACCAAAGAAATTTCAGTACTAATAGGTACAAGGCTATTAGCTTTGACAATGTATGTGGCTACCCAAATACGGTACCACCCAAGGTTAGGGACAAAATACCAAGATTCAGTGGTGACAAGTCAGAATCAACAAGTAAGCATGTGCAAGAATTTGTTGATGTGATGGGTGATTATGAGATAGATTGTGAAGATGTGGTTATGAAGTTATTTGTTCAATCTCTAAAAGGAGATACAAGAGACTGGTTCTCTTTTCTACCCACTTCTTTTGTACATTGTTGGAATGAACTTAAGGTGGCCTTCATGGACCAATTTGGTGAAAGGATAAACCCAAGTGTTGCAAGAAAGAATTTCATGGAGATTTATAGGGATAAGGGGGAATTGGTCCCTACTTTCAACCTTAGATTTGTCAAGGTAATAAGGGAAATCCCTGAGCACATGAGACCAAATGATGCAGAGTTTTTGGTTGTATATTTGGGAGCATTTGATAGTAATATGAGCTTCTTGTTAAGAGATAAAGAGCCTGCCACCTTAAAACAAGCCTACCAAGAGGCTATGAACATTGAGAATAATTTGAAATACTCAATTATGAGAGGACTTGTGATTGCTAGCAGTAGTTCTAGTAGCATTTAGGCTAGTGAGCCAAACCAATCAAGAAGTAAAAATGTTTGTCAAGAAAAGGAGCCCATAGATGTTGCATCTGCATTATTCCCACTAGGTGCAAAATATGAGCAAGCATCAACCTCACATCAACCTAGGATTTGGAAGGCTGACTTGATTATCTTTGTTAGAAAGTTGTATGAAATGAAGAGACATGTGAATGAGTCACCATATGACTTTTTTTCAAGATTCTTGGATGTTCTAATGGAGATACGCAGGAGTTTCAGGCCTAGTGATTTAATGTGCATCAATTTGTTTTGTGAAGCTTACATATCAGGATCAAGCCAGTGGTCTGAGAATCAGAATCCTCATAGCCTTGATCAAGTAGTGGATTGGATAAATACTTTGGAAGAAATTGAGCATGGTCATATTGTTGGAAAAACAGGGATAAACAACTGAGAGGGGGGGTGAATTAGTTGTCACAAAATATTAAAATTTTCAATCTTTACTTAATTTTAATCTCAAATCTGATAAATGAAAAGTAAACCGTAAGAAATCAACACATCATAAACACAAAGAACACCAAATTTTTTTACGTGTAAACCCTGTTCAGGGAAAAGCCACGGTGGATGTTAGTCCACAATATTATACCCTATTAAAAGTATAATGAAAATAGTAAGGGGAATGCACATGCATTCAAGCACACTGCCTAGAGCTCACTGCTCAAATATAATAGGGATCACTACCCAAAAATACAAAATAGGATTAAATCAACAAGGTATGAATTGAGAAAATAGCTTCTACATAAGCATGATTATAGTTACAGTTAAGGGCATAAAACCTTCTTCACACTTCGCTCATTCTTCTCACTCTGCTCTGCAATCGAATGATTAGAACACTATTCACACATCTACACTTTCTCTGGCATACATTCACTCTCTTATGCACACTAACTTCACTCAAACAATCACTCTTATATATCCACAACATGGAATTACATCAACAACTTAGTTGGCCAGAAAAATAAAACATATTTACAATGTTGGCCCAGATTAACAATTAAATTTTCAATGAAAATTAAACACTGTTGGCCAATACAATGATGTGACCCAAAAAAATATCCACAAGTGTGCCAAACATTCAAATTTCTATCTCCAAGGATCCGTAACACGTTACCACCATCATGTCGGCCAAGAACATGAAAAATCGAACATGCACAAGAAAAATATTTGACCACGAGCACACTGATCAATGCGGATGTACAACAATGATGGAGAATGATCTAGAAAAATTCACAAACACTAAGAACTAACAGAGAAATATTTGCAGCAACAGAAATTATCAGAATCACATAAACTTCAATCAGGAACACTGAAAAAACCCACATAAATACTGTCAGAACACAACATGATCAATTTTTCACATGGTCCTCTGAAACTTCCAGTAGATGAACTAGATACTCTCAACAATAAACCCTTTAGTCCACAATAGCCGATCTTCAACGTACAGAACAAAATACCTTCATGACCTTCACTATTCCACTAGCAACCTGTAACTCTTCTTTTAACAATTTTATCAATATCCTCAACATATACAACCTTCAATACAATAATGCTAATAGTGTTGACATCAATGACAACCACATAGCAGAAACACAACCACAAAATACAGAAATATCCCCCTTTGGCATTGCTGGCAACACATTATTTGAAAAACACCATCAACATGACTCTCAATCAACACTTACTCCCCCTTAGATTCTGACTCTTCTTCCTTAACTTCTTCTACATGATCTTCTCCCCACAAGACTCTTCTCCCCAGATAATTCATAGTTTTTCACATGACTCTTCTCCCCCTTTGACATCAATGGAAAAGATAAGCATTATCTTCCCACATATAAGCTCTAAACCACATATCTACACATTTGACTACTCCCCCTAAGTAGCAGCCACATAAACATCAATCTAGATCAAAAAATATCTATGAAACACACAGATTGATGCAAGTAAATGCATCTCTTAGTTCTTATCAGGAGGGGTAATCACCCCTAGCATTCCTTTGAGATACTCAAAATTATCCTTTGACAATGGCTTAGTGAAGATGTCTACAATCTATTCTTTGGTAGGCACATACTCTAGTATGACTTCTTTCTCATTTAATTTCTCCCTCAAGAAGTGAAACTTGATGGATATATGCTTAGTCTTAGAGTGTAGCATTGGATTCTTCGAAATGTTTATTGCACTTGAATTTTCATAGTATATGGCAATAGGTTCTTCATATACCACCCTGATATCTTTTAGCATCTATTTCATCCACATCACTTGAATACAGTTGTTTGTAGAAGCAATATACTCTGCTTCAACAGTAGATAGAGAAATGGAATTATGCTTTTTGCTCAACCAAGACACAAGCTTCTTCCCTAGGAAGAAAACACCACCACTAGTACTCTTCCTGTCATCAACATCTCTTTCCCATTCCACATCAGAATATGCACTTAGAGTAAGATCATCATCCTTAGGATACCAAAGTCCAAAATAAATTGTTCCTTTCAAAATATCTAAAGATTCTCTTTACATCAGTCACATGAGATTCTTTTGGATCAGCCTGAAATCTAGCAACCATATATACAACATTCATAATGCCTGGTCTATTCTGAGTTAAATAAAGAAATCCGCCAATCATTGACCTATATCTTATTTTATTTTCCTTAGGAGAATCATCATTTTGTATTAACTTGCATTTGGTTACCATGGGAATACCAACTGGCTTTGAGTCTTCCATGCCAAACTTCTTCAGCACCTATCTCACATATTTGGACTGAGATATGAATATCCCCTTATCTAATAGAGTAACTTGCAATCCCAGAAATAATTTCATCTCTCCAATCATACTCATCTCAAATTCACTCTTCATTTCATCAACAAACTTCATACATAGATTATCATCTCCTCCAAAAATAATGTCATCAACAAAGACCTCAATAATCAACTCTTTGTCATGATCCAACTTGAAATATAAGTTGCTATTACTAGTACCTTTATTGAATCCAAGCTTTAGTAATTATTTGTCTAGTCTAGCATACCAGGCTCAAGGGGCTTGCTTAAGTCCATATAGAGCTTTCTTCAATCAGCAGACCATGTCTTCCTTATGAGTTAGTTGAAATCCATCCGACTATTCAATATATACTTCTTCTAACTCACCATTCAGAAAAGTTGACTTCACATCCATTTGATAGACTTTACAGTTCTTATATGCAACATACACAAGAAATAATCTAACAGCTTCAATTATGGCTATAGGGGCAAAAGCTTCCTCAAAATCAATACCTTCCATTTGTGAGTACCCTTTGCATACCAGTCTTGCTTTATTCTGGACCACTTCACCTTGTTCATTCATCTTATTCTGAAAGAACCATTTAGTACCAATCACATTTTTATCTTTAGGTCTGGGAACAAGTGTCCGTGTATCATTCTTTTCAATCTGCATCAGTTTTTCTTTCATAGCTTCCATCCAGTGTTTGTCTTTGCAAGCTTCATTTACATCTTTAGGCTCAATCTTTGAAATCAGGCAATACTCTTCTGCTATCTTCCTTCTAGCTTGCACACCTTTACTCTTATCTCCTATGATTTTATTTTCAGAATGGTTTAGCTTTAAATACCTAGGAACTTTAGGACTCTCTTGAGCTTCTAGTTCTTTTGTTCTCTCTTCTGCACTTGTACTTGTCTCTCCTTCCTAACTTGATTTACCAGAACAAATTGAGGTTGTTTTACCAGAACATATGGCATAATCTAAAGTTGATTTTGTGTCTGAGCATTCTTCTCTTGATTTGTATTGTCTTCATCTAAATCCTATCCATAATATCTGGATGATCTAGTAGAGTCCTCATCAACTCTAACATTTGCACTCTCAACCATCTTTCTCAGTCTTCTGTTATAGCACCGGTAGGCCTTTCTTTTGGTACAGTAACCTAGAAATATTCCTTCATTGCTTCTTGCATCAAAATTTCCCATATCCTCATCTCTCTTAATGTAGCATTTACTTCCAAATATCTTGAAATACTTAACAGTAGGCTTATAACCAAACCATAGCTCAAAACGAGTCTTACTAGAATTACTATTGACATTTACTCGGTTCAAAGTGTACACAATAGTACTTACAACTTCACTCCAATAGATGTGAGGCACATTTCCTTCTATCATCATTGTTCTAGTAGCATCCATAACTGTTTTGTTCTTTCTCTCTGCAACTCCATTCTATTGTGGGGTTCAGGGGGTAGATAACTATCTTTTGATTCCATGCTCTTCACAAAAGGATTTAAACTCCTTGGAGGTGAATTCACAACCTTTGTCTGACCTTAAGCATTTTATTTTCAAACCTTTCTCATTTTCTACCATAGCTTTGAAAATTTTGAACTTTTCTAATGCTTCACATTTTTCTCTTAAGAAAGCTACCCATATCATCCTAGAATAATCATCAATAAGCAACATAAAGTAACTTTCACCATGAAGACTTCTGACTCTAGAGGGACCACATAGATCAGTATGCACTAGCTCCAGTAAACCATTTGTATGATGTTGTTTTCTCTAAAAAGAAACTCTAGTTTGTTTTCCCATCTGACATTCCTTGCAGATTGTGTTAGCAGGCTTCACTAGCTTAGGTAAATCTCTTACTGCTTGAGTGGAACTTACTTTGACAATGTTATCAAAATTCACATGACACAACCTTATATGCCATAACCAACTTTCATCTACTTGAGCAATTAAACAACTTTCACTAACAATATTTAGGTGAAAAATATTATCTTCTGTCTTTTTACCTGAAGCAATTACCTTTCCGGAGCTTCCAAGTATCTTGCATCTTCCATCTTTGAATTGAAGATCATAAACCTTGTAGACCATATGTCCAACAATCAACAAGTTGTGCTTCAAGCCTTCAACATAAAGAACATCATCAGTGTTGTGCTTACCACCAAGACAAATAGATCCTCTGCCACGAATCACACCAACATTGCTATCTCCAAATCTTACAACCCCGTTGTCATACTTTTCTAGACTTACAAATTTGATTTTGTCACTAGTTATATGATGTGAGCATCTACTATCAATAACCCACTCATCCTTATCTTCAATTCAAGCTGCAAGAGCTTTCTCAACTTTAGCAAATTCAGTAGCCATGAGACTATTTTCAATGGTAGCAATGAAAACCCATTCATCTTCATTTCCATTATCTTTATTAGACTCATCATCAGTCACTCCTTCAGCATAGCAACATTTCTTTTGGAATCTAGACTTGTTAGGCTTAGATCTAGGAACTCTTTCAGGACATCTTGATGCAAAATGACCTATTTTACTGCAGGAAAAACATTTAATAGGCAACACTCCTTTATACTTAACTTGTCCTCTGCCTTCTTTCTTCACAATCAGTGCTTCCAATTCTTCTACTTCTCTTTCTTCATCTTCAAGTTGTTTCATTTCTACCTCATACTTGAATGACTTTCTAGAACACTCTCCCAGACTATATCTTTGCTTGTTTCTTCCAGATATAGTATCCTTGAATGCAGATTCAGTCTTCAGAATAGATTCACCAAACTCACTCAATTCAAAGGCAGCAAGTTTACCAATCAATGTATATTTTGTCATATTTGTCAATGATCTAGTTTCTTCAATAACATGAGCCTTTGCTTTGTAAGAGGGAGGCAATGATCTTAGCACTTTAGCTACAATTTCTTCCTCTTCCAGGGAACCACTAACACATCTAATACCCATCACTAGTTCATTTACACTCTGCATAAAAGAAGAAATATTTTCATCTTCACCCATATTCAAATTTTCATACTTTCCTTTCAAACTCTGTAGCTTATCCATCTTCACATGTACATCTCCTTCATACATAGTTTCCAGCTTCGTCCAAATATCATGAGATTTCTTCATACCTATCACATTTATCATTTCCGAATTTGTTAGAGCACTCAACAAAGCTTCCATAGAACTAACATTATTCTCAGCCTCTTTAATCTCATCAGTAGTGGAAGGACCATTCTGAGGAATAACATATGTATTCTTAGTAATCTTCCAGTAGGGTTCACCAATACACCTCAAATGACACTCCATCCTAGCTTTCCACAGTGAGTAGTTTGTTCCATCAAATATAGGATCGTCCTTCTTGTATGATGCCATCTCGGATCACCTGAAGCTTTTAAACTTCTTCAGAGGAACCTACTCTGATACCAATTGTTGGCAAAACAAAAAAAGGAAACTGAGAGGGGGGGTGAATCAATTGCCACATAGTATTAAACTTTTCAATATTTACTTAATTTTAATCTTAGATCTGATAAATGAAAAGTAAACCATAAGTAATCAACACATCATAAACACAAAGAACACCAAATTTTTTTTACGTGGAAATCCTGTTAGGGGAAAAACCACAGTGGATGTTAGTCCACAATATTATACCCTATTAAAAGTATAATGAAAATAGTAAGGGGAATGCACATGCATTCAGGAACACTACCTAGATCTCACTGCTCAAAAACAATAGGGCTCACTGCCCAACAATACAAAATAGGATTAATTCCACAAGGTATGAACTGAGAAAATAGCTTCTACATAAGCCCGATTATAGTTCTAGTTAAGCACAAAAAACCTTCTTCACACTTCGCTCAAACTTCTTCTCACTCTACTCTGCAATCGAATGATTAGAGCACTATTCTCACACTTGCACTTTCTCTGGCATACATTCGCTCTCTTATGCACACTAACTTTTCTCAAAAAATCACTCTTATATATCTGCACCATGGAATTACATCAACAACTTAGTCAACTAGAAAAATAAAACATATTTACAATGTCGGCCCAAATTAACAATTAAATTTTCAATGCGAATTAAACACCATTAGCCAATACAATGATGCAACCCAAAACAATATCCTTGAGTGTGCCAAACATTCAAATTTCAATCTCCAAGGATCCATAACATGTTACCACCATCATGTCAGCCAAGAACATGAAAACTTGAACATGCACAAGAAAAATCTTCGACCACGAGCACAACGATCAACGCGAACGTACAACAATGATGGAGAATGATCTAGAAACATCCAAAAACACCAAGAACTAACAAAGAAATATCCATAGCAACAAAAATTATCAAAATCACATAAAATTCAATCAGGAACATTGACAGAACCCACAAAAATACTATCAGAACACAACACGATCAATTTTTCATGTGGTCCTCTAAAACTTCTGGTAGATGAACTAGATACTCTCAACAATAAACCATTTATTCCACAATAGATAATCTTCAATGTACAGAACAAAATACCTTCATGACCTTCATTGTTCCACTGGCAACCTATAACTCTTCTTTTAACAAATTTCTCAATATCCTCAACATATACAACCTTCAATACAATAATGCTAATAGTGTTGACATCAATGACAACCACATATCAGCAACACAACCACAACATCCAACACATATGCCCCTAGTTGTTTCCCAGAATGTGGGAAACCATTGCCACAATGAGGAGGATCAGAGACTAAGATTGACACATCAAGGAGAAGCATCCAAGTCTGAGCAACTAACTGTTGAATGTTGTTATTTTACAAGCAACATAGAAGCAAGTGCATGTAGCAGTGATGAGGATGAAGAGACAAAGTATGAGAACAAAGAGGTAATACCTAATTATCTTCCTTGGGATGTCGTAAGCTATTAACAAACACAAGAAGTATATGGTGAAACCTCACAAACTGATTCAGCCAGTACTCATCATACATCAGTCAGTGAAGGGAATCCATTTGGCTTCAATGATATGGAAAAAATGAGGAATCAAAGTGATGAGATCGAATTTGTACAGTCTTCTATTGAATATGATTCTTCTTATGAAGTGGAGATGGAATCCCTTGCTTCTAGTAGGGGATATGTTAACAACCTTGAGGGTGTGTGTTTCTTAGGCAATGAGCAATACTCTTCATGTGAAGAATTCTCTGAATGCGGATCAATTATTGTGAGTGTAAATGATGAGGAGGATGTTGAGAATTTTTCTCTATGTTCTCCAAGTGATTACGCTAAATTTGAATGCACTGATGATCAAAATTGTTGGAATCCTGATACTAATGAAGATGAAGTATATGCAACTATCATGAAGGTATGGCAACATCCTTTATTTGATGAACCTGTATTAGACAGTGAGGTTATAAAGGATAATCCTTATTGGTATAGAAGCAATACTCTTTTTGAAGATACCCCTGATGAGTATTTAACAAATGCTACTAGTGGATGTGTCATAGATGAAACAAGCAAAAATCAAGGTGATATTAAGGTTGGCAATTTTTCCTTTGAAAATGTCACCCCTAACTTGATGTTCTCCTAGTTAAATGGAGGATATGGAGACACAAACACTGGTGAATTAGCTTCCCAACATGTGATTCAGTAGATTGTGCTTGATAAGTATCAAGAGAATGCCCTAGAATTGCTAGAGTCTAAATGTGACAATAGCTCATATGATAAAGAAGTTCAAGATTATGATGTCAAATTTGAATGTAGAAGGGATGTCAAAAGGGATGTAGGTGATTGTACCGATTTTCCTATGATGACTGGCTATGTACTTGAAAAGATAATTGAAATGTCAGCTATTCATGTTCCACATGATGATATTTACCTTGACATAATAGGAAGTCCATTTTTAGGAGACCAAGAGGTAAATCAGGATAAAAGAATGGACACTCATACAACATTATTTTATGTTGAGGAGGAGGAACTACTTGATGATTTTGCAGAATATGTTAGTATTGCAAGATTATCTCATCCATGTGAGGAGTAGTTCAAAGGAATAGGTAACGAGGGGAATGATATAAGTCAGTATGAAGTAGCAGTGGAGTTTTTTGTAGATGCTCCCTTTCTTATGGACCTTATCATGGAACTTATTTCATCTCATGAAGACAACACTTGTGACAAATAGATTAAGGATATGCGTGATCATGTTTTCCTTTTCTCTAATCTTATAGAAGATTGGCCAGATATAAGCCAAAATGTTTATGAGGCTTTTAAGTTTAATGAGCAACTAGAGTGTGATTCTACACTTCATGATAGTGTGGAGTATGAGAGTTTCATCTTCCCACTCCAGCTTGATGAACCTATGGTTGAGAAGGATAAATGTAGCAATGTTATATCAAATTTCAAAGGCAGTGTTGATTATGCTGGTGCTAGTAGCTTGGAATTGCATAATTTTCATATGGATCCATTACCAGTAAAACAGGCCAAAGTGTTTGATAGAGGAAAGAATTGTCCCTGAATTTTGGGGGCCGGGGGCCTCCAATTTATTGAAGTAAATTGTAATGTATATTTTGTTAATAGTGTACATAGGTTGGTTTGGTGTGTTTGCTTTCTATTGTGTTTGCTTGCCTTGTCTAGGCACGCTCTTGGGTTTTGGTCTTCTACCCTGGCCTACTTCAACCTAAGATTTAGATTATCACTATACCCACTGAGGGTATACATCCCCAAGCATGAGCCACTAATGGAGCTTCCAAAATTTTCCAATTTTTAAGCAGCCCATAGACCCTGTTGGCACACAAAATCCTTGTCCCCATATGTGAGTAGAGTTTTTCCTTTGAAAGCATTCAAATCTTCTAATATTACATTGACATGCCCTGCCAATTTTTGATTCTTTGAGTTATCACCTGAGCCATCATATGCATTTTCCTACTGACCCCTTTGGTTAAGAGCGTTGGTCACCCAGTCAGACCATCAACCTTAGCTATTTCATAAATTTGAGTTTTAATTTTCCCCAATGATATTAGCTTAAGTCATCAACCTGTGAGGGTCATGTCATTGTTGTCCTAACAAAGGCCCTTTATTAAATGCTAACCTTGTTGTGTGTGCATATTTTGAGATTGGAGGTTGTGGGAAGAGATCCTAACCGTACCCTACTAGCTCGCGAGTGATAAATGCTGGCCGATTATGTAGTACGAGAACAATGAAATGAAGACACGTGTCTTCATATGGACGTGGTTCCCAACCTCCACTTCAAGCTCGTGGCCCGTGGTTTTAAACTGACAGTCGAGATCAAATTTCAATTATAATCTCCACCGTTCCCCACTGGCTCGTGAGAAGAAAGTGAACGCTTGTTAAAAGCTGCAAGATCAACGATATCTCGACACATGGATCAATCCACTCAGTTTGTGCAACGGATGGAGCTCGCTAATGGAGAATTTTCCATCTAAGGTGGGTTAACACCATTGGCCAAGGATAAATCAACGAAGCACCACTAGATTTCAAACCTTGTCAACCTAAATGGAGCCGTTCGATCAGCCATCTCATTGTGAGATCAACGACCGATATTCAAAGTTGATAAAATGACACGTGATAGTCGTTGCATTCTGCAATTAGTGGGAATTAATGATATACTCTCTACAGGTGCGATCAAATTGATCTCCGTACATGTGGAGACTTAATTGCTGGCAATCATGAAATGTAATATGTAGATTTCCATGCACTTGGGAATTAAACAATGACAATATGCATGCCAATGAATTGCCCAGTTTGCGCGTGTGGTTTTCATTAAGCATTCATGATTAATATCATCATAATGCTTAATAAATAGAAGTGGAAAGTTGTTATTTTCACCATAACAATTAATTGTCAAGTCTTCAAGTTTGTGCAAAGAGCCAAAGTTCGACTATATACTTTTTTGAAGCAGAATGAGCAAGCCTGGTGTTCCATCGGTTCCGGTACGGAGGTCCTCCCGACTAAGCTCATAGAGGTCCCATGATGAGGACCTGGAAAAAAATCAATGCACCCATGAGGATTTCTGAGGAAGGGGTTTTGTGCCTGTTGCTACTAGATGTAGCTATTGTTTGAGAGGCCAGGTTGAGAGCTCAAAGGCAGCGGAAGCAAAAGGAGAAGAGACTGTTGGGCCTTCTAGCAGAGTTCGGTGCAAGCTTCGGTATGGTCGTGGCTCCTTCGGATGACAAAATTCACCCATCAACAACATAAAGAGTTCATCAGAGATAGAGGCATAGACAGACTCTGGATACCATCAATACCTCGAGACCTTGGGTGAGCTCTATCTCCTGGAGCTGAGGTGTTATCTGTTCAGCATCTGGCAGTCAAGACTCCGAGCGGGCATGATGGGGTCGTGCTAAAGCGAGAAAAGGATGAGGAAGGGGTTGAAGTTTCATTACCAACCCTTGCCACAACACGAATTGGGCGTGTGTATTGTGGTGTGTGTGTTGCTGGTAAAAGGGCTTCTAGTTAGTGAAAAGGTGGTGGTGAATAAGATTTTTATGTTGATGAATGATTTCGGTGGTGGTCGTTTTCTGTGTGTGTGTGTGTGGCAGCTTTTTGGGGCATTGGATGTTGATTGTGTGCCCTCATGGTGGTATGGGTGTTGGTCTTGCTGCTTACATGGAATTCGAGGAAAATTTTGGTGGTACTTTTCTTCTTCCTCATGGCAGCTATGGCAATTTTGGCTTTCCCCATTTCAATAGAATTATCATGTGGGGAATTTTGAAATGCAGTTGAAATGCGATATGAAATGAAATTTTTGTAATGTAACTACATTTCGAGCCTGAAGCTTGTTGGCTCCCTTGTTCTATAAAAGGGAATTTAGGGCTCATTTGCAAGGGGTTCTAAATTTTTTGAGTCTTTAGGTCTAATGTAAAAGGGTAGAAAATAGTAGAATACTAGAAAATAGGATAGTAGAATTGTCTTGGGCTCTGAATTTTGCATATGAAAATCTTAAATGGTTTTGTAGAAATTACTGATATCAAAAGTAAATTCCATACATAGTTTATCTACTCTTCTTTGTAGACCATTCCACAAGTTTTGAATATAATATCAAGTATATTTGGTTCATCTTCAAATGTTTCATTTGAATGCATGTCTTCATTTATTCTTTGGTTCAATGAATCAATTAAATGTTTAAGTGAGGTCATGAACTTGTGATGATTTACTGAGAATTTGGTAAGAAGTGATGAATTATATGTAGAGAGTTTCCATAATGCAAGTTCTTGTGGAAATAGTCCATAATTATCAAGTTTAAATAATTTCTACATGACAGGTTGTAATATGTATGACTCCATTGCCCAATCGATGATGACACTAGTTTGTTTGTCTTGGTATTGGTCTTTTGAATGATAATAATATAACAAACTGTTGATTAAGGGTTAGAATACAATTTTTTTTAAATTATCTACAATGAAGCATGCATGTGAGATATTTTCCATGTTCCTGGTAAATGGATGGATATGTGCTTAAAGATTATCCAGCCTTTGAGTGAATTATGTTGTTTACCCCTTATGGGAACCAATCTATTATTTGCTATGTCATTTATTGAAATAGTCAAATAAAATGCTAAAAGGAACACCCTCCTAGGTCCCATAGATCTTGGAGAGTAGAAGATTCAATCTTTGTCTGAATCTTGTCAATTGGCCATTCACTTTAAGGGTCTTAAACATAAGAGTTGGGTACTCTTTAGAGATTCCTTAGGTGTACTGGGAAAACACCAACAATCACTTCAACATGCATTTAAAACTTTTCATTTATCATTAACATTCCAATGGTTTCACTATTCCCTTTTTCTCTAAACTTTACTTAATGCAAAATGGTTTTCTATTCATATTCATACATGTTCCATGATTATGAATGCAACTTGGGGACTTAGGTCCTTTACCCAAGGTTTGATCTAATAAAACAAAACTTCATGAATGCATAAACATTTTCTCATAAGGGATAAGCATGCAATGGATTTCAAAGATAGGCATCTTTGTTAACCCAATGGGAAGAGAGAGAAGGAGAGAGAAGGATTTACAATTCTAACACATGCACGAATGCAAACACGGTCTCATCATCACACAAGTACTTCCACACAAATGCATCAATCATGCGAGAGCATACAATAATCTCTATGAACTAACAACATGATCATTCATTTTTTATTACCATATTTATAATCTCAATACAATATAACATGCATAAGCAACTCCAAAACCACATAGGTCCAATCAAGCAATCACTTGCACAATGAGGTAAAGCACAAGAAGACATGCACTGAAAACTCTTCATGGTGATGAAAAACAACAAGACTCAAGAAGATAATACACACAAATGGAACTTCTTGGTACCCTCAAGGTCAAATAGACCTTCCAACAATGAGCAAGGATAATTTTATGCAACACATGTCACCTACAACCCACCAACAAGCTAAGGTCCAACATGCCCACCCACAACACAGGATAAAGGAAAGTATCAGGAGACTCTCAATCAAAGGAATCACTCCAATCTCATAGGGTAAGGAAAGGCCTAGGAGGCATCATTCCTCCATAGCACAAGTTAGGGTTGGGAAAATCAACCCTCTAAAACACCACACTAAGGCACTCAAGGCAAGAGTCCTATGACTATCTCGCCACAATAGACACTTGGAACACACACGTCAAGCACACTATAACCACACGGGCTACAACCACACTCAGGGACTACTCAAGGGTCACAACCCTTTACACAAAGAAAGAGCCACACATCAAGGAGACCAATCAAAACACACTTCTTGGTAGGCTCGAGGGTCTAACTAATCCTCACACAAAATAATTCCTCAATAGGACATGCAAGGGGCGGAAAACAACAACACTTGTTGCTATCCACCACACACAACACACTAAGCAAGTATCAACCATAAGCAGGGATCTCAGTGCTGCAACATGGGATCTACCTCTAACTCTGCCTTTGGCTTTGTCCCTAGGAGGCATCCTAAAGGAAACAAGGAACACATCAAAATAGATCATCAAAAGGGCAATCTACACACCATACTAAGGCATGAAAGCTAATCAACAAGAATATGAAAAACAATATAACAAGTTCATGCCACACACGCCAAACACAACATAACATAGAAGGCTCAAGTATTCCAGAACTCTCAATGTGTGAACATGGGCTCTGATACCAGATGTAACATCCTGCTACACAACCCCAAAGGTTAAGAGCCAAAAGATGACAAGATAAAAAAAAAAATTAATAAGAAGAATAACCTACACATTAAGCAGTTGTCGATACGATATATCAACAACATACATGGCCAAGCATGGCTGAATGTACAACTAAGAGGAGAGAATTGATTTACCCTCCAGAGAAAATTTGAACAGGAGCAAACAGGATAGCTTTGGAATTTTTTCTCCGGAACTTCCTGTTGCGGAACTTTATGCGCAGGTGCTCCAAAAATTTCTACGCCAATGCTCCAAAACTTTCTACACCAGTGCTCCAGAACTTTCTACATCAATGCTCTAGAACTTTCTATTGTAACATCACATAACACATACAAAAAGCTCTGATGTGCTGAAACTTTTGCAACAACAACATAGAACAATAACAAAAAGTTGCATTGCGTCAAAACTTTTGAAGACTATTGCAAGAAGGAAATACATAGCCAAAGATATGATTTTTGCATGAAAACTTCTGAAAGAAAAACCATAATGATCATCATAGTACAAGCGAGTCCAATACAAACACTGAAACCCATAAGCCAAATATAAAACATCACATTTCTTCTCATTAATTTATATGATTACATCTTCTCTATCAAGTGAGTACAATATACACATAAAGGAATATACATGAGTACAATGGAATAGCCATGACTAAGATACATCCACTGATACAATAAGTACAAGAGAGATCAACTCCAACTGATGCTCCAATAACCTGTACACCGGTCCCCAATGGTGGTGGCAACGCCTCCCTACCATGTGGACTCAAAAGAGACCACCCCACCATGCTCAGAGGTAGTCACAAGGCCCAAATAGAGATAGCAAGGCAAGGGTAACATATGGCCAACACTCACATCAAACACAAAGTAAACACGGAATACAATGCATTAAAACCAATGTCACAACATGAAGATACTCATACAATAATATGTCAGGTACTACTCATGCTATTAAGGTACTAGGTACTTGAGTGCAGATCTGATGGAGTGTCATCATGCATGCTTGAAGGGATGGCACCACACAAAATCAAATACACCTCTCATATGGATGAAGAGACTCAATCATGCCCAAATCAACGGCCTGTAGACGGATAACTCAACACCCCGTAGACAAATAGGCCTTCTCAAGTGCATCCTTAGTCTTTACAAGCACTCAAGGCCATGAACAAGGACTCATTATCTTATTAGTGTTTTACCCATTTTTTTTTCTTTATTTAACACTTGTTTACAATAACTCTACTACTAGTTCCTCTAACAGCCACCTACATGGCCTAGGTTCGTAGAGAGTCACTCCATAAAACCACTCTAATTACCTAGACCTAAGCTCATCTCATTTAACCAAATGAGGAATCCATAGAAAATATGAAATAGTGGAAAATCCACTAAATTCCATCATTAACCATTTAAAATAGCCAAACAACATTGTTGCTAAATCATTTAAACAACTGATCACATATGCTAACAAGTAGATCAAATACCATTCAAACATTCACCATTAACTTCATAAAAGGAAACCAAATATATAATCAGTATTAACCACATTAAATCATGTCACAGAGCCACTTTTAAAACAATTAAAACTACTAAGTGACGGTGGCACAAAACAAGGTTCCAGTTGTTCAAACGAATGAGAAAGAGGCATAACAATTTCATAAAAATTCAAAGTGCCCAAATATAAAATCAGAGCTTGAACCAATTCATATTTTGATGTTTCCAATTGGATTCCACCTTTTTTTTAGAATTTATGATAAAAAATAAGGTGTTGTTTTGAAAAACGTGTTTTTAGCCAAACTAGGTAAAAAACATGAAAAATGAAAGTGCATGGATTTAAAATCGGACAAAGACCCAGTTGAGATATGGGTGTTTCTAAATGGAATCCACCTTTAGTTTGTGTTTATAATAGGTGGTTAAAGAGCAGCATCAAAAAATGTGTTTACACAAGTTGGGCAAAATAAACATGAAAAAAGAAAGTGTTTGGATTAAAAATTGGACAATGACCCAATTGAGATATGGGTGTTTCTACATGGAGTCCACCTTTATTTTTCATTTGTATCAAGTGGTTAATGAAAAATAAAAAAGGTGTTTCACCAGGTGGCACAATTTTTTGTCAAAAATGAAAGTATTCAAAATTTATTTTGGACTCTAACCAAGTTGAGATTTGGGCATTTTCAGGTGAATCTCATAGTTGGATCTGAGTTTAAACTAAGATATTTGTATAGATTTAGAAAAGACTCAAACTTTCCCAAAAATAAATACCATAACTAGGCTAAAAAGAAAACTCAGCAACCAAAGTGCCATGACAACACCTAGAGCATCCAAGACTCCCAAAATATTTAAAAACACTCATGCATACATTTCTAACTCAAAAATTCAAGGAAAACACAAAAGAATACCTCAAATACGCCCCAAATGTGAAGTGAAGAAATGCTCTGTTAGCAAGGCACAATGAGATTCTAAAACAGGGCAACAAGACAACAAAGCTATGTTGAGCCTCTAGAGCCACTGCCCACAAATTTCTTCATAGAAATTCTCCATGTTTCTTCCCCAACTCAGCTGCCCAAATCATGGGGTTTTCTCCTCCTTCCCAAAACAAAATTTTTCTTCCCCAAAAAGATATCTCTCCCAAAACAAAATAAATAAATAAATAAATAAATATATATCAATGACAAGGCTTCCCATTTTCTTTTATGTAAACTCCTCAACACAATAAATGAAATAAAATATTTAATTAAATAAACTATTAAAGCTCCCCAAAGAAATTAATTAAAATCATTAAATATACAACATTCTCTATTACACATAAAAACAATAATTTAAATCCAACATTAAAATACACACAATCTCTCTAATAATATTTAAATAAGACTATTAGAACTCACAAAAAAGATTAATAAAACATTTAAAATTACTAAATAAAATATTTCATTCCCTTGAATGATCAATGAAAGTCACTTAAAACAACGTATTTAAAACCTCATGGATATAACCATTCAAATCTCAAACCAATAAAACACTATAAAATGCCATATATGAAACCACGTCATAACATCGACAACCAAAATATAGCCACATAACATATTAATGGAAACCATGACAAAATACCTCAACAAAACATACTGGTAAACCACATGTGACCAAAAAGTGCTCCGGAAGTTACCGTTAGGTAACCAAATGATAAGACAACAATATGAGAACACCGCACTAACAAGATATAGTGGGATATGGTAGGGGACGTTTGGCTATGACTACCTCCAGTAACCACCATTGGGGAATATGAGTACGCTCAGGCCTGTGGATCTAGGCGGAATTCATACTCAATGCCTACATCACTCTAATCACACATCAAAGTACATGTGCATATAACATATATCATATAGTCGAAGCAACATCAATCATTAGAAAGAAGGTCATGATATCGTAAGCCTCTCAGATATGAGTGTTATGGCATCATCCCTTTCCTATCCATAATCATACAAAAACAATGATAACAATATATAAACATATAAGCATGTACTCCAGCATAATAACTAATCCTGATAACCTTTCCCATAATCATCAATGTCTAATCTCATTATAACAATATTTAACAATTAGAATACCAAATCAAAATCAAAATTTTATCTTACACAGGCTGGGGTTAGAGAGGTGTTCCATGGAGGGACCTTGTATAACCCTATATCTTTAGATGAAACATTTGTAGGTGATATAGTTTGCAATAAATAACCTATCAAATTTTGGCACTTAGGGCTCTTAAGAGAAAGCACTAACACAATGTAGTCTATAACATTTGAGCAAGGTGGGTTGTGAAATAAGACATTTCCTAGCATAAAACCATCCATAAAATTGTGTCAACACTATTAGTTTGGCCCCATGATGCACAAAATGAAAAATATAGCTCTTGACAAGTTTTTACTAAACATAATTGGCACTTTTTGTAATATTTGAAAAATTATTTCCATGGTCAAGTGGATTGGAAATTTGAAAAAATTAGAGAGGTCATTTTGAAGGGAACCTATATGAACCCATACCTTCAAATGAAAATTTTGAAGGTACCATAGTTTCTAAGAAACATCTCGTCAAAGTTTGGTACTTTTTGGCACTTAGGGCTCTTAAGAGAAAGAACCAAAACAATGTAGTTTGCAATGTTTGGGCAAGATGAGGTATGAAATAGGACCTTTCCTAACATGAAACCACCCATTTGGATGTGTTGGAGCTATTGGTTTGGCCCCATAATGCTGAAATTAAAAGTATGGCTCTTGACAGGTTTACTAACACAATTTACACTTTTGTAATATTTGAAAAATTGTCGCCACAACCAAATGGATTGGATATTTCAAAAACTGAGAAAGATTATTATGGAGAGATCCTATGTGACATTGTAACTTAAAAAAAAATGTTTGTATGTGCCACAGTTTCCAAGAAATGGTTTGTAAAAGTTTGAAACTTTTTGGCACTTAGGGATCTTAAGAGAAAGTGTCAACACAATGTAGTCTGGAATAATCTAACAAGATGGAGTGAAAAATAGGACCTTTCCTTGCATAAAACCACCCACAAAAATGTTTCCACACTATCAATTTGTCCCCACAATATACAAATTAAAATAATGATACCTTACAACTTTTTATTCAATGCATTTGACACTATTTACGTCTGGAAACTTATTGCCATGACTAAATGGATTGAATTTTTAAATAATTGAGAGAGGTTATTATGGAGGGATCCTACATGACCATGTACCTTTAGAAATTTTTTTTTGAAGGTGTGACAGTTTTTGAGAAATAAACTATCAAATTTGACACTTAGGTCTCTTAAGGGAAAGCATCGCCACAATGATGTTGTATCCAACATTCGAGCAAGATGGGGTATAAAATATGACCTTTCCTAGAATAAAATTTCTCATCTAGACATGTTGGCACTATCAATTTAGCTTCTTAATGCATGAAATACAAAGTATGACTCTTGAAAGGATTTCCTTGAGTCAAGAAACTAAGGATAGAGTCTTAAAGTATGTATAAGAGTATTCAAGGATAGTAATGAAGAAACTGTAGAAACTCAAAATTGTCCTCAGCCTGTAGTCCCATTTTCTAACTAATTTATTTGTCTAACCATAATTTCTTCGTCTAATCCTAATTTCATCTAAACCCTAATTTTCATCTAGACTCAATTTTGGTCTTTTTCACTTTTCAATAATTAAATTAAATTTTAATTATTTAATTATTAGATAATTATTCTCTCTTTCATTATTTCATCAATTAAATAATTATAATTTAATTATTTAATCTCTAATTTAATTTCATCAATGATTAAATAAATATTATTATTTATGTAATCATCTTAACCTAAGCTTCCACTATAATTAATTAAATTTACTTATTTAATTAATTATTCATGACATCGAAAATAAATGATTTTTATTTATTTTATTTTGAAAACTTACCACAATTTCCTCTTTATTTAACTCTTTCATTTTCTATTTTATTTTTTGGTTAACTCTTCCATTTCTTCAAATTTCTCAACTTAACTCTTACATCTTTTCATTTCCCACTCCACATTTCACTTCCATTCTTCTATTTCAAAAATGAGCAACTCTTCCATTTTTCTATTTTAAAAATGAGAAATCTTCCTTTGCACATTCTCTCATTTGATCTTATCTATTGATCTTCTATTTGATCTTGTTTGTCGATTCTGCCAACTTCGTCTATTAATTTGAAATTCATCTATTCACATTTGGAACCACTATCTTCAAATATTTGCTTCCACCATTATTATCATAAGTCTTTTACTTTGTGTTGAACAAGACAACCAAGAGGGGGGGTGAATTAGTTGTAACAAATTTAACCTTTAAGAACTTCCACTAGAGATTAGATCAATTATCATTCACAAATCCTTTACTCTACTAATGTGATTAACCATTAAGTGTAAAAGTAGAAACTGAAAAACACCACACACATAATAACACCAGATTTACATGGAAAACCCAATAAGGGAAAAACCACGGTGAGGATTAGCTCACAATATAGAGAATATCAAATTGAATACAAAGGCTCACTGCCAGAGAAGGCTCACTGCTAAAATAGGACTCACTGTCCAACAAGGGTTAACCACCCAAAAGGCTTACTACCACAAAATTACAAAGAAGATAGAAGAGATTTGTTACAAAGAGAAAAAAATCTCAATGCAATAGAGATTTCCACCACAATTCACTCACACACTTGCAAACATGCTTGAATGATAGAATACACCTTCAGCTCATTGCTTCCAAAAACTCAAAATTAGATTTCACATTGATTTTCTCAACCTCGCATCACATACAAATTTTTTCATATCTATCTCACATCTATCTTGCTTTCATTCATCTTCTTTCTACATCTCAGCATCTATTTATACCATCTTCAACTTTGAAACTCATCTAAAGTCAACCACACACCATTTGTATTTACAAATTCAAATTAGGTCGATGCCAAAGCATTCTACGATAGAATTAGAATGAGGGCGACCCAAACACACACTCATAAGGAGGACCTAAATAAGTCCCAACATGCCTCAAGACGCTTCCATAAGCTTCATAAGTAGGTTAAACGCAAGGTCAACCAAACCAATATAAAACACATAAATCAATTAAGCACATGCAACCTTAGCACGATCCAATCTTTTCGGATAACAAAATTAACTTGAACACAACCTTAACAACTTCTCTTGAGAACCTCAAGTCAAAAGACTCGAACAAGAAGAAATATAGAGAAACAACATTTCTTCTGGACCTTAGCCAGATACATAGAAAAGCATAGTTCACAAGTGGTGAACATAGCTCACACTATACAATGATCTAGAAACCCAAAATCTAGATATAGCAACTTCCAACAACCAAGATCAATACCTCAGATCCTTACTAGCATAGCAGCAAATCCCAGAGTAAACATTGAAACCTACAACCTTTCTTTATTACAATTTTCTCAATATCCTAGTTGACATATATAGCCAATACCCATCATTTCTCAATATTCTCGACATATATAGCCAATAACCATCATTCATGACATCAATCACAACAAAAACTAGAGTTGGAAACTAGTTAACTAGTTGACATCAATGACAACACCTTCATACTTGTAACAATCTCCCCCTTTGGCATTGATGACAACACATGATGTGAAAAACCATCAAAAAAAACACAATAGCTCTCAACACATTTTCCCATGATTTTACTTTCTCCCCCTTAGTAGATAAATTTTTTAACATGGCACTTTCTCCCCCTTTGACATCAATGGAAAAGGAAAAAGATGTTTTACATTGATTTCCCCTTTGGAATTAAGAACAAAATACTCTTTCAATGACAACACATGACACTACCTATTCCCCCTGAGAGGTAACCACCAAACATGAGTCCATAAGAAAGATATATCCATAGATCCACTGGACTAATGCATCTCCATATACATCTAGTTCAAGAAAGGAGGGGCAATAACCCCTAACTTCTCTCGGAGATACTCAAAAGTATCTTTAGGAGGAGCCTTAGTAAATATGTCAGCAACTTGATCCTTCATAGGTACATACTCAAGCTTTACTTCATTTTCCACAACCTTTTCTCTCAAAAATTGATATATGATAGATATATGCTTTGTCCTTGAGTGTATCACTAGATTCTTTGAAATGTTAATTGCACTTGTATTATTGTAGAAGATAGAAATGGGATCATCATACATTACTCTAATGTCTTTCAATGTTTGTCTCATCCAAAAAGATTGTGTACAACAAGATGCTGCAACAATATACTCAACCTTTGTAGTGGAAAAGGAAACTAAATCTTGCTTTTTACTCAACCAAGTCACTAATTTGCAGCCAAGAAAGAATACATGACCACTTGTACATTTTTTGTCATCAACACAACTTGCCCATTCTGCATCTGCATAAGCACTTAGTGTAAAATTAGTATCTGTAGGATACCATAAGCCATAATCTAGAGTTCCATTCAAATATCTAAATATCCTCTTAACAGAAGTGACAAGTGTTTCTCCAGGATCTTCTTGAAATCTAGCCACAAGATAGACTGCATGCATGACATCTAGTCTAGTAGCAGTTAAACACAAAAATCCTCCAATTATAGATCTATATTTTCTCTAATCAGCCTTAGGTGAATCATCATCTTTACTCAATTTTAAGCTAGTCACCATAGGAGTCCATACCAATTTGGAACCATCAATCCCAAACTTCTTCAACATTTCTCTTACATAATTTGACTATGAAATAAAAATCCCTTTCTCTGTTTGATTAATTTGCAGCCTAAGAAAGAAATTCATCTCACCAAACATAGACATCTCAAATTATTTTTGCATTGCTTCAACAAACATCTTGCACATTGTTTCATTTCCTCCAAAGATAATGTCATCAACATATACAACCACTATCAAGATCTTGCCATTTTCAATTTTAAAGTACATATTACTATCTATCATACCTTTGTTGAAACCTTGTTGAATCAAATATCTATATAACCTTGCATACCAAGCTCTAGGAGCTTTCTTCAATCCATATAAAGCCTTCTTTAATCTTAAAATCATATCCGGTTGATTTGACAACTGAAATCCTTTTGGTTGTTCCATGTAGACTTCTTCTTCCAATTCACCATTCAAAAATGAAAACTTAACATCCATTTGATAAACTTTAAAATATTTATGAGCGGAAATGCTAAAACATTTTTGATAGCTTCCATCTTTGCCACTAGGGCAACAGTCTCCTAAAAATCTATACCTTCTACTTGTGAATAACCTTTACATACAAGTCTTGTTTTATTTCTAACCACTTCTCCATTCTCATTCAACTTGTTTTTGAATACCCATTTTGATCCAAGTATATTTTTATCTGTCGGTTTAGGGACCAATTCCCAAGTTTGATTCTTCTCAATCTGCATGAGTTCTTCTTACATAGCTTTCATCCAATGCTCATCATTACATGATTCACTCACTATATTTGGTTCAACTTCAGAAAGTAAGCACAAATTTATTTCATCAGCAACAACTCTACTTCTTGTCAATACTCCTTTCCTCTTGTCTCCAATGATTTGACTTTTTGAATTATTTTTCTGCACATATTTAGGTGTCTTTAGGGACACCACCGAAGCTTCTTCTTCTTCATTATTCTTCTCCTATTCTTCCATAAATTCTTCTATTCTTATGCAATTAGGTTCATTAGATACATATCCATCAACTTCAATTGAATTATTCAATGCTTCATCAACCTTGACATTTGTGCTCTCTATAATATTTCTCAGTCTTTTATTGAAACATCTATAAGCTTTGCTTCTAGTAGAGTATCCAAGGAAGATACCTTCATCACATCTAGCATCAAACTTCCCTAGATTTTCTTCATCCCGTCTGATATAACATTTTCTTCCAAATACCTTGAAATACTTGATAGTGGGAATTCTTCCACACCATAGCTCATAGGGGGTCTTAGTACTATTATCTTTTTCTTTAACTTGATTGAACACATAAACAACAATGTGACTAGCTTCTCTCCAATAAAATGCAGGTAGAAGTTCCTCTATAATCATTGATATAGAAGCTTCTTGAATTGTTTTGTTATTTCTTTCAACAATTCCATTCTATTGAGGAGTTCTAGGAGAAGATAACTGTCTTTTTATTCCATGGACCTCACAAAACATATTCGACTCATTGCAAGTGAATTCACCACCTCTATTAGACCTCAAACATTTTATTCTCAAATTTGCTTCATTCTCTACCATAGCCTTAAATGTCTTGAATCTATCTAATGCATCAGATTTCTCTCTAAGAAAAGTAACCCATATATATCTAGAGTAATCATCAATCAGAAGCACAAAGTACATGTCACCTTGTAGACTTCTCACTCTTGTAGGACCATTGGGATCTATATGAATCAAATCTAGTAGTCTAATAGTAGATTGTTCCTTCAACCTAAAGCAATTTCTAGCTTGCTTTCCAAACTAACAATTATTGAAATTAACATTAATAGGCTTTGTAATCCTTGATAAATCTCTCACAACTTGTACTACATTGATCCTTTCCAAGTTATCAAAATTCATGTGACACATTCTTCGGTGCCATAACCAACTACCATTAATTTGAGTCATAAAGCAATGACCATTTGCACCCTTAAGTTAATAAATATTTCCTTCAAACTTCTTACCATCACCATTCTGGATCCTTTCTTGATTTCACATCTCTCATCCTCAAATACAATATTATATCCCTTACTACACATTTTTCCAACACTTTAAAGATTATGCCTTAAGGCCTTAACATAGTAGACATCATTAGTATTATGCTTGCCATCAAAACTTACTAAACTTATTCCACAAATCTTAGCACTAGTATCATCTCCAAATTTAACTAAGCCTCCATCATAATTTTCAAGTTTAACAAACTTACTCTTATCACCAATCATGTGATGTGAAAAAACACTATTGACAACCCAATAGTTCTTTTCCTATTTAGCATGTAAGGTAGAAATCACAATATCTTCATCTTTCTTTAGAGAACTTTCCTTAACCTATCTTTCAGTATTGGCAGAAGTAGATTCATCTTTTATAGCCAAGAACAATCATTCATTATCATCAAAATCTCCATAACTAGACTCTTCCTCAGGAATACCAACATCTTCATTTACATGATATGCTCTCTTAGTCATCTTCCCTTTGTTTTCTTTGCTTAATCTATGTTTATTCTTCTTAGCTCTTTCTGGAAATCTAGAAGCATAGTGACCAATACCTCCAAAACTAAATAATTTAAAAGTTAATTTACCTTCATACTTACTGGAGCCCTTTTTCATTCTTCTTACAAAGTTATCTTCTACATCATCAAAGTTCTCTTCATCCAAATCTTCAACTTTTGTAGCCCTAAAAGTAGTTTCTATCCTCGATCCATTTCTCAAGCTAGGATTTCTCATTTCATAAGATGTTAGAATACCCAACAACTTATGTTTATTATGTCTTATAATTTGTATATTCCTCAATAGCAGATACCTTTTCACTATATGCATCAGGGAGAGTTCTAAGAATATTTTTCACAATCCTTGATTCATCCATTATAGCACCAAGTCCTCACATTCCACCTACTAGCTCATCCACTCTCTATACATAGGTTTTAATGTTTTCATCTTCAGACATTTGCAGGAGCTCAAATTATGCCTCAAAATTTTGCAACTTAGCTTCTTTGACCCTTTCATCTCCTTCATGCATCTTTTCCAATTCATCCCAAACTTCTTTAGCAGTCTTTAGATTTGCAACTTTTATTAACTCAAAATGTGAAAGACTATTCTTCAGAATTAACTTCTCCTTGTTGTGTCACTTCATGTGCCTTGATCTCATCATTTGTACTCATACAATTTTCAAAAGGAGTGTAAGCAGTCTTGTAAGCATTCTCAACATCATACCCACATTACTTGATGCAGGGGCATCCTAATGCACCCTTTTTGATGCAAATTATTGTTATGTGCTAAGCTTTGAGTTTTGATTTTTTTTGTGTCAATAAGGTCATGTAAGTCCATTTTGAGTCATTTGGAGTCATTATATCATGTTCCATGGTGTTTTGGAGTCATGTTGTAAAAAGTTTCTTAAGTTGCAAAATATTGTCAAAAATGTTGTCAAAAGTTGCAAATGATGTCATTAGTGTTAACAAGGAGTTCGAAGTCAGTTTCTATAGTTGGGATTTATTGGTACATGTTAAATATTCTATGTAATCTCAATTTACAAGGTTGGAGAAAGTTTTGAATGATGCCATGTTGAATATACATTTTTCTATGAAATTTGACTGCAATCTACTTTGTACGGCCTGGTACTAGATGGTATGGTATTGAAACCACTTGGAGAGATTGAAGGGAAGTCTTATATTTTTAATGCATTTGGTTTGGTATATTTTCATCAAGTTTTGCATGAGATATTCCATTTTTGGTGTCTATAGGTCTAAACCCTACCTAGGGTTTCCAGGGAGCATAATTTAATCACGACCAGAGTTTCCTTCATCCAAAATTCATGAAACCTAGTAGGAAACTCTATCCCATTCCTATCCACCTTCCTACAAGAGGAGGGGTCCTAACTTGTACATGTGAAGGATTACTAGTTGACGGTTTGTTGCTTCTTGTTCAGAAAATAGTCACAAACCCTAGTTTGGTGAAGGCCTAATGAAAACTATGTATTGTGTGTTGAAGGTAGGGTAGAGGAACATTGTGTCATGTTGTAGGGAGTCTACACAAGTCTAGTAACCATATGACTAATTCTCTTTTCCTTTGTTTGAATTCATCACCTTGTATGCTCTTAGTGGCAAAAATGCCTAATTTTGCATAAAACATTGCTTTGATCACTTGGCTAGGTCATGAATGCTTGGAATCCCATGAAATGTATTGGAATGGGTTTGCACAAGTCCATAACATCATGTTACATGCTGTCCCATTTTTTTTGCTTTGGTGGTGTACCATTAGGCTTGTGAGAAAGTTACCAAAGATGAACAAAGTAACACTTTTGCCTTAGTTGCATTGAAGCCTTGTGGGAAGAAATGTGTCAAAGTGTCTATGAGTGAGTCTTTCCTCTAAATTATATTGGTATTAGAGCCAATAAAGTCAATAAAAATTTAGTTTAGTGTGTTGTGATCAGTAAAGATTTCTCCAAGGGTGATTACTGTTGAAAGAGAAATAGAAAGGTTGGCCAAAGAGATGGGAGAAAACTTTCCCAAGAGATGAGAGAGATGAGAGTAAGTCTTTATGCAAGGATTGGAGCAATTAAGATAAATAAGAGAAGACTTGTGTGATCATAGGAGATTTGAGTAATTAGGAAGAAGAGATGGATGAGAAAAATCCACCACAAGAAGAACATCATGGGGATAGAGATGTTGAATAGTCTGAGGTGAAGGTTCCAAATTGAATATGGAACTCCCAGTGTATTCAAGTAGTCTAAACAATGAGGAAATTCTTGATTGATTGGGGAATTAGACAAACATTTTGAATTTGAAGATGTGCCTAAGGAACAAAAAGTGAATTTGGAAAGAAAAAATTTGAAGGGCCATGCATCCCTTTGGTGGGCTATGTGCAAGAAGAGATAAGGAAGAAAGGAAAGGAAAAGATCACCTCTTGAGGTATAATGGTTGCAAAGTTGAAAGGTAAATTTCTACCTAGTGATTATGCCAATCAATTGTATATACAACTACAAATTTTGAAGCAAAAAGACATGGATGTAAAGACATATATATAAGAATGATACAAACTGAGTATTAGGTCATGCCATATGGAAGAGGATGTTGATAAGGTTGCAAAGTATTTGAATGGACTAAAATATAGCCGACAAGATGAACTAAGTCTCACAAGCCCTAAAGTAGTAGAAGAATGTTACCAACTATCCATAAAGGTTGAAGACAAGTTGAAAAGAAGACAAGAGAAATAGAGCAGAGGTAGGGGAAGTAATTTTAGAGGAAGAGGATCATTTTTTGATTCAAGATAGTCACAAGAGGGTCAAGGAGAGACAAGTAATTCTCAAGAACAAGCCTCAGAATCAAGGGGTAGTTTTAGAGGAAGAAGAACAAATTTTAGGGGCAGATTTGGGAGTAGAGGAGGATCAAGTGGATTCACTAGAAAGTTTTATAAATGTAATGAATTTGTAGGTCATCAAGCATGTAAATTCCTTGAAGAATATTCATCTACTTCTTTTGGGAATGAAATGAGAAATCAAGTTGCACAAGGTGGAGATGTTGAAAGTGTAAATTCTTCACCACAAATTGAAGAACCAAAAGTTGGAGAGTTTTTGCTGATGAGGAGAACCTTGATCAAAGTTCCTATGGAGAAGGCACCACCCCAAAGAAGATCACTCTTCAAGACCACTTGAAAAAGCCAAGGTAAATTTTGTCAGGTTGTCATTGATTCTGGTAGTATTGATAACTTGGTTTTTGTTGAAATAGTAGAAAAGATAAAATTGAAAATATTACCCCATGCCACTCCATATAAGGTATCATGGTTAAACTAATGGAAACAAGTGTTAATAAATTAGAAAAGTTTGGTAGAATTCCAAATAGTGAGATACAAGGACAAATTTTTGTGTGACATCATTCCCATGGATGTTTTCCATATGTTACTAGGTAGAACATGGCAATATGATAGGAAGGCAACCCATGATGGTAGGAAAAACACCAATGTCATAGAGAAGGATGGGGTCTCTTACACTCTCACACCTTTGAAAGAAGAAGGTCAAGAACCACAAGTGGGATCTAGTGTGATGTTGGTAGGAGAGAAGGAGTTCATTAATACCTTGAAAGAAGAGGAAATGGGCTTTACAATCATAACCAGACCTAGGACAGTTGTGACAACAGTTAATATGGATGACTTTCCTTTGGGGATCCAAAATTTTCTCAAGGAACATGTTGACATAGTGGTAGATGAAATACCAAAGAGAGGTATCAGTCCTCATGTAGAGTTGCTAGAATGGGAAGACAAACCTTTCAATTTAGTTGAAGATACTAAGCATTTGCAATTAGAATATGAGAATGCAACCCAAGTTACCTTTAAATTTCTTAAGTAGTTTGGTGGATGCAACCCAATACAAGATGGTGTTAAGGGGCTCAATCCCAAGCTAGAGGTTTAGTTTTTTTTTTGTAAACCAATATGAATAGAGAAAAGGAGAATGCCATTCACTATGAAAATTCAATGGAGAGGGAAACAATAAATGTTACAGATTTGGGAGATAAAGTTCATGTTGTTGACTCTCAGACCAAGTCCCTCCAATCAAAAATTGACATGTTGAAAGTATCATTGGATGAGTGTGGAAAACATAACTCAACTGCAATGTAGGGGTCTCATCAAAATATGAGAAGTAATGGCATTGAAGAGGTAGGGAGACCTAAACCTTTTTTGTATTCCACTAAGGATGAAGAATATACACATCAATTGCACACATTAAAAAATGAGATATTGGAAGTTAGACATGCTTTGCTTCTTTTAGAAGGGGATAGAAAAAATGATCAAGATCCTATGCTTGATGCCATAATGGATAGAGACAAAAAGAGGAGACAAAATGCTCTCATTGAGATTGAACAAATGAGTGATATAGTCTCAGTTATGGTACTCAAACTAGTGGACAAGAGAACAAATGCAACAATGTTGCTAGGGATAGTCAAAGGTGCAGATCATCCAATAGGTTCAAGAAAGCATAACCTTTTGGATATGTATTCTTAGTTGAATGATAAGTGGTAGAGGAGTGAGAGACCTAAGGTAAAAATGAAACAAGGTGTTGTGATGGAGAGAGATCCAAGGGTTGATACAAAGCTTAGATTAGATATAGAGTTATAATGTGTATTAAATGTTAGTACTCACTTACAACAAATTATCTATGAATGGGCTGAAAATACAAGTTTAGGGAAAAGGGTTGCTGAAATTCTTTTGGACAATTCTGAAGATGAATTTGAGACATGGTTTTCTACAAACAATTATGATACACATAAACTGGATGGAAGAGAAGAAACTTATGTTGGTGAATCATTTTTTAGAACCTAACTATGTAGAGGTTCAATAGCATGGTCTACAAGAACACACAAAAGAAGACATTCTTGATGGGGATCTAAAAAAAATTCAAAGAGAAAATTGCTATTGTAATGTAGGGAATCCATCAACAAGTAAGAGAGCAGCTACAAAGTAGAGTTAGCAGATGCAAGCAAAGGGTAGATGTGAAAATAAGGGAAGTTGATTTCAAGGGTGAATATTTGATTCCTAATTTGTACCCCTATATAGGTGATATCATTGCAGATGGTGAGAAAAATTCATAATCATTCTTAGATGCTAGATGCTAGTTGGTTGTACTATTGTAGACCTCAATTCAAGTGGAGCTTGAATTTTTTCTCTTTGGGGAGTATGATGTAGGGGCATCCTGATTCACCCTTTTTGATGCAAATTGTTGTTATGTGCTAAGCTTTGAGTTATGTTTTTTTTGGTGTCAATAAGGTCATGTAAGATCATTTTGAGTGATTTGGAGTCATTATATGGTGTTCCATGGTGTTTTGGAGTCATGCTGTAAAAAGTTGCTTAAGTTGCAAAATATTGTCAAAAATGTTGTCAAAAGTTGCAAATGATGTCATTAGTGTTAATAAGGAGTTAAAATTCAGTTTCTTTAGTTGGGATTGATTGAGACATATGAAATATGCTATGTAATCTTGATCTATAAGGTTGGCAAAATTTTTGAATGAGAAAATCATCATTTTTCCATGTTGAATATTGCATTTTTCTATGAAATTTTGTTGTAATATGCTTTATACGGCCTGGTACCAGATGGTATGGTATTGAAACCACTTAGAGAGGTTGAAGCATAGTCTTATATTTTTAATGCATTTGGTTTGGTATATTTTCATCAATTTTTGCATGAGATATTCCATTTTTTGGTGTCTACAAGTCTGAACCCTACCTAGGGTTTCCAAGGAGGATAATTTAATCATGGGAAGAGTTTGATTTGTCCAAAATTCATGAAACCTAGTAGGAAAATCTATCCCATGCCTATCCAAATTCCTACAAGATGAGGGGTCCTAACTTGCATGTGTGAAGGAATACTAGTTGACAGTTTGTTGCTTCTTGTTGGGAAAACAGTCACAAACCCTAGTTTGGTGAAGGCCTAATGAAAACTATGTATTGTGTGTTGAAGTTAGGGTAGAGGAACATTGTGTCATGTTGTAAGGATTCTACACAAGTCTAGTAACAATATGAATAATTCTCTTTTCCTTTTTTTGAAGTCATCACCTTGTATGCTCCTAGTGGAAGCAATGCCTAATTTTGCATAGAACATTGCTTTGATCACTTGGTTGGGTCATGAATTCTTGGAAGCCCATTAAAGGTATTGGAACAAGTCTACACAAGTCCATAACATCATGTTAAATTTTGTCCCATTGTTTTTACCTAGGTGGTCTACCATTAGGCTTGTGAGCAAGTTACCAAAGATGAACAAAGTACCACTTTTTCCTTAGTTGCATTGAAGCCTTGTGAGAAATTTGTCAAAGTGTCTATGAGTGAGTACTTCCTCTGCATTAGTACTCCATATATCCTTCCATATTTATCTTCTAGAGGGAATAGTTAGTTCCATCGAACCTAGGACACTCAATAGTGATCTTGCTCATCATCTCAGACCTTCCTTAAGCAGTTAAGCTATTCTCCAAGGAACCAAGATCTGATACCAATTCTTGAACAAGACATTTGAGAGGGGGGGTGAATCAATTTTTTAAAAAATAACCTTTAAGAACTTCCACTAGAGATTATATCAATTATCATTCACAAATCCTTTACTCTACTAATGTGATTAACCATTAAGTGCAAAAGTAGAAACTAAAAAACATCATGCACACAATAACACCAGATTTACATGGAAAACCCAATAAGGGAAAAAACATGGTGAGGATTAGCTCACAACATAGAGAATATGAAAATAAAATACAAAGGATTACTACCAAAGAAGGCTCACTTCCAAAACAAGACTCATTGTTTGGATCAGGACTCACTGTCCAACAAGGGTTAACCACTTGGAGGGCTCACTTCCACAAAATTACAAAGATAGAAGAGATTTTTTATAGAGAGAAAACAATCTCAATGCAATAGATATTTCCACCACAATTCACTCACACTTTTAGACATGCTTGAATGATAGAGTACACCTTTAGCTCACTGCTTCTAGAAACTCACAATTAGATTTCACATTGATCTGCTCAACCTCGCATCTATCTTGTTTGTATCCATTTTATTTCTACATATCAACCTCTATTTATACCATCTTCAACTTTGAAACTCATCCAAAGTCATCCACACACCAATTGTATTTACAAATTGAAATTTGGTTGGTGCCAAATCATTCTACGGTGGAATTAGAATGAGGGTGACCCAAACACACACTCATAAGGAGGACCTAAATAAGTACCAACATGACTCAACACACTTCCATAAACTTCGTAAGTAGTGTTAAACACAAGGTTAACCAAACCAGTGTAAAACACATAAATCAATTAAGCACACATAGCTTAGCATGATCCAATCTTTCCAAATAACAAAATTAACTTGAACACAACCTCAAAAACTTATCTTGAGAACCGCAAGTCAAAAGACTTGAACAAGAATAAATCTGGAGCAACAACATTTCTCCCTAACCTCAGCCAGATACATAGAAAAGCATAGTTCACAACTGGTGAACATAACTCGCACTATACAATGATCTAGAAACCCAAAATTTGGATATAGCAACTTTCAACAAATAGGAACAATACCTCAAATCCTTACTAACATAGCAGCAAATCCCAAAGCAAAACCTAGAGCAAACATTGAATACCTACAACCTTTCTTTATTACAATTTTCTCAATATCCTTGACATATATAGCTAATAACCATCATTTCTCAATATCCTCGACATATATAGCCAATAACAATTATTCATGACATAAATGACAACAACAAATGGTTGGAAACCAAATAGCCAGTTGACATCAATGAAAACAACTTCATACTTGCAACACTTTGTTCACTCCAAAAAATTGAGTAACATATCACAAAGCTTTAAAAGTAAAGAGGAGAAGGGAAATATAATTTATTCAATCATGGAATAAGAGGTATAATTCATGTTTTATATTCTTTCATTTCATCTTTTATGTCAGATTGTTTTCTATTACTTGATTGGGAATTTTAAGCTTGTTATTAATAGTTTGGTGGTTGTTGTGCAAGTTTCAAGCTTTCAAATCTGATTTTCTCTATCTATAATTGGTGAACTTGACACATGAAGAACATTTTATTTTTGGATAACCTTCTTGTGTACAAGTTTTAGTGTTTTCTAACTTGTTGGTTGTGGATAAATTTAAGAATATTTGAAATACAACCTTTTAGGAGCTTTTTCAGGATAATAAATACCACGGTTGCATCCAAAATCACTGAGCCATAAATTTTCATATATTATTACCCCATATTTTGACACAAAATTACATTCTAGATGTAAAAATGTGATTTTTTGTTGTTTTTAGGTTTTGTGATGCTTTTGTCTTGCAGAGAGATGCTTTTGTCTTGCAGAGTGATGCTTTTATCTTGTAGAGAGATGCTTTTTCCTTGCAGAGTGATGCTTTTGTCTTGCAAAGTGATGCTTTTTTCTTACAAAGTGATGCTTTTGTTTGCAGAGCGGAACTTTTATTTGCAAAAAGTTAAATTTTGTTTCTATTTTTTTTCTTTCTATTTTGGTCAATCAGTATTTGTTTTCTAGTGTTTTGTTACTAATCATTGTTTTTAGTTGTGTGGAAAATATTGGGAAGGTATATATTTTTTTGAAACTACTAATCTTGTTTTCTTGTAGCTCAATTGTCAAATATTTTCTTTCAAACTCCTAACATAGTTGTTGCAGGACGTTGTCAAAGGCTTATTGTGAACTACTAACTAGTTTTTGTAGGTTTGATTGTCACATAATCAAGCTTGAAACGTTGTGTCTTTTTTAGATTAGTTGAAATTTAGATTTTTTAGGTTAAAAAGAATTTTTTTTTCATGTTGTGTGTGCTTGCACGTTGTGTCTCAACCTGAGCTAGTGTGTATGTATCATCTCCCCTTATGCATGTGTTTGATCTTGGGTGATGAGAAATACACATTAGTCTCCTTTTTATTTTTTAGTAGGAGGCCTACTTGGGGATTTTATCACCCTAAGCATGTTTCTCGATGGGCTATTCAAATGGGGGAGAATGAAATTTGTACCCCAAGGAGTGGCCAATGTCATTCAAAGCCAAGTTGTTAGACCCTCAGTCCACTAAGACTTTCTAGTGATGTGAGGGGGAGTGGGCCTCCTAGTTCTCAAGCTATTACAAATGAGATCTTTGTTCATGACAGTCCCCAACTAGACACCTCTTATTTTTAGAATCCTATAAGCCTTTAGCCATAAGCTTAGTGTTGTGTAGTGTACAGTAACATGCACAAATTTACTCACCACATACACCCCTAAGTTGAGACAGGAATCATTTGGTTAGAATTCTAAGCCTCCTAAGGAGAGAGGAAAGGTGAGCATGTTGTCGTATTGAGCCTGTACCACTAGACCTCTAGCTATCTACTCTTGAAATTGAAGCATTTTATGTTGAGATTGGTGAATTAGTACTTTGGTGTGGTGGGCCCACACTAGGAAAACAAACCTAATTTAATAACTAGGTTATGCTTGTCTTAAGAGTTTCTTTATTTGTGTTAAACTTGTGAAGTCATTGGGCCCTTCTCCCTTAAGCTATACCCTTTTCAGTCTAGAGTCAACAACCAATTTGTCTTCCAAGTTTTTCTAAGTGTATATTATGTTAAAATTGAAACCCCCTTGAAAATAACACTTTAAACACTCTATTCTTAGGGAGACAACCATAGTCTACATTAAAACAAGTTAGGGTATATCCTTTGAATCCAAAATTTGAACTTAAGTGACCTAAGACTTACCAAATTTCTTTGGTTTTAGCTTTCCACATCCACCTTTGCATCTCAAATCTTAATTGCATCCTTAGGTTATATTTTGATTTATTTCCTAGGGTCAATCCTTGGTTTTATTTGCATCCTTAGGTTAAATTTTGGTCTTCCTCCTTGGTCAAATCCTTGGTTGGTCTATCCTTCTTTGGTTAACCATTGGTTGTCTTTTCATCCTTAGGTTGTTCTTGCATCCATTGGTTAAAGTTTGGTTATCCTTGCATCCATAGCTAAAACTCATAAATCACACACCAATCTAACTATCATTTCTAGTCCATAGTTTCCTCTTTCAGGTGTCTTGAATCTCATCCAAATCCCATTGTCTTATTTATAGTTTCCCTAAACTCATATGTCTAGTTTGGGTGTGACTAGTCTCCCATATTCATCTTTTAAGATTCTAGGCTTCTCTTGAGATCACTTAGGTCTATTACCATTCATATCCATTCATAATTCATCCACTATTGGTTTTTCCCTAGTTATATTGTGCTTCAACCATAAACATTCTTTGGGGTTGTCTTGATTTCTTGTCTTTTCATCTTTTCACCAACGGTTGGCTTTAAAACTCATAAGTCTATTTTAAGGTTAATCCACATCTATTATCTTTCTCATTTCTATCTTTTGGAGATCTAGCTATCCCTTTTGGTTACTTTGGTTAGCCATTATCTTTCAAGGTCAAATTCTAAACCGACAATCATGATCACTTATCCTCACCATCCTTAGCCATCCTTAACACATATCCCATTTAATATCTATCATCCTTCATTTGCATCCTTTTCATAATCATTTCATTTCAAAAAATTTAAAAATTCAAAAAATCATTAAAAACTTTAAAAACCCAAAAAATCATAAAAACTTCAAAATCCAAAAACAAAAAAACTTTTAAAATCCAAAAAAATTAAAAAATTTCAAAAATCCAAAAAAGAAAAAAACTAAAAAAAAAATGTATTTGATTTCTTGTCCTTATCTCTTACTAAGGTTTAGAATACAACCAAGGATCTACTCACACATTCACATCAAGCTCATATTCACTCAACCAATGGTACAATATCAATATTTGAACATGCTTAATCAAAACAACACACATATTTATCAAGCATCAAATTATCAAAACATAAACCTAACCATGAGTCCTAGCCAAATTTAAACTTCAATTCTCCATAAAATATCATTCCAATGCAATAATCAATAACAAAATAAATTCTAGTACAAGTGCAAGCTCTGACACAACAGGTGGCTAATCTAGAAGCCTCTAGACTTAAAAAGAAATACACAATGGACATATTCCCTTATCCCATTGCTATAAGTACACACAATACCTCCCAACCCTTCATAACAATCACTCATAAGCCCTAGTCATCCGTCTATCTACCATCACTATCAACAACCAATTAACACAATCCATCCCATTGATCCCCAATCAACATCCATTAGTTGTCCTTATCCTAACCTTGATAAGGGAAACCAATATTCCATCCAAATCCTTCCTCAAAATAAAACCATATCACAGAGCCCTATTATTATAGCCTCCACCTCTTCTCATAATCCTTCATCCTCTAAACCATTACCATTCACTCCATCCCAATCCATAAATCCATCCAAGAAAAGCACATTTTTCAATGATCTCCTAGGAAAAATAAAAAAGAATGCTCAAATCTGACATGAAAAAAAGGTTGGAAAATTGCATCACATTGCTAATCCTACACCCTCCAACCCTCTTCCACCATCATTCACTCCATCACCTACCAAACTCAAAAAAATTCTTGCTATTGAAACTCCATTATTGCCATGCCAAGATCTTGAGTCCACTCAAGAAAATCCTATCATTGTCTAAGATCGCATTCCCTTGTCTAAGCCATTGGATATATGTCAAGAGAAAATTCAAAAGCATGATGAAATAAAATAAAATAAAAATAAAGATCAAGTTACCCAAAAATTCCCTATAGATCATTATGATATACAAGTTAAATCAATCCTTGATCATAATCCAATCCTTGATTCTACCTAAAAATCACCTCTAGATTATCATGGCATCCATGATAATAAAATACTTGACCATGATCCTATCCTTTAGTTCATCAAAGAAAACCCTCTAGATGCTCATGATATCCAAGTTAATCCCTTCCCCAATCAAGATTATATTCCTAATCATGTCATCCAAGATAAACGAATAATTACTCAAGATCCTAGCCATGATCAAGAATTCCAAAATGATCCCCTCATTGACCTTTATACCATCCATGACCACGAACATGAAATTGATCCTATCCATACTCCAACTAGCTCCATTTACCAAGACGAGAGACTTTCCTCCCTTGGACACATAGATAATCAAATAAATGACATCGGTAACATGAAAGAAGAACATAAAGAAGCTACTATGGATCATATCAAACAAGAAGGTAAATAAGCTACTATCAATCAAATCAAACAAGAAGACACAAAATCTACCATAGATCAAATTGACATTCCAAATGATCAAGAAGAAACAACCATGATAGAGGTTCAAGCTTCAATATATTATCAACTAGGATCATCTAATTTTATCAAAGCAAGCTTTCTTGCAAAAGAGAAAATACCAAATATTAATGGTTTCCAACTACACAATGATGGGTTAGAATATTGCTTCCAAAAAAAAAAATTACCCCATGACAAATAGAATCTGTCAGAGCATTTATTTATCAAGGAAGAGGATTAGGCCTACATGAGCAAGGCATTTTAGAACTAGTTCAATTATATGCAAATCTTTGACATCAAGGTCTTGGTTAATCTTCAATCAACAAATAAAATGATGTTAGTGGTACCTCCATGATATTGGGGGAAACTTTATCTAATACAAACATCAAAATTGGGGCCATGATTAGTTCTTACCATAAGGTTGTTTCCAACACTCCTTTCATCCCTACCATATACCATCATTCCCAATTGATTAAACCTTTCGTTTGGAACCAACAAAAACAAAATTCTTATAAATGAAAAGTCTTAAATCAAATGAGAAATGCCATTGAATCCAAAAATAAACATGGAAAAATTAGGTTAAAATGGACCCCAAAGAAAAATGGATCAAGTAAAGAAAAAAGTCCAAATATAAAAGTCAATCAAGATGTGAAGCCACAAGAAAAGAGGTTTCCCACATATAACAAATGTACACTTCCTTCAAAATGGTCATCACACAAGGCATATACAAGTGTTGTTTCCAAACACTATCCAATTCAAAATTCCAAACTCCGTCATCCAAACTTCCAAAGAATTCATCCACAACTACCATCACTAATCATAATCCAACATCTCACCTAAAGTCTAAAAATCCTACTTCACAAATCCACCACATCTTGGTAGTAACTCTTTATCATAAGGAATCTCATGGTATTTTATCATGATGTGCATATTATGATAAGGCCAACCATAGTATTTGAAAGGATCACAACAATATCCATCAGTTGTATGCAAGCTCCTTGATCTTGACAAGGCAAATACTCTATAATGGTTACTATTGGCATATTATGGCACCAGTCTCTACATCAACACCATAAAAGGATTTAGTATAGTCAGTGATTAGATAAAACATCAAGGCCATCTAGAAAAATATTAAAAGAAAAAAAAATTCACCTTGATGAAAACCTAGAAAACAGGCATCTTGAGTGACAAAAAAATTGAAAATTTTGAAAAAAAATAGTAAAAATAAAAAAAATTGTCTAATAGTGAAAAATTTGGTGGTGTTTTGGATAAGTACCATGATGAAAACCTAGCAAACATGCGTCATGTGTAAAATTAATTATCTATGTGGACCATTACACTTAGGGGCAAGTTGTTTCATCTTTCATACCTTTCCCATGACATTTTCATCCGTTTATCGAATCCATATCATTTCCACCTATCTATCCAATACATATTTGTTGTTTCCATCCATATTCCATACTCACCTTGATCTTGATAAGGATTGGGGCACACACATAAATCATGCTTTGTAAAACTCTTGACATGTCTATCCTTTGGTTATATATTATCCATCAAATATCACATCGTTTCCTACATAAAACTATCCAAACCTATATCTTAGATAAAAAAATTTGTTCCTATGAAACATATTCCTTGGAGATTATATACTAAATCCTCCATCCAATAATCCTCATGTCTTCTATCATTTACCAAAGAAATCCATTATCCTTTTACCCCTATCATAGGACTTGGTTTTCCCTTGTCATTGGTTCTAAGCTTCCATTGTCCTAGCCAACATCCTTCCATAATCTCACCAATTCCTAAGGTTAGTCATTTCAAATGCAACAATCCTAAACCATACAGTCTTGCTATGTAATCTAGTGCATCATCCAAAGCATTCCTTGGTTTTCTTCACAACCTTGTTGTAAATTTTGATCCTTTAGTCATATTTTCATTATTGAGATATTTCTTTCTCTATCCTCATGTCAATTTTGAGATGTTTCCTCATCAATCAATCTATAAATTAATCTGTCCTTACATCATTCAATCATCAATCAATCTATTCATCACTCAATCAATTAATCAATTGGTTTTCATCTTGACTAGGGGTAAGATCATGTTTGTATTTGTATCCTTGTACATCATTTCTCACTTTCTTGTGTGTGTCTTTCACATTCATTTGTCATGGTCCTCATTGCATATCTCCTACAATAATCAAACCACACTCATATCACTCATTATTCACATTTCATTATCATACCCTAATAAATTTATCCATCAACATCCATTTTCCTTAATAAATTTTCCCTTTGCTAAGACTGGCACTTTTCCTAGATACAAATTGAATATCTTTCAAATACTGAGCTTAAAAAATCACACAATAAAAAAAAACCTATCAAGCTATTCTTCTTGTCTAACTAATCAATTGCCTATCTTCAACATCTTTCTTTGTCTATGGTCTTTTGTCTCTTTTCTATTCTATATCTTTTGCAAGAAGATCTAAATGGTTGTTAAATCGTTTGGTATAGTTGGTCTTATCTTTTATCTGATTTATTTGTTATCATGTTCCTATGCTACTTGAGAATATCCACAAGTGATTAGAGGAGCGATGATGGATCATGACCTTTTATCTTTGTTTTATATTTATGGTTCATCTTGACAATATGGCTAGGGAAATTAAGTTCTTAGTATGATTCATGACACTCCTTGTTTGCAATGCATCTATTTATGCAAAGGGATTATCTTTCACACCATGGTTTTTCCATACCTTGATATACGCCATCCCCTTGTAAAATAAAAATGCGCAATGATGATATATATGCACTTATCAAGGCTTATGATAATATATTCATCACTTTCCTTTCTACATCCTGGTAGGACTTGTGTAAAAATTATGTGGTTCTAGTTTTGATCCTCCCCATTTATGAGATTTTGAATGATTTGTATGGGTTAGGGTTTATTGGAATAATGATTGGGGTTTATCTTGGTTGGAAAAAAACCTACCAAAAACCTAACCCCTTGGTCACTTTTGTTGGAAACATAGTTTTCATTGCACCAAAATATTGACCTGTTAATGCCCGATACAACTGTGAGAGTTAACGGATCCATAGGAGGTGATTAAGCCATGTCATGAATCCTGAGGGGAGCACTAACCATCTGCCAAAAATATCCCCCTCAACATTACCCAAGGGGATTTGAACCCGACACCTTTGGATCTGATACCAATTGTTGGAAACACAGTTGTCGTTGCACCAAAAGATTGACTTGTTAATGCTTGATACAACTGTGAGAGTTAATGGATCCACAGTAGGTGGTTAAGCCATGTCATGAATCCCAAGGGGAGTGCTGACCATCTGCCAACAACTTTGATAACTTTTTCTAATCCTATGTTGAATGGTTTGGAAGGTTTTCCTTGTATCCATGTATTAACTATCCCCTTTTACCTAGTGCTACCATCTAGTCAATTATCATGAAAATCTCATCAATTTTATTATTATATGAGAATTTGGTTATGTTGATTCGAGGTCTTTTTCAAATTTTCTATCTAGTTAAATATTTGGCCATATGTCCTAAGTTTGGGTTGTGTGTATGTTTTATTAAATGGACCATGATCATGTTACATAGGAGATTTCCACATTTTAAAAAAACTTATGTGCATGTGCACAATGTTTCACTTAAGTGGCTTGGTTTGCCTCCTTGCTTACACCATGTGGTTGCACCACATTCCATCACAAACCTCCTTTGCATCACATTTTCCTCACTCTTCGTCAGTCCCCTTGGTGCGATATGCAATGACACTATTGATCACATACCTAAGGATAGGTGTCATAATCTAGCTCATCACACACTTCTTCACATTTCATTTTTCAAGTCATCGGGCCTAAAGAAAAATTGATGTGTGATGGCCACAAAATGAAGTTGGTAGAAAGGCCCAAAAGATGAAGGGGGTATGTGGAAACTTCTCAACTCATCATAGAACTCCTTTGCATCACATTTTATGAATCAAATATTTTAAAGCAAAAATAAATGTGTGAAGGATGTGTGATGACCATCAATCTTGTTTTAAAATAATTTGATTGACGATCAACATTCAAACATAAAAAACTAACTTATAGATTTTATTTTCTCGCTCAAGCGAGTCATCTCTCTATAATTAATGGTATATCCATTCAATTTGGCAGTCATAAAGTTGATAATTGAGTTTATTTTAACTATCTTGGAAAGAATTTTCAAGCATTCAAGGAAGCAAAGCTCTAGGCACATAGTTTTAAGTAAAGAGAAGCTAAGGTTTTCATGTAAGTCAGAATTTTTATCCTTTTATGCAAAATTTTTAGTTAAAAAAAAAAGGAACAGGGAATTTTAATTGCATAGGGTTTTTAAAATTGGGTTATTACAAATATTTGTGTTGAATTCTCTAAGGATAATCATTGAGCCCTAGTCTGAGTGGGGAAAATATTTATAGGGTTTCTTGCCTAATTTGAGTTACAAAATTGCATAGTCCTGCCAGGGTATTGAGTGAATAGAAAACCCTAGCATTTAAAATTAAATTGAAAATCCCTAGTTTGTTATTTTTACAAAATGAGTCAAGCCACTAAACCCTTGAAAGCTGAACATAAAGCCAAGAAGACAAAACCTGAAACAATAGAGGATAAACCTAAAACCAAAGGGGTTAAGTGAGATTTTGCAAGATTTATGGAAGATGGCCTTGTTGAATGTAAAAGACAACTGAGGAGGGGTTAATTAGTTGTACCTTAAAACTTCAAAACCCTCATTAACATTCAGATCCGCATTCATTCATTAAACCCTTAGTTTTTTTATGATGAATTAGCATCGAAAGAAAATAATAGAAACTACAACAACTTAACACCAAACACACAAGAACATTAGAATCATGTGGAAAACCAAGAAGGGAAAAACCATAGTGAGGATTAGCTCACAATATAAGTAATATCAACACTGAATACAATAGGGCTCACTATTAGAAGGGCTCATTGCCCAAAGAAGAAAGGCTCACTTCCATAATAGGAAATAAGATAGAGAAGGAATGTTACACAAAGAAGAGAATCTCAATGAAACAAGGAATCCACCACAATGACATCAACACTTTCATAGTCTAATTAAAGACTTCTAGCCACCTTCTGCTCACTACATCCAATAAACTAGAAATTGAAAGCTCACACTGCACTTCTCAATTACACACTACAATTTTGAATTTCACATCATTCACATCACAAACATCTATCTTTTATCTATCTTATCATCTCTCAACAACTCAACTCATACTTATACCATCCTCAACCTTGAAACCCTTTCCAATGTTGGCTATGCACCTCAAATGTGAAAATTCAAATTAGGTCAGCACCAAAACACTTTCATGGTAGATAGAAGTGAATGTGGACCACATCAAAACTTAATTGGGACCCAAATAAATAACACACAACCACACACTTCCACAAACAATATTTATCCTTCACATGTAGTGTAAACACCAAGTCAGTCTTTACTTGTGCAAACACCATTAAACTTTGAAGTACACACTTCCTCAAACCCAAGGATGACTTGTGAACCACATAACACACTCAAACATAATCTAGAATATTCTTCAAACACCCTAAAATCCAATAAACTCTTTTGCAACAACTTCCACTTGAGTAATTTATAGATCCAATACACTGACAACTCTTTCATACGTTGTCTCTTGAAAAAAAATCTTCTAAAGCACCAAACCTCAAATCCTCTTGACTAAGGTCAACTACCAACATCATCAACACACCTTCAAAATTGCAAGACCTAAAACATAGTTGCAGAGAAACACAGAGCAAGAATATTTCTCCTAGACACCTATGTAATACACAGTCACATATTAGTGAACACAATTCTTTTGTACGATGATCCAACACACCAAATCTTGAATATAACACCTCTTTACACTTCTCACCAACATATCAGAATCACATAGATAGATCTTCAACCTAGAAGAAATGCGGAGAAAAAATAGAACACAACTTTGTTACCTAAAACACCACTACAACACATTGTTTCCTCTTTTTTATCAAATTTTCTCAAAATCACTTGGAAACCAAGTACCAAATACATATCCTCATCATCTTCAACACTTTCACAACCATATATAGAAGCTTATCAAATAAAAACTAAAGATTGACACCAACTTTACTAATGACAACATAATGCAACTAATCAAAGCATCAACTACACTCTTGCAACCATCTCACTCAACTACAGACATCAATAACAACATAGAATTGTTGACATCAATGACAAAACCAACTGCTAATACTTGCAAAATACCTAATGGAGTTGTTCCTGGGGGGAAAAACAGTTGGAAAAGGGCCATTAGTGAGGGAATTCTATTTGATCACCTACAAGATTGGGCAAAAGAGATTGGAGATATCATAGTGCCTGAAAGGGTGGGATTTATTTCAATATGCATACTAAAGGTTAGTGATGAGGGACACACACTTGAAACCCACACAAATCACCACAATAGATACCAACACAGAAGATGCGAGACAAAAAAAAAACTCACTTTCAATTATTTTCTAGAAAATAAAATTATAGATTTAAAACTTACATGCTACAGCCTCATGGGCTTGATTCATTACACCAAAATCAACTTTGAAAACAAAATGTATTATTCAGAGCCACAATTTGCACTATTGGAGCCACCTTCTACAACTGCCACTTAAACCTTTTATTTTACCCAATAACCTCCTGAAAATGTTCTAGAAAGTTCAAATTTCCCTTTTGTTTTGGCACCAAAAGCCCCACATGTTTGATTTTTGGCCTAGTAAGAAATTTTAATGAAATTCACTTTTTAGAGGGGAAACTTTGTAAGGCCATAACTTTTGATCCAGGTGTCCAATTGGCTATTATAACATATCATTGGAAAGATCTCAAAAAAATCTACAACGTTGACTCCACCAAAGGTTGATTCGTTAAATTTTCAAGCTATTTCAGGGCCTCTAAGGTTTTCATATTTGAATTTGAAGTTGCATTGGAGAAATTTCCCAGGATGAAAAATTTAATACCTCCCAAACCATGAAAGGTATTGAGATGATTCTTTCGTGACTAGAAATGTTTTTTAGTTATGCTCCTTGGGGTAAAAATTTTAGGTCTATACAAGCTCATTTAGGATGACTTACTAAAAATAGTAAGTGACCATTTTTCCCCTTTTTTGACTCCTAACTGTCTTACACCCCTTAAGTGCCATCATGGAACTCAAAAAAACTAAATAAATTAAGGAAAAATCATTTTTTTTAGGTGATGCAAGATTTCCCTACACCATTGGATGCTCCTGCATCAGACACCCAAGGTAATTTGAAAAGTGACCTTGTCACTTCTCAGGAGTTAGAGGAAAACCAAGATGGTGAACCTTAGCCTCAGACAACCATGATGAATCTTCAAGATGTCTTCCTCTCCACTTCACCAAGTACTTTGCATATTTCCTATTTCTTGTGCTTCTACCCACACAACTATCTAGAATTTCTTCTATCTCCTCCTTTTCTGAAGTAGGTACTAGGATATTCTACTATACTTCTATTATTTCTTCATGAATTCATCCTTCATGATATTCTATTACATCTAAAATGTTAAACACAGGTGAAATATGGATTTCATCAAGCATTTCTACCTCATATTCATTTCCTGAATCATGCTTCTTCAGGATCATGCATGGTCCAAACTTCTTCATCTTTAACTTCTTGTATGTACCAACTAGAAACCTTTCCTTTTGCAAATAAACCATTACTTTATCTCCTACCTAGAACTCCTTATACCTCCTTTTTTTATTTTTCTTAGCCTTATATTGTGAGTTTATCTTATTGATATGTTTCTTCACCTCTTCGTGAAAATTCTTTAGGTGCTTAGAAAAATATTCAACCTCAACAGTACTCTTCTCCCCCTTATCCATCTTTCTTAGTTCAGAAGCAGTTCCTGGACTACTCCCATACACAATCTAGAATGGTGATTTACTAGTTGTCATGTTGACAGAATTGTTGTGAGCAAATTATGCATGTGGTATAATCAATTCTCAGCCCTTGGGCTTATCTCCTACTAAGCATCTTAGCAGGTTACCCAAACTCCTATTCACCACCTTTGTTTTTCCATCAGTTTTTGGATGGTGTGTAAAATTGAACTTCAAATCTCTCTTCAACTTCTTCCATAATGTCCTCCAGAAATAACCAAAAAATTTGGTATCTCTATCTGAAACTACTCTTTAGTAGACCATGTAGTCTCACCACCTCTCTAAAAAATAGCTCTGCAACATGAACATCACTAGTCTTATGAAACAAAATGAAATGTGACATCTTTGAAAATATATCCACCACCACAAATATGGAATCATGTACTCTCTGTGTCCTTGGAAAGCCAAGAACAAAATCCATGCTAATTTCCTCCCATGGCCTCTCAGGTATAGGTAATGGCTGATACAATCCAATATTTGGATTTGTTCCTTTTTTCATTTGACATACTCTATAACTTTGTGCAAACTTATTCACATCTTGTTATAACTATGGCCAATAATAATTCTCACTGACAAGAGCAATGGTCTTATCTCGATCGAAATGTGTAGCCAATCCTCCACTGTGCTTCTCCTTGATTAGATTCTCTCTCATAGAACTCCTTAGAATGCACAATTGTCTTCCTCTAAATAGCATCCCATCTTGGATTAAGAAGTCTAACCATATCATCCTATCCAATATAATAGATTCCAAACAAGCCTTCCAAGCTTCTACAAAGTCTGGATCTTTAGGATACAAACTCTTGAGTTCATTGAATCCAACAACCTCTATATTCATTTCTATCAACAATTTTTTCCTTCTACTCAAGGCATCTACAACTTTGTTTGACCTTGCACTCCTGTGCTTAAAAAAAAGGTATAACTTTGCAAAAAATCAACCCATTTTAAGTGCCTTTGATTTAACTTTCCTTGACTATTGAGATACTGTAAATCCTGGTGATCAGTATATAAAACAAATTAAACTGGAAAAAAATAGTGTCTCCATTTCTTCAAATCCTGAACTATAGCATAAAACTCCCAATCATAGAAAAAATATTTATTCTTATCATCATTTAACTTCTCACTAAAATAGGCAACATGATTACCTTCTTGAATCAAAATAGCTCCTATGGAAGTGCCACTAGCATCACAATCTACTTGAAAGACCTTATTGAAATATGGAAGTACCAAAACAGTTGCTCTATAACTTTCTTGTTCAACATATCAAAAATTTTGGATTCTCTTGTAGTCCACTTAAACTCTTTTCTATCTCCTCTCATCGCTTCAATTAGAGGTGCACAGATACTACTAAAATTCTTAGTAATTTTTTTGTAAAAACTTGCTAGGCCATGAAATGATCTTACCTATGTAACATTCCTCATGGTAGGCCATTCAATGATATCTCTCACCTTCTCTGGATCCATTTTAAGACCTTCTGTTGAGACAACAAATCCCAAATACACCAACTCTCTCTTCACAAAACTATATTTCTTCAAATTAATCAACTTCTCCTCCCTTAGATTCTCAAAAACTCTTCGGATATGCATCAAGTGCTCCTCCAATGTCTTAATAAAAATCAAAATATCATCCAAATAAACAATAACAAATTTTCCTAATAATTCTTTCAATACCTTATAAGCCACATAAATGTGCTCGGTGCATTGGTTAGCCCAAAAGGCGTGACTAACCACTCATACAAGCCCTCCTTGGTTTTGAAGGTTGTCTTCCATTCATCTCCTTCTCTAATCTAGATCTGGTGATATCCACTCTTCAAATATATCTTTGTGAAGTACTTATCTCCACTCAAACAATCCATAATGTCATCCATTATCGACAAGGGAAATCTATACTTAAGGATGATCTTGTTGATGGCTCTAGAATTTGTACACATCCGCCATTCCCCATCCTTCTTTGGTGCTAGTATTGTAGATACTACACTTGGACTCAAACTCTCTATGATCAATCCCTTCCACAACAACTATTGCACTTGTCTATTCAAATTTTCACTCTCTATTGGAGTCATATGATGAGCTACCTTATTCTCAAAAATGGCTCTAGAAATCAGGTCCATCTGATTACTAATCTTTCTTACTAGAGGCAGAACTTGAGGTACATAATCAGAAACAATATCTTGAAACTCATTCAACATATCTGAAACCTCTATAGGTACCTCATTAGTGTCCTCTTTATCAATTCTATGGATCAATGCAAAACACATATGATCATGCCTTATACCTTCTAGGAACTTTCTTCCATCAACCAAAAAAATTCTTGCATTACTGCATACCTTTTCCTCTGCCGCTTTCAAGGGCTTCAAATTATAACGAACTCCATCCTTTGTCAAAGAATAGGTGTTGGAATTTCCATCATGTACTGGTCACCAATCAAACTACCACAGTCTTCCTAACAACATATGACAAACATCCATAGGAATAATATCACACAATACCTCATCGTGGTAATTTCCAATCTTAAACTTTACCAGACATTGTTCATTTACCAAAGCCTTATGGTCCTACAACCAAGCAATCTGGTATGGATTTAGATGCCTTCTTCTCTCCAATCACAACTTACTAACCATCTCTTCTGAAATAAGGTTATCAGTACTACTTCCATCAATAATAACATTGAAAAATTTACCTTCACACTTACATCTGGTGTGAAACAAATTCTTCCTTTGAGTTGGTTCCTTCTCCTCATTCAGCAAGGGTCTTCTAGTGACAAGAACCTCTCCTCTTTCTGCATCCTCAGAATGTGAAGACTCAACATCTTCACCTACATGTGCAACTTGTGCATTACCCTCAAGTCTTCTATTTGTCCTTCCTTGATGTTGAGGACACTCATAGGCTCTATTCCATTCTTCTCCACACTAGAAATAGGTTCCACAAAAGCCTCCTCTTCCCGGTCCTCATCCAAATATTCCTCTTCCTCTTTGGTCTCCCTTATTCTGATCACGAGAATGGTAGGTGTTATCTCCTTTATGGTTCTAGCTATTATTGGAGCCTTCACCCTTCTTTTGATCTTCATTTCAACCTCCATATGACCATCCACCAGTTTTTCCTCCATGACCTCCACCTTGTTTTTTGTTCTCAAACCTCTTGTTAAAAAATTCTTCAACCTTTAGAGAAAACTAATAAGCATCCTCAATGGTGGTCATTCTTACCAGTGCCAATTCTTCTTGTATGCTTGGTTTCAACCCATTAATATAATGAGAAAATTTCTCTTTATTCACCTCAAAATGTCCTATATGAATTAGGACCTTGTGAAATTCCTCTATGTATTCTTTCACCATCCTTGTTCCTTGCCTCAAGCTCTACATCTTCTTGAGCAACTCCAATTCATAATTGATTGGAATAAATTGTTTCTTCAATTTTGACACCATTTTGTCCCATCTAGAAATTTTATCTTTCCCTTGTCTTCCCTTTTCTAACTGGACCTCTTTCCACCATATACTAGCATGACCTTTCAATTTTGTCTTTGCAAACCTCACTCTATGAGGATCTTGAATCTCCTCAAACTTGAAAAATTCCTCCATGTCATTGATCCAATCGATCAATTCTTCAAGATTCAGATTTCCACTGAAAGTTGAAACCTCCATTTTAGGTCTCTTCCCAATGCTTGAGATCGCTCATAGCAATCTTATTTCTCCAAGATCCATTGGATCTTGCTCTTCCTCTTCCATTTCATCCTCACTGTCATCTCTTTCTTGATGCAAATATCTTCTTCAAACCTCTTGTTGCAAGGTTTCTAATTGCCTTCTAAGGGCTCTAATTTCATCTCTAGGTGAATCTCTTCCTCCACTACCTCGACCTCTACCTTTGCCATGTTGGGAAAGTCTTGGAGGCATCTTGAACTCAACCCACACTCACAAGTCCTACTATAACTGCCTCACATTTGACACTCTGTTATAGACTCAGGAACTACTACTTTGATACCACTTGATGAGGAATACACCACCTGAAACCCATACAAATCACCACAATAGATACCAACAAAGAAGATGTGAGAAAAAACAATAACTCACTTTCAATTATTTTCCAGAAAATGAAATTATAGATTCAAAACTTACATGCTACAGCCTCATGGGCTTGATTCATTACACCAAAATTAACTCTGAAAACAAAATGCATTATTTAGAGCCACAATCTACACTATTGGAGCCACCTTCTACAACCCCCACTTAACCCTTTTATTTTACCCAATAACTACCCAAGAATGTTCCAGAAAGTTCAACTTTCCCTTTTGTTTTGGCACCAAAATTCCCGCCGTTTGATTTCTGACCTAGGAAGAAATTTTAATGAAATTCACTTTTTAGAGGGGCAACTTCATGGGGCCATATATTTTGATCCGAGTGTCCAATTGACTATTATAGCATATCATTGGAAAGCTCTTGAAGATATCTACAATGTCAAATCCACCAAAGGCCGGTTCACCAACTTTTCAAGTTATTTTAGGGCCTCTAAGGTTTTCATATTTGAATTTGAAGCTCCATTGGAGAAATTTCCCAGGATAAAAACTTTAATATCTCCCAAACCATGTAGGGTATTGAGACGATTCTTTTGCGACCATAAATTTTTTTGAATTCTACTCCTTGTGGTAAATTTTTAGGTCCATACGAGCCTATTTAGGCTGACTTACTAAAAATAGTAAGTGACCATTTTCTGCCTTTTCTAGCTCTTGACTTTCTTACACCCCTTAAGTGCCATCATGGAACTCAAAATAACTAAAGAAATTAAGGAAAACAATTTTTTTGGGTGATGCAAGATTATCCATGCTCTTGCATGAGTTAGGCTTCCCTATTTTGATCAGTAACTTATGGACATGTGATTTGGGAAAGCTTATTGTGCCCAATTTTTTTGTTGAGGTGGATCTAATTAAGGAGATTACAAAGTGTTATGAACTTGATTCCAAAATCATAAAGAGTGCAAAGGGGACACCAATGCTAGATATTAGCAAAAGTCAAATTGTGAGGACTTTTGGGTTGAATCCCTTTGCTATAGTTTCTATCAACTTCAATGCATTGTGTTAGGAGTATGAAAGAGAAAAATATGGATATAGAAATCTTGTATTAGGGTGATCCCACAATACTGGTTTACAATTTTTGGCCAAACTAGACATTGAACTGAATTTTTTTAACTAAATCTTCACTTTCAGGCATCTATAGTGGCTAAACCATGAGGAATTTGAAGATGATGCAAACTAGTGATTTGTGGCATTTTGTCTGTAGATTCTAAATAATTTTTTTCAAAATTTTTTGAATCATATTGCACTTCTTTTTCCATCTCCTTCGAAAAATAGTTTTTAACAATAAACACCATTTTTAAAGAGTGATGTCACTGACTAACACAACTTTTTTTCTATGAAGGATAAAATTCTAGTTTTTTCAAATTTAGATTTGTAACTATGATATCTAGTGCATGAAATTGGTTTCATAGCATTTCATTGAATATTTTTTTCTTAATTAAGTTTCAAAGTAAAACCTTTTAAAATTTAGACATGATTCACTGGCTAAAGCATAATTTTTTTTATATGTATCAAAATTCATTTTTTTTGTTGGATCAAGGACATCAATATCTAGTGCATTGATATTTTTCAATTTTTTTGATAATTTGCTATTTTACCACATGTGCAAAATAGAGAGATTGATTTTTAGTGAAAAACCTATGTTTAATCAAACTAAAAAACAAAATACATAATTAAATAAAAGCATATTAAAATTGTATTTGGTGGATAGCTCGTTCCAAGGACTACCATCATCTAGTTGGGTATGTGAAGTCTCATCCATTTTCATCCTCAACCTAAGCTTCAAAGGGAAAAATTCTATAGAAATTTGGTGCAAGAGGGGGAGAAAGGAAAAAAAGGGGGTTTTAAAGGAACCCAAGTTCGAGTGAACCCCCCTTGGAGGTTCGCTAGAACTAGGGTTCGAATGAACCCTGGTTTGAGTGAACCCCCCCTTTTTTTCAATTTTCCATTGTCTTCTAATAGGGTCCCATGATTTAATAGGGTTCGCTCAAACCAAGGTTCATTCGAACCCCTTTTGGGTCCATTCGAACACCCCAATTTGTGCGAACCCCTAAAAAGCAAAAAAAAAATCATAGGAGCATTTTTGCAAATTTCCTTACTATAATTGTAAACTAGTATTGTGGGATAGAAGAAGGTATTTGGGTAAGAAGGGGGTGAGGTTTACCCCAAAGGATTTTGAACCCTTTAACTGTGATGAATTTAAAAAATAATTTAAGAACACATTCTATGGTTTATGCCAGGTGCTTGGGAGGAAATATGATTTAAGAATGCCTATTGCTATGATGATGATGGTAGTGGATATTCAAGATAAATATTCAAATAGGATTTTTTATTATGCCTCTTATATAGCTAAATAGATCCATAAACAATTAAAGGATTTGAAGGAACCCAATGCCCATTGTATTTTACACATTATTCTTTGTTGGTGTATATGATTTTGTGGATTGGTCAAAAGGCATGGTCCAAATTCATGGGCCACATGAAATATGATGAATAGGGAAATGATATGGTTGATGGACATGCATTTGTGACTAGAACTGCTTTGAGTCAAATTATACATCTTTCTACAATGGGTTAGTGCATGGTATTTTGGACAATTTGGGGTGTAAACTAATATATAGGATTTCAAGAAGCATCAAGGAGATCCTAAGGCCTTTGGATTTCAAGGCTAACACCAAATTAAATCATAATTGGGGAGATTGGTATCTTCATACTTCAACCACAATTTTTAGGGTGTATGGTGCATTAGTGCAACCATATTTTCTACCCATTTATGTTTTTGATAGAAATGATTTTATGGAAATCATGTGACAAGTTAATTCAATGGATAAGGAGAACTTTAGAGGTGCAAAGAGATGGTCATTTATCCCTGGATAGTTCACCTTTTCTCATTTTAGAGTCACATTGAAGGAGGGATTATAAAAATTTATTGATTTGGTGAAGACCTATAGAATGAGGGTTGAGAAGGTCAAAAATTATGACCCTAAAGGATTTATTGATAAGGAGATAAAGGATAGAGGAAGATATTTTTATCATCATTTATTATATATAGAGGATGTAATTAGAAATCTAGCATTTCATGTTGAGGTAAATAAGAGAAAGCATACATGGATGTATATCATTAAGATTGAGGAGGCAAGGCTTAAGGTGAACCCAATATATGTGAATCCATATGATGAGATTCAAGATCCTTTTCAAAAAAGCTATGAAAATGTTGGATGCATATAAAAATGGCACATTCATGAATTTGATAAGAAAACCTAAGGAAGTAGTGAAGAAAAATAAAGAGAAGCATTTGGCCAAAGTTTAAAGTAGGCCGGCTCAAACTACTACTTAGGATCCTTCTATTCAACCAATGGAAATTGAAGAGGTGTAAATGGTTCACCCCCTTGTGGAGTATGTTGTTGAATCAGAGGATAAAGTGGATGAGCAATCTATTGAATATGTTCTTAATGAAGAAGAAGTGCATAAAAAATTTCCCTCTCCTTAGGTCAATGTTGTTATGGATTCTTTTATTCCTATTAGCAAGATTGTGACTACAATTTATAATGAGAATAATATTGTTGATGATGATGTAAGGCTAAAAGCCTGTCAAGAATTCATGGATGATGAATCCTTTGTCTAAACAAAGGAATTCAAGGAATTTTTAATTCAGGTTAAAGGAAACGAGTTCAAGGAAATAATTAATAAAGCAAAGGAAGGAGTTGATCTTTCATTGCATGAGGAAGTTGTGAAAACGAGAGAAGAGAAAATAAAGAAAGAGATTGCAAAAATTTCCCCTAATGATGGAAGGTTATTGGTGAAGAAAAGTGGCATTCTTTTGTTGTATGGTTGGGATTTGTCTTCTTCCATTGCTCTAGATACAATAAGACATGATTTTGATGCATTCATATCTAAGGAGCAATATGATAATAAAGTTTTTGGCTCTAGTTTTAGCCCACAATTGCACACATTGGAAATTTGGTCCATGAGACTAAATACGGGGAAACCAAGAGTGATCATATTGGTTGGAGATATAATTGGTGATGTTGTTATAAAGAGATAATTTGAGATGACTACCACACAAGCAACCAAGTTAACTATGCATGCTGCTATGTTGAGTGCTGACACTGCAAAAATATTTTAGGAAATATATGATCAACTTTTGAACAAATTCAATAGCCTACAAGAAAAGTATAATATGTTGAAATTCAATGCTCCCCTAGAGAAACTTTTAGTGAAATCACTTCCACCTTCTACCTCCACACAAGATAGAGAGATATTGTCTCTTAGAATTGAGATATTAAAGGAATAATTGGAGATGGTAAGAGAAAATGAGAAAAAAGATAAGGAGACTAAAAAGGTGGTGACTGATATTATTGATGACATTTTGGGGCATAGGATTTCCTACATACTACATAAGTTGAATAATATATATAATGTATACAAAAATATTCATGAAGCTTATAAGAAACATTATGAAGTTTAAGGAAGTTTTCAAAATGTATGGAGCAAATGGAGAACTAGGGTTGATGTCTTAAAAGAAATAATGAAAAATATGGAGAGTGATCTTGAAGCACCTACAAATTCTCCACAATTATTAGAGGCTATTAGATTATTGGGTGAAATTTTAACTTTCCAAAGCAAATTGGACATAAAATTTAAAAGAAAATTAAAGATGTTCAGGGATATGGAGATAAGAGGAGTGCCTCAATTTTTAGATGAGGTTGGTGAGCTTAAGGATTTCATAAATTGGAAAGGAGAATTTGGAAACATTGTGCCTTCTTTATGAGAGAGGGAAAACTCCCCTCTATGAATCCACCAATCTGGAACACAAATTATACTCTCAACAAAACATTGTTTCATTTCACCATTCAACAAATAACAATTTGCAGACAAAAACTAAATTTTATTAATTCAATTTCCAATTATAATCATTGGCTTCTCCCTTACATTTGTGTCTTTTACCATTGTTCTAGGTAGTCGTCCTCAATGTCTCTTTGTTCTATATTCAAATATGATTTTTAATGTGCAGTTCACCCTTCAAGTGTGCCCCTCCTTTCAATTCAAATTTTCACTTTAAATACAAACAAGGCCCTTCACATTTTTTTTGAGCTCCTCCATAAACATTGAATTTTCTCCCAAGTCATTCTCTGACTGATTTCCTCTAGTAATTAACATGCATTGAACATTTCTCCTTAACTTGTGTGAGCTCTCTCCTTAATTCACCACATAGTGGTGTCTCTCTTCCTTATATCATTCGCTCAAAGCCTTCATTGTTTCCCTCTTTGTTCTTTGCATTACCCTCTTCACATACATCCTACCAAGTTCTTGGAATCCTCTACTTCTGCGCAACATATGAGACTCCCATTGTATTCATCCCAAGATGATTCAACAACTCCCATCTATTGGGTTCCAAATTGATTCTTTTTATAGCATTTATTCCACAACCTTTCCTTGAAAAGAATTGCGGTGCCCTCTTGTTCAATTACATAGAAAAATCTTTCTACCCTTCTCTGCACTTGCCCAAATTGAATGGCTTCAATAGGGTGTGACTTCCCAAACTTGAATGTGGTGTAGGTTTTCTCTTTCTCACCCAGGCGCACTTCCTTCCTTATCCTCCTTAAATCTATCCACTATGTGCCCAAATTTTCCTTTCAAATTCAATGCTTCAAAAAAAAAATGTCTTTCTCAGATAAATGATGGGCCACTATCTTCACCTATTCCAACGCTGTTCTCTCTACACCAATCTTTATTCCTTATTCATTTTCCTCCAACTGCCCCTAACTATTTCTTGCAACTACTACTTAGGCTATGCGCTATATCCCAGCTCCCATCCAATGATTCTATAAAAAATCAATTGGTTGTATGCATATCCGACATCCATGGAAGTAAACAAACATTGATCATTCAAAAATGAAAAACAAAAACTCGATGCCCCTACATTAGACTCCCCAGGGGACTTAAGAATGTGCTCTTGCACATGGGAGTAACCAACTAAAACTATCTACCATTGTACCTTTCTTCCACTTCTTCCACAATCTTTTTGGCCCATATGCCACATCCTTCCAACATTGATGTGCAACACTATGTACTACCCTCATGAGGCTATCTTCATTAATTACTGTCCACCTCCAATCTCTGATCCTCCTTTCATTCACATACAACACACCATCAACAAATGGAAAGATTTCCATGTCTTCAACATTACCCACTTCATCATGAACATTTACCATTTCTATCTCATACTCAGCATGCTCATCCAACATTCTTTCTAGCCACTCTTCTTCCATGACCAACTATTGCAACAAATTATCTTTAGATTCATCTTCCATCTCATGGCTCATCACATTCATCTCAAAATATGCTATGACTACTACATCTTCTGCTTGCATCTCTACAACAACTTTTGTGTCATTGTCCACAACCTCCTTTGGGGTGTCCTTTGCTATCTCACACATCCTTAAACCTTCAACTTTTTCATTCCACTCTTGCTCAATGGTTGCAAATTTCCTCCACAAATCTTCTTCAGTGTTTTTAGTTGCCGCTCCTCCCTCTAATTCTATCTCTACATTACCTTCACCAATATTTTTTTTTCCTTCTTCCTCTTGGATCACTGTTGTTCCAATATTACCTTCTTTATTTTTTGTTTCCCCATTATCCAAATCTTCATTTTCATATGCTCCTACTATCTTCTTTTGTCATTAAGGGCTTTTATTCAACTTCTCCTTATACCTATCACACTTGAATTTGTCCATTCTGGAATTTCCAATCTTCCTTTGCTTGCTTTCCTTTTTCTTTTGATATTTACTCCTCTTCATCTCCTTCTCATCCACAATCCTCCACATGTCCATCTCATATTCATAAATTTCATTCAATCTCCAACAACTCCAAGTCTCCAACAATTTTATTTTGTATACATGTATTGATTACTTCCTTTGATGCACTGCAAGGCCAAGAACATTTGTAAGAATAAAGAAAAATGAGAAGATTGTGTAGACATGTAAAAATAGATTAACACATATCACACATCCTAAAACAACATTTTTCCATTATTGGCACCATTTTACGTCATTTCCATTGTTTAAACCTATTTTCCTCTATTAATTAAATAATCTTGAATTGTTTAATTAATTCACTATGTCATCACTAATTTAAACTTAATCCTCCTATTTTTTAAATAAAAATAATTATATAATTGTCTCTAACATTACTTATTCTTCTAATTTAATTAAATAGCTATCATTAATTATTTAATTAATCTACTTCCCCTCTTCCAAATTAAATAATTAAATCAGTCATTCAATTTCCCAAAGTTCACTCAACATGGTCTATTAATAAATAAAATTTTATTTATTAAATAAATTTCATCTTGCATGTTCCTCTCAAGATTAATTAATTATCCTCACACATTTTTATTGATCAAATCACATCCACTGATTACTCAATCTAATTTTCTAATTGATCAATCATTTCCACTGATTACTCCAATCCCACTAATTTTTCAATCCAATCCCAGTGATTATCCAATCAATTCCCTCAATTGGATTAATCAGGTCAATTATCTACTCAATCTATTTCCTCTCAACTAACATTGACTATTGATCTTGGTCTTTGATCTTTGCATCCAAATCATTCATCTAAAATTAGAAAACCTATAAAATAACCCCCATCCCTCTCATAATTAATCTGGATAATTTGTAGAAAGGTCATGTTAGTGTGATTCTTGAGAAAATTGAGAAAGTAACTCTTGCGTTCTAGCTTCTCATCATCATCATTATCAAGATTTTGCAAATCATGGAGGCTTTGTGTTGAAAATAAATCCCACATATCAAGATCAACATGAATACACTCCAACATGGGATGGTAAGATTGTGTAGTTTGAATTCATTTGTGTTTCTCTTTGATTGTGCTAACCTTGTTTATTGGATTCATAGCTATGGAAATTGCATTTCATGAGTAGGTGGGTTTTATCCTTAATTTATGTAAGGGGGACTTATGGATCAAGGTTAGTATCAATGAAATCAATCAAATGAAATCAAAACAAAAAGATAAAGCCCAACCTACTCAAGAAATTAAATTTCCATAGCTATGAATTCAACAAACATGGTTAGTACAATCAAAGAGAAACACAAATGAATTCAAAATACATAATCTTACCATCCCATGTTAGAGTGTATTTGTTTTGATCTTGATATGTGGGATTTCTTTTAAATAGAAAGCTTCCATGATTTGTAAAAGCTTGATAATGATGATGATAAGGACCTAGAATGCAAGACTGTTTGCTTAATTTTCTCAAGAATCACACTAACATGACCTTTTCACAAATGCTCCTAATTAATTATGAGAGGGATGAATATTTTTGTATAGATTTTCCTATTTCAGATGAATGATCTAGATGCAAAACTAAAAGATCGGGATTGAAGGTCAATGCCCATTGAGAGGAAATAGATTGAGTAGTTAATTGAACTGATTAATCCAATTAAGGAAATTGATTGGATAATCAGTAGGATTAGAATAATCAATGGAATTAGTAAATTAGATTGAGTGATCAATAGACGTGATTTGATTAATAAAAATGTGTAAAGATAATTAATTAATCTTGAGAGGAATGTGCAAGATGAAATTGATTTAATAAATAAAAGTTTATTTATTAATAGACCATGTTGAGCGAATTTTGAGAAATTGAATAATTGATTTAATTATTTAATTTTGAAGAGGGAAAGTAGATTAATTAAATAATTAATGATAACTATTTAATTAAATTAGAAGAATAAGTAACGTTAGAGACATAATTAAATATTTAATGTTTATTCAATTAATTGGGAGGAATAAGGGTAAATCAGTGATGACATAGTGAATTAACTAAATAATTCAAGATTATTTAATTAATAGAGGAAAATAAGGTTAATTGATATAAATGATGTTAAATAATGTCAATAATAGAAAAATGTAGCTTTAGGATGTGTGATATGCATTAGGAATTTTTACATGTCTACATTTTTCCCCTCTTTGACACAATGTACTTGCTACGTTGTTTCAAAGAATTTGATGCTTAGATCAATATTTGAAATTTTCTAATATGCCCCACTATGCCCTGGTGGTCAGTGGAAGGATGATAAGATGTTGGGTTGTCCCCTTGAGAGGTCAGCTAGAAAAATTATTTTCTGGTCAGGCTTGCAAAAAGGTTTTAATGATATTGTGATGCCAGATGGAGATGTTAGTTAGAAGATGTGTTAGTATGATTAGAGATACATAAAAGTGTTAGATGATTGATCTAATTTCTAAAAATTCATGGATTATGATTGTGATGATATGCTTTGATGAGATGATTGATGTTGTACTTTGATGATATGTGATAATATGCATTGATGAGTTTTCTTTTGCTTTCAAGCAAAACTAAGTAGTGTTTAGAAATATTAATTAATGTCGCAAATAAGTACAATGCACCAGGGTATTAATGACCAAGGTGGCTTTGTATCTATTGTGTGGACTTTGAAACTACAAACAAAGGGTATTCTTGCTCATACCAGACATACAAAAACCTTGTTAGAGTGTATGGGTGAGAAGTTTCAAAAAAAATTGGACCAATTACACAAAGAGGTATGGAGTGCCTAACATGCAACTACTACACAAATTGCCCCAAAATGACTTCCACACACATAACAAAGAAATTATTCACCATGGTAGTATTGTAAAAACATCCAACAAACAAAGCAAATAGAAAATCAATGATCAATTCCCCATTCCTTCCTCTCTAAATCCTTATGGACATCCTCAAGAGATCTTGGGAATGTGACAATAAGATAAATCAAAAAGTTAAGATCATAAAATATAAACAATGCTACTGTATCACTTTCCATAGATGTTTTGATGTTTCATGTTGTTACCCATTAATGATTCCTATTGTAGGAATGATTTATCTGTTAAGAAACACATTAGGATGTTGATGATGATTTTCAAAAGACATGGTAGTTAATACTTAGGCATTATTTTAGTCTAATGATGATCCAGTCGTTTCACTTCTTTGCTTGTAAGTTTTGGATTTTGATGTTTGCTTTTCTTGCTAATTGTGTTGTCAAAGGTTGAAGGCGATGATATGGTTTATTATGGATGGAGAGTTTATTTCGGATGGGTGATAATGGATATTTTTTGAATGTTTTTGTGCTTTTGAGGTTATTTGATGTTGTTTTTGATGTTTTTAGGATATTCATATTTTTTTGGTGTTTTTGAGATATTTAGAGACCAAGAGGGGGACCTAAAGTGACTAAAATAACACCTTAGAGGCTCATCGATGATGGCCTTTCCTATGTATGCACAAAGACGACGTAGTTTGACTAACCATGATTAACACTATTTTTGGAGCTTTCTAACTATTTATGAATGTTTTTGGATTTTGATAAGATATTTGAATGTTTTGTGGATTTTTGACCAAGTTTAAAGACCAAGAGGGACACTTAAAGGGACTAACTAGTGCCTCAGGGGCTCATCGATGATGGCATTTCCTATGTTCTACACGTAGAGAGAATGTATTTTGATTATTTTGACTCAATATAGCTCGCCCAAAGATAGCCTACAATGTTTTTGGGATTTTGATGTTTTACAAATTTGTTTTTGATTTTGATGGTTTTCATATGGATGAATGATAAAGAGATATCAGTATGTAGGGATAACAATAGTCTTTTGAGATCTTATTGATAGGTTGGCTAAAATAGATTGATTTGATTGAGTAATTTCTACTAATGATAACATTATTGAGGATACACAACAATGCAAAGATAGTGTTGTCAAGATAGGAATAACATGAGGATTGGGAAGGATACATCCCAATATGATGATTGATTTATAAAATAATTATTGATTGAGATTTGTATCCAAGCTAGGAACAAGATTGTTGAATGTTTTGATACAACCTTGAAGCATCAGTACAATGCAACTGATATAGATTGTTCGAATTGTTTGGACAATGCTTAGATCACAATGCGAGTTTAGAAGAAATAGATCAAGATTTATTCTAAAGAAAGATGTAAGTACTTTCCCCCAGTGTCTAGAAATGTATGGAATCCAATGGGTGGATGCATGGATAAATGAATGGATGGATGGATATGTAAAGGATGCCAAGGATTATCTTGTGATAGGATAACATGTTTGGATAGAGTATTCCCCTTTGGGTAATGCCTCATGGCTCAAATAATGTTGGATAGGATGGGATCAATGATAGTGACCTATGTCAATATTTTTCCATAAGAGAGTGTGAAGTGTACACCAAACCTTTGTCAAGATCAAGATAAGTTGGATTTGGATAAAAAAATGGGTTGGATGATTGGTTCATGGATTTATTATGGATAATATGGATGGATGATGGATGGAATATTGGATTTATTATGGATAGGATGAGATGCTTCCACCTAAAATGGTGCATGCAGATGTTGAATTCTTCTCATGACACCTATTTTCTAGGTTTTCATCATGGTACTTGTCCAAAGCGCCATCATAGTGGTTTTCACTAGAGGATTATTTTTATCTTTACTCTTTTCTTGATTTTTTAAAATATTTTTTGAAGGTTTATGCTCATGTTAAACCACCTGGTGGTGTTGATGTACATGCTTCTAGTGCTAATATATATTTTTTTGTTATCATGATGTGCCAATGATATCCTACTTGGAGGAGTTGTTTTGCTAAGATACAGGCACTTGAATATAACCCCTGGATTCTCTTGTCTTCTTTTTCAATACCAAAGTTAACCTCATCTAGATGCGCACATCATGACAGAGTGCCCTTAGAGTCCTTATGATAAGGAGTTGATGCTAACACATGATTAATGTGAGATTTGGATATCCTAGATGTTGAAGTGGATGGTGAAATGTGTTGAGAGATATGAGATGCAAATGGATTGGTCAATAGTTTGGAATATTTTACTCTCCAAACTTGGGATGATGAGAAATGATGGGTGGATATGGAGATTCAATTAGGACCAACTTCTTGATATACCTTGTAGGTCACTCTTGAAGCTTTCTTTTGTATCATTGGACATTTTTGATGGATTAACTTCCCTTTTTGATTTTTCGTGATAGTTTCTTTGACTAATGGAGTTTGATAGAGATGATTTTATTGCTTTTGCTTTGGTATCCATTTGAATTTTTCTTGTCCTTTTTATTTTTTTGATTCTTTTATTTCAATGACTTGTTCCTTTATTTGATATAACTTTTTCTCCTATTGTTAGTCCCAATTAGAGGGTTGAAAAATATTTGGATGACATTTCATGATATGGCAAGTTGTAGCATTGGTAGCGGTTTCATCATAAGGACTCTTTGTGCTATCTTTTTTGATGTTTGCATTAGATAAATTTTCCCCTGGTATTATAGAGCTATCATTGATATGTTTAGATTCCTTAATTGTTGAATAACCAAGACCTTGATGCTTAGGATTGTCAATAATCTACAATGGTTCTAGGATATGTTGTTCATGTAGGCCTAATCCTCTGCCTTGATAATGTATCTGTTGAAAAAAAATATTTACAATAGGATATGGTTTATCTTGGAAACAAGGTGCTAATCATTCTGTACTCTATTATGGATATTCAAAGGTGATAGCTTCCTTATTGGTAAGATAGCTTTCTCTAACAAAGGTAAGTGATAAAATTTTATAAGTAATAGGATCCTCCATATGTGGGATAACTTCTTGATTGATATCTTTGGCTTGATCTTCAAAGGATGTTTCTGATTCACAATCTAGGTAGAAGTCTTCTTCATGATCCATTTCTACTTGTTATTCAAAGGATTTTTTTGATTCAAAATTCATGTAGAAGTCTTCTTCATGATCAATTTCTGATATTTCTATGGATTCTACTATGAATTGATCATGTGTAAAATGTTAAGAGTAGGAGACTCTTGTTCATTTTTAATGAAGTTGAGAGTAAGAGACTCTTGTTACTTGGTAATGATGTCAAGAGTATGAGACTCCTTTTTCAGATGATGATCATCTACATGTCCTTTAGGAGTAAACATCTCATGGATAGATATAGGTGTGGGTGATATATGTTGGATGTTATGGTTGTGTTGCTGATATATGGTTGTTATTGATGTCAACACTATTAGCATTGATGTATTGAAGGCTATATATGTCAAGGATATTGAGAAAATTGTTAAAAGAAAGAGTTGCAGGTTGTTAGTGGAATAGTGAAGGTCATGAAGGTGTCTTTCTTGGTACATTGAAGATCAATTGTTGTGGAATAAAGGGTTTATTTTTGAGAGTATCTAGTTTATCCACCAGAAGTTTTAGAGGTCTACGTGAAGTTTTGATCATGTTATGAATAGTTGTGTTCTGACATTTTTTTTGTGGTTTTAGTTAGTATTCCTGAGTGAAGTTGATGTGATTCTAGTAATTTCAATTTCTGTAGATGTTTCTCTATTGGTTCTTGTTGCTTGTGGGTGCTTCTAGATCATTCTTTATCTTTGTTGCATGTCCGCATTGATCGGTGTGTTCGTGGTTGAAGATTTTTCTCATGTGTATTTGGGTTTTCATGTTCTTGGCTGACATGGTGGTTGTAACGTGTCATGAATCCATGGAGATTAAAATTTGAATGTTTGGTGTGCTCGAGGATTTTGTTTTGGGCCACAACATAATATTGGCTGACGGTGTTTGATTCGTATTGAAAATTTATTTGTAAATTTTGGCCGACATTGAAAATATGTTTTATATTTTGGCCGACGAAGTTGTTGATGCAAATCTATGTTGTGGATATATAGGAGCAGATGGTTGTGTGAAGTTATGCATATGAGTGGTGTAAAGAAGTTCCAAATAAAGTGCAAGTGTGCGAATTGAGATCTAATCATTCGATTGCAGAGCAGAGTGTGAAGAATTTTGAGTGAAGTGTGAAGGAGTGTTTATGTGCTTAACTAGAACTATATCAGGCTTTTGGAGAAGCTATTTTCTTAGTTCATACCCTGCAGATCTAATCCATATTTCTCTTCTTTGGGCAATGATCCCTCTTGTATTTGAGTAGTGAACTCTAGGCAGTGTGCCTAAATGAATGTGCATTCCCATTATTCTTCTCTATAATTTTAATAGGGTATAATATTGTGGACTAACATCCACCGTGGTTTTTCTCCTAATAGGGTTTCCACATAAAAAAATTTGGTGTTCTCTGTGTTTCTGATGTGTTGATTGTTTATGGTTTATTGTTCATGCATCAGATCTGAGATTAAGTTAAGTTTGAAAAGTTTAAATAATCCGTGACAACTGATTCACCCCCCCTCTCAGTTGTCTGCCCTTGTTTTGCCAACAATATATGGATATGATTTTTTTTTGTAAAATATTGTATGTATTGAAAGATACCCATTAAATCATTGTAGTATCTTGGGGATGTGGATCTTTGATCTGAGCTTTTATCAGAGTTATCTTCCATATCAGATTGGAATAGATCTGTTAGATCTTGAGAAGACCTATATCCTTGATCTTGACTGATTTCATAATTGCTTTTGATATGTTATGGATTGAGTTCTTGACATGGGTCAATTTCAAAGGATGGATTGTTTGAAATGGGTTCTTGAATGCCTTCCTTAGGCATGGGTATTTGTTTAAGATTCTCTTGATCTTCAAATGAATTTGGATCAAGTGTTGAATTAAGGATTTCTTCAATATCAACAACCATGAGGTCAAATGATGTCAATATGTCTTGGAAAGGACCATTGCTATACTTTGGTGTAGGATTTTGATCATGTTTGGGAATAAGTTCTTGAGATATGCCATCTTTCTCATTGGATTATTTAGAGAAATTATCAACATGATCATTGGTAGATGGATCTTGGGTATTATCCTCAACAATTGAGGTAGATATTTTGTCATTATTTTCAACCATGAGGTCAAATGATGTTAATATTTTTTGAAATGAATCATTGTTAGACAATAATGGATTATCGTTATCACACTTTGTGATGCATGAGAATCCAATGGTGTAGGGGAAATCTTGCATCACCCAAAATTTGTTTTTTTCTTATTTTCTTTAGTTGTTTTGAGTCCCATGATGGCACTTAAGGGGTGTACGATAGTTAAAAGTCAAAAAAGGAAAAAAATGGTCACTTACTATTTTTAGTAAGTTGACCTAAATGGGATCATAAGGAATTGAAAATTTACCCCAAGGAGTGGAACTAAAAAAAATTTTTGGTCATGAAAGAATCATCTCAATACCTTGTACGGTTCGAGAGATATTAAAGTTTTCGTCCCAAGAAATTTCTCCAATGCGGATTCAAATTTAAATATAAAAACCTTAGAGGCCCCAAAACAACTTGAAAAGTCGACGAATCGATCTCTGGTAGTTTGTCATTGTAGATCTCTTCAAGAGCTTTCCAACAATATGTTATAATAGAAAATTAGAAACCCAAATCAAAAGTTATGGCCCCGCAAAGCTACCCCACTAAAAAGTGAATTTCATTAAAATATCTTCCTGGACAAGAAATCAAATAGTGGGACTTTTGGCGCCAAAACAAAAGGGAAAGTCACACTTTCTAGAACATTCTAGGGTAGTTATTGGGTAAAATTTGCAAAGACTAGGCTAAAGGGTCATGCGAATATTTGGTAGAAAGAGGTACAACTAGAAATAAATTGAAGAGGAAAAGAGAAAATAATAATATGGGATCGTATGGTGGAAAAATTAAAGAGACAGTTCATTGCTGTGGATTATGAATTAGATTTGTTGAAGAAGATGCAAGGGTTGAAACAAGCAGGAAAATCCTTCAAGGAGTATACAAAAGAATTATATTGTATCTTGATCAGAATAGGCTATTATGAGGCCAATAAGGAGAAAGTTTCTTGTTACATAAATGGGTTGAAGTTGAGTATTCAAGAAGAGTTGGGTCTGGTAAGAATTTTTACCATTGAAGATGCATATCGGTTTGCTTTAAAGGTAGAAGAAAAGTTGAATAGAAGATTTGAAAGCAAGAAAAGAGGTGGGGGTCATGGTTGAAAGACTAGTGGATGGTCATATGGAGGTTGAAATGAAGATCAAAATAAGGGTGAAGGATTTAGTAGCAACTAGAACTAGAAAGGAGATAACTCATATCGTCCTCGTGATTAGAATAATGGAGACCAAAGAGGAAGAGGAAGATCTAGATGAGGATTGAGAAGAGGAGGCTTCCGTGGAACCTATTTCCAGTGTGGAGTAGAAGGACATAGAGCCTATGAGTTTCCTCAACATCAAGGAAAAATAGAAGAATTAAGGGTAATGCATGAGTTGCACATGCAGATGAAGATGTTTAGTCTTCATATTTTGAGGATGCAAAAAGAGGAGAGGTTCTTGTTACTAGAAGAGCCTTATTAATGAGGATAAATAAGTAACTCAAAGGAAGAATTTCTTTTGCACCAGATGTAAGTTTGAAGGTAAAATTTACATTGTTATTATTGATGGAGGTAGTATTGATAACCTTGTTTCAAAAGAGATGGTTAGTAAGTTGTGGTTGGAAAGAAGAAGGCATTTGAATCCATACTGGATTGCTTGGTTGCAAAAGGACCATAAAGCTTTGGTAAATGAACAATGTCTGATAAAGTTCAAGATTAGAAATTACCATGATGATGTATTGTGTGAAATTATGACTATGGATGTTTGTCATATGTTGTTAAGTTGACCATGGAAGTTTGATCAATGAGCAGTGCATAATGGATATGCTAACACCTATTCCTTGAAAAAGGATTTTTTTCTTCATAAGTTGAAACCCTTGAGGGAGGCAAAAGAAAAGGTATCTAGTAATGCAAGAATTAGTTTGGTTGATGGAAGAAAGTTCCTAGAAGGTATGAGGCATGAGCATATGTGTTTTGCATTGATCCCTAGAGTTGATAAAGAAGATACTAATGAGGTACTTGTAGAGGTTTCAAATATGTTGAATGAGTTTCAAGATATTGTTTTTGATAACATACATGAAGGTTTGCCTCTAGTAAGAAAGATTAGTCATCAGATGGACCTGATTCTTAGAGATAGTTTGTTGAATAAGGTAACTCATCATATACTCCAGCAGAGAGTGAAGAGTTGAACAAACAAGTGCAAGAGTTGTTGCAGAAGGAATTGATCAGAGAGACTTTGATTCCATGTGCAGTACCTACAATACTAGCACCAAAGAAGGATGGGGAATGGTGGATGTGTACAGATTCTAGAGCCATCAACAAGATCACCATTAAGCATAGATTTCCCTTGTTGAGAATGGATGACATTATGGATTGTTTGAGTGGATCTAAGTACTTCATGAAGATAGATTTGAAGATTGGATATCACTAGATCCAAATTAGAGAATGAGATGAATGGAATACAACCTTCAAAACCAAGGAGGGCTTGTACGAGTGGTTAGTCATGCCTTTTGGGCTAATCAATGCACCGAGAACATTTATGCGGCTTATGAATGAGGTATTGAAATAATTTTAAGGAAAATTTGTTATTGTTTATTTGGATGATATTTTGATTTTTAGTAAGACATTGGAGGAGCACTTGATGCATATCTAAAGAATTTTTGAGAAGCTATTGATTAATTTGAAGAAATGTAGTTTTGTGGAGAGAGAGGGTTGGTGTATCTAGGATTTGTTGTCTCAATAGAGGGTCTTAAAATGGATCCAGAGAATGTGAGAGCTATCATTGAATGGCCTATCCTGAGGAGTGTTATAGAGGTAAGGTCATTTCATGAACTAGAAAGTTTTTACAGAAAGTTTATTAAGAATTTCAGTAGTATTTGTGCACCTCTAACTAAAGCAATGAGAGGGGATATAGAAAGGCTTTTAAATGGATTGTAGGAGAAAAAAAGAGTTTTGATATGTTGAAGAAAGTCATAGAGCAACTTGTTTTGGCACTTCCATATTTTAATAAGGTCTTTCAAGTAGATTGTGATGCTAGTGACACTGCCATAGGAGTTGTTTTGAGTCAAGAAGGTAAGCCTATTGCATATTTTAGTTAGAAGTTCAAATATTCTAAGAAGAAATATTCTATCTATGATCAAGAGTTTTATGCTATAGTTCAAGCTTTGAAGAAATGGAGACACTATTTGTTGCCAAAATTTAGTTTGTTTTATATATTGATCACCAAGATTTGCAGTATCTCAATAGTCAAGTAAAGTTAAATCAAAGTCACTTAAAATGGGTTGAGTTTTGTAGAGTTATACTTTTTTTTTAAGCATAGGAGTGGAAGGTCAAACAAAGTCGTAGATGCCTTGAGTAGAAGGAAAAATTTGTTGATATAGATGAATATAGAGGTTGTTGGGTTCAATGAACTCAAGAGTTTGTATCCTAAAGATCCAGACTTTGCAGAAGCTTCAAAGGCTTGTTTGGAACCTATTACATTGGATAGGAAAAGATGGTTGGATTTCCTAATCCAAGATGGGATGTTGTTTAGAGGAAGCCAATTGTGCATTCTAAGGATTTCTATGAGAGAGTGTAATCAAGGAGAAGCATAGTGGAGGATTGGATAGACATTTCGATCGAGATAAGACCATTGCTCTTATTAGTGAGAATTATTAATAGCCATAGTTATAGCAAGATTTGAGAAAGTTTGTATAGAGTTGTAGAGTATGTTAGATGGTGAAAGGAACAAGTCAGAATATTGGATTGTATTAGCCATTACTCGTACTTGAGAGGCCATGAGAGGACATTAGCATGGATTTTGTTCTTGGCTTTCCAAGGACACAAAGAGGGCATGATTCCATATTTTTGGTGGTGGATAGATTTTCAAAGATGGAACATTTCATTCTGTGTCATAAGACCAGTGATGCTATTCATGTTGCAGAGTTATTTTTCAGAGAGGTAGTGAGACTACATGGTCTATCAAAGAGTATAGTTTCAGACAAAGATACCAAATTTTTTGGTTATTTCTAGAGGACATTATGAAAGAATTTGAAAAAATATTTGAAGTTTAGTTCTGAACACCATCCATAGACTGATGGACAAACAGAGGTGGTGAATAGGAGTTTGGGTAACCTGCTAAGATACTTAGTAGGAGATAGGCTCAAGGGATGGGATTTTATTATACCACAGGAAAAAATTTCTTACAACAATTTTGTCAATAGGAGCACTGGTAAATCACCATTCAAGATTGTGTATGGGAGTTGGCCAAGAACTTCTTCTAAACTAAGAAAGATGGATAAGGGGGAGAAGAGTAGTGTTGAGGTTGAAGATTTTGCTGAGCACTTGAATAATTTGCATGAAGAGGTGAAGAAACATATCAATAGGATGAACTCACAATATAAGGCTAAGGTAGATCAAAAAAGGAGGTATAAGGAGTTCCAATTAGGAGATGAATTCATGGTTCATTTGAGAAAGGAGAGCTTTCTAGTTGGTACATACAACAAGTTAAAGATGAATAAGTTTGGACCATGTAAGATCCTGAAGAAGCATGATTTAGGAAATGTATATGAGGTAGAGTTGCCTAATGAAATTCATATTTCACCTATGTTTAACATTTTAGATTCAACAGAATATCATGAAGGAAGAATTGATGAAGAAATAATAGAAGCATGTAGTGGAATATTCTAGCATCTACTTCAGAAAAGGAGGAGATAGAATAAATTTTGGATAGTCGTGTGGGTAGAAGCATAAGAAATAGGCAATATGCATAGTACTTTGTGAAATGGAGAGGAAGGCCTGCTGAAGATTCTTCATGGTTGTCTAAGGCTGAGGTTAACCGTCTTGGTTTTCCTCTCACTCTTGAGAAGTGAGAGGGCCACTTTTCAAATTACCTTAGGTGTCTGATGCAGGAGCATCTAGTGGTGTAGGGGAAATCTTGGATCACCCAAAAAAGGTTTGTTTTTCTTATTTTATTTGGTTTTTTTAAGTCCCATGATGGCACTTAATGGGTGTAAGACAGTCATAAGTCAAAAAAGGCAAAAAATGGTCACTTCCTATTTTTAGTAAGTTGTCCTAAATAGGCTTGTATGGACCTAAAAATTTACCCCAAGGAGCGAAACTAAAAAATATTTCCAGTCGCAAAAGAATCGTCTTAATACCCTGTACGGCTTGGAAGATATTAAAGTTTTTCGTCCTGAGAAATTTCACCAATGCAACTTCAAATTCAAACATGAAAACCTTAGAGGCCCCGAAACAACTCAAAAAGTGGACAAACTGTCTCCGATGGTTCAACATTATAGATCTCTTTGAGAACTTTCCAATAATATGTTATAATAGCAAATCAAACACCCAAATCAAAATTTATGGCCCCGCGAAGCACCCCACTAAAAAGTGAATTTCATTAAAATATTTTCTTGGGCAAGAAATCAAATAGTGGGACTTTTAGTGCCAAAACAAAAGGGAAAGTCACACTTTCTAGAACATTCTAGGGTGGTTATTGGGTAAAATAAAAAGGGATAAGTGGGGGGTTGTAGAAGGTGGCTCCATTAGTGTAGATTGTGGCTCTGAATAATATATTTTGTTTTCAGAGTTGATTTTGTTGTAATGAAGCCCATGAGGTTGTAGCATTGTAAGTTTTGAATATGTAATTTCATTTTTTGAAAATAATTGAAAGCGAGTTATTTTTTGTCTTGCATTTTGTGTTTTGGTATCTATTCTTGTGATTTGTGTGGGTTTTGGGTGGTGTGGCCCTCATCACTTTGAAAAAGTATCTATGCTTTCTAGCTCATTATGTGAGGTAAAGACATCTTTAATGTGATTGTTGGTGGATGGATATTGATCATTGTCTTCAACATTTGAGGTCAAGATATTGTCAATGCTATCATTAGTGGTTGAACCTTGGATGTTGTCTTCAACAATTATTTCTCCTTGATTAATAAGGTCATGTATGATATTTTTGAGTTTAATATAGTTTGATGCACATGACCTTTTTCTCTATGATATTCACAATAAGCCTTGACATCATACCCTAGAATTTTGAAGGCAGGTTCATAATTACATAATTATTTTGGAAGTGTGATAAGTTTAGCATGGACTAATGTGTTTAACACTACCTCAATTGGATCCCCTAAAGGAGTGTATTCATGTTTAGTGGTTTTGTGGGATGACAATAATTGTTGTTTTTGTGATTATTGTTGATTTTTTTTATGATATAAAACTATGTTTTGATGTTGTAAGAATAGTTCTTGTTGATGATATGAAGCCATGTTTTGATGATTGTCAAGATGTTGATATTGTGACTCATTGTTTTGATGTTATGATTGATATGTTTGTGAGTTTGGATATTGATTAGAATCTAACATGTGACAAGATGCTCCAAAAATTTGATCAGGGGAATCCATAGTTGATATATCATTGAAATACGTAAGGTATGATGACCCCATGGGTGTATAAAGTGGAACTAGATTCAGGTAATAGATTGGTGTTGACATTTTTTTACTGACTTCAAGATTAGATGGTTGTGTGTAAACCTTTTGGACAAAGAATGCTGATTGTTTGATATGGGTTGATGTTAGGGGTAGTTGGATGATCAAGTTTAATGTTGGATTTTAGGATGTTTTGGAATGGAAATTTTTTTCTTCTCAACCCTATGATGAGGAGATGAGCCAGTTTTTGATGTTGTTTGATGAATGACACAGTGATGCTTGGATGCTCAAACCATAGGATAAGACTATGAGTGGATGTTTGATGTTTTGATTTGATGCTAGTATAGGACACAAGATACATAAGACTTGGATTGATGTTTTGTGTGCAGTCATTCCTTAAATAGAACCACTATTGTCAATTTTTTTTCCCTTATCATCCTAGACAATATTCGCTATTGTCCTACTTTATGGCACATCTTAGAATTTTTCAAAAACTAGTTTCCAAGCATTGGCTTAATATCTTATACAGTTTCCATAAACATATATTACCATAGGCTTACACTTTCACCATCCATCCTACATTCATCAAACATCACCATCCCACACTTCAAAATTCATTTACCTAGGGTTCATAACTATCACCTTTTGGATACAACATCAAAATCAAACTTGCATCATATCCTATCGAGATCCTTTATATCACCATCAACAATCAAACATCAACCTAGTCTTGGAAATGTATCAAAACATAACAAATCAAACCATCATCTTGCTATTGTTTTCATCACATCACCATATCCACTAGTAGTCTTGTAGATTTAATAGACATTAGCACCTCCCTAATTTTCTAAGGTATTAGCAGAAACCTTTACTTACAACCTCACAACTATTTCAAGTAGATCAATCATCCTTAGGACATAGAAAAACATCCATCCAAGTCTTGTGCATCTTGTGTCCTAGACTAGCATCAAGTCAAAACATCAAACATCCACTCATACTCTTATCCTAGAGTTTTGACCATCCAAACATCATAACATCATTTATAAATCAACATTCGAAATCAGCTCATTTCCTCATCATAGAGTTGAGTAGCAAAATTTTGTCATTCCAAAACATCCAAAAATCCAACATCAAACTACCCATAACATCAACCCATATCAAATAGTCAACATCCTTTGTTCAAAAGGTTTACACACAACCATATAATTTTGAATTCAGAGAAGGAATGTTGATGTAAATCTATTACCCAAATCCAATTCCACTTTATATACCCAGGGGGACATCATACCCTATGAATTTCATTGATATATCAACTATGGATTCCCCTAATCAAAGTTTTGGAGCATCTAGTCACATGGCAGATTTCAATGAAGGTCAAAACATACAAGTCTATGATGAAAGCATGAATCTTCCTCAATCCAACAACATATGGCCAAATAAATACATCCCAAACACAAACATTTCAAATCCTCACATAGTGAATTATGGGATAGATCCATTCATGCCCTAACAAAGTAAAAAACAACACCAAAATAAAAATCCTCAAAATCCATATCAAAATAACTCTTATCAAGTGTCACAATAACATCAACTAGTGTTGCAACAACATCAGGGGTTTCAAAGTAACCATCAAGATCAAAATCTACAACATAAAATTACCCTGAATTCACTTAAGAAAATAGTTGACACACTTGAACTTCCCCAAAATGGCGAGTCACAATATGAACAACAAACAAATATCATTCCACAAACATCTTGATATCCACATCAACAAAACTTCCAACATCATCAAAACATTTATTCATATCAACAAAAAAGGTCTATTTCTACAACATTAAGTGAATCAACAAAATCAATTATCACAAAATAAAAATAAGAACACCCAACATCAAAATCAAATCCATCAACAATATCAATCCCCAAATTAGCAATATCCACATCAAAATCATCAACTATGACATCATCAAAATCATCAATCTCAAAACCAACAAGAAATTCCATCTCAAATACAACAATCATCTCCACCACAAAAAGCCTTACAATCCAACCACACTACTAAACATGAATACACTCCTTTAGGAAATCCAATCAAGTTGGTGTTAAATAAGCTAGTCCATGCAAGTCTCATCAAACTTTCTGACTGCTACACCCTTAATATTATTGTACATCGGGTTATGAATAGTCGGCTTGTGGCTATCTTAACTCTCTATTAAGTCATATTATCATTAGTATATTGTTATTTAGTTGTTTAGGTCGGCCAAAGTCTTATATAGGCGTGTCTAAGTCGGCCTAGGTGATATCCTTGGCATAAATAGGTATATATAGGAGGTTGTGAGTCTTATTTCATCATCAAGTGTGAAGTGTGTTCTCATTAGAGATATTTGGAGGTTTTCCCCCTCAAAGTGGCTTGTTATTCTCAGTTATTATCAAGTATTTGAAGAATATTCCATATCATATTCTTTTATTGTGCAAGTTATTTCATAACAAGTGGTATTAAAGCATGATCTTGGCACCATAGAGGCAAGGTTTTTCTCAATTTTAGAGGCGATTTTGGGAAGAGCATATCTTTCAGATTTTGGCGAATTTTTTTCTGATTTTTAAAGGGTTTTTGAAGAACATATTGAAGAAGCTACAGTACAGATTTCAGAAGAATTGGAGCAGAATTAAGCGAATTATTGCAGAATTGGGTTTCTACACTATTTCTTTGGAATCTACATATCTCACACATCTTGTTGAATTGGAGTCTGATTTTTATTGGGTTTTTGAAGACATAATAAAGGAGATTACAGTAAAAATTTGAGATAATTTAAGTTTCATTTGTGTGATTTATTTCAACATTAGTGGTTTCCACATGCTGGGGCCTAGAACAAGGGGTAAAAAGAATGTCACTCCGGGGAAGACTCCTGATAAGGATGGTGAAACAATCAAGGATATTACACATAATGAGGAAATAAATAAGGTCAAGGAAGACATTTCCTCAATTAAGATGGATATGTGTGACCTAAGAGGAGATATATCGGACATACGAAACATGTTAAACACCTACATGGCTGAATCAAGAAAGGAGTTCTCAAGCGGCCAAGGTGAAAATTCTAGGTCAGCTACTACTGACACAAGCTTTAGTACTCCTATGAGATCTAGGAATTTATTTCCAAAGGTGGATATGCGCAAGTTTGATGGTAAGGATCCTCTAACATGGATAAACCAAATGGATATTTTTTTTGAAGTACACCAAATCCCAAATGGACAAAAGGTCATGATGGCTTCCTTATATCTAGAACCAGATCAATTCATTTGGTATCATTGGCTTTGCACTCATCGAAGTAAAAAGGGGCTCACCGTCTCATGGTCAATTTTTACAGAGGAACTCCAAGCACAATATAGCAATAGCGTCCAGACAACTTCTTCAGCCCCTAGCTAAACTTCAACAAACAAGATCAGTTAAGGATTATATTCAGCAATTCCAAAATCTATCCTTGTGGATACACAATTAGGAGGAAAACTTGAATGACTTATTCTTGGTGGTCTCAAGGATCACATTCAACATGAGGTACACATGTTTAGCCCTAGTTCCATAAATGAGTCTTTTATCTTAGCATGCAGGGTAGAGGAGAAGTATTTGATTCCTAAGAAGCAAGGGGCTAATGTGACAAGAGAGAAAGGATATTCAACACAACCTACTAAGTTGACTCCACAACAAATTGAGGAGAAAAGAGAAAAAGGCTTGTGTTTCAATTGTGATAGCAAATACAGTCGAGGACATAAATGTAGTGAAAAGAAATTGTTTTATATTGAAGGTCCCAATGAGAAAGAAGAGGAGGAACCCATACTAGAAGATGAAAGGGAGTCAAATGAGGAATCACACGATTCTCAACCAATCATTTCTTGTCATGCACTCTCAGGTTTCAGTGCTCCACAAACTCTCAAGGTGGTGGAGTTCCTAAAGAATGAAAAGGTAACAGTGTTGATCGACTCAGGTAGTACTCATAATTTCATCAACAAAAAGTTAGCTACTTGTCTAAATTGTTTCATATATCCAACTCCAGAGTTTCAAGTTTTGATTGAAGATGGTGGTACAGTTAGTTGTTTAGGGAAGTGTCATAGCATTAAATTATCCATGAGAGATTATCAACTTGATACCCCAATGTATGCGATATCCATGGGTGCAGCAGATATTGTTTTGGGAGTACAATGGCTTACTACATTAGGAACAATTGAGATGAACTTCCAAGAACTATTCATGAGATTTCAATCGGAAGGAAGGCTAGCAGAGCTAAGGGGGTTGAAGGAAAAATCTCCACAAATGGTAAGATATCATCAAATGCAAAAGTTGCTTAAGAAAGGAGTGGATGGATTTGTGGCCCAACTATGTTCATTAGAAGTCTCTCAATCTAATACTCCTACTCATCCAGATTTGCAAGTATAATTGATTGTCACTTAGTTGTTCTTGGAGATATGCCTAAAGGACTTCCTCCTAAGAGGGATCATGATCATGCCATCAAGTTAGTCCCGGGGAGCCAACCACCGAACATTAGGCCTTACAAGTATCCACACATACAAAAGAGTGAGATAGAAAAAATTGTCGAGGGGATGCTAGAGGCAGGAATTATCAGGCATAGCCAAAGTGCTTACTCCTCGCTTGTGGTGATGATGTGATGCGTAGAAGGATGATACTTGGCATGTGTCAGATTATAGAGTGCTCAACATGTACACCATTAAAAAGATAAGTTTCCAATTCCAGTCATTGATGATTTGTAGATGAATTAAATGGAGCTATGTTTTTACCAAAGTTAGATCTTCCCAAGTCACGGTTATCCTGGGAGTCCGGATTAGGAGGAAGATATTTGTAAGGTGACATTTAGGACTCATGAGGGTCATTATGAATTTTGGTGAATCTTACCAATGCACCATCTACATTCCAAAGTTTGATGAATTCCATTTTAAGAAGTTCTTGAAAGTTTGTGTTAGTATTCTTTGATGATATATTGATTTACATCAAGACTTGGGAAAAACATTTGCAACATGTGGACCAAGCATTACAAATACTTGAAGATCATAAACTCTATGCTAAACCATCCAAGTGTGCTTTTGGTCTTACAGAGGTGGAGTATTTGGGACACATAGTTTCACATGAAGGAGTAAAGGTGGACCCTAACAAAATTAAGGCTATCATGGAATGGCCTATTCCAAAAACCATTAAGAAACTGAGAGGATTCTTGGGATTGACAGGGTACTATAGAAGATTTGTGAAGAATTATGGTAGTATAGCAGCACCTCTCACCGCTCTATTGAAGAAGGATTATTTTCATTGGAATGAGTCTCCCAATACAACATTTGAGGGTGAAGGAGGCTATGTGTGTACAACTCTAGTACTTGCTGCTCACAGAGCTTCACCAAAGGAATTCATTATGGAATGTGATGCTTGGAAATGGGATAGGAGTAGTATAATCAACCGATTTAAAGGTAAGAATCAACTAAAACCTATTTATGAGAAGGAAATGCTAGCAATACTCCATGCAGTGAAACAATGGCGGCTTTATCTATTGGGTAGACATTTCAGGGTTAAGACAGATCATGATAGCCTAAAATATTTTTTGGAACAACGACTATCTTCTGAAGAGCAACAAAAATGGGTCACTAAGATGTTAGGATATGACTTTAAGATTGTATATAAGAAAGGGAAAGAAAATATTGTCGCAGATGCACTATCAAGGAAGGATGAGAAAGATGAAGCCTTATTGTGTGCCCTTTCAATATTACAAGTAAATTGGGTGGAGGAAGCCAAAGCAGAGTGGCAAAATGATGTTACGACAAGTAATCTGATCGAGCAATTAAAAAGTGATCCTAGTAGTTCAGATAAGTTTTGTTGGAAGGGAGATACTCTTTGGTATAAAGAGCATTTGTATCTTTGCAAGAATTCCAACCTTAAAATCAAGATTCTCATAGAGTTGTATGAGTCTCCAGTGGGTGGTCATTCAGGATTTTTGAAGACATATCATCGAGTCAAGCAGGATTTATTTTGGGAGGGGCTAAAGGGTGATGTTCAAAAACTTGTGGTTGAATGTTTGGTGTGTCAAAGGCATAAAGGGGAGACAATTAAGACACCAGGTCTCTTGCAACCCTTATCTATTCCTAGCCAGCGTTGGGAAGAGGTATCCATGGACTTCATCACAGGGCTTCCAAAATCTAAAGGTCATAATGTCATCATGGTGGTAGCTGATGGGCTCACTAAATATGCACATTTCATTGCATTAGCACATCCTTTTTATAGCAAATCACGGTGGCTAAAAGCTTTTTTGGAGAATATCAAAAGCCATGGTACACCCTGAAGTTATTGTTAGTCGTGATCCTATCTTCACTAGTCACTTTTGGAAAGATTTATTCTCATGTTTGGGTACTCAATTGGCTCTTGGCTCATACCACCCTCAATCATATGGGAAAACTAAGGTTGTTAATAAGTTTTTGGAAGGATATCTACGTTGTTTCACTTCAGAGAAACAGTCTCAGTGGGTAGATTGGCTACCACTTGCAGAATGGTGGTATAACACTTCTTTTCATAGTTCATCCAAAATGTCTCCATTTTGGCACTTTATGGATATCATCCTCCTTCCATCACATCATCAATTAAGGTGTCCCCAGAGTTCGGTGAAGACCACTTGCTTCATCAACAAAAAGTACTTTCAGGACTCAAGGAGAATTTAGCCATGGCACAAAATCGAATGAAACAACAGGTAGACCAACATCATAGTGAAAGAAGTTTTGAAGTTGGGGATTGGGTCTTCTTGCGATTGCAGCCTTATAAGAAAATATCACTAAAGTAGCAAAGAAAGAATAATAAGTTGTCTCCAAAGTATTACGGTCATTACCAAATCATGCAGAAGATCGGTAGTGTTTCCTACAAGCTTGAGTTGCCACCAACAACAAAGATACATCCAGTTTTTCATGTTTCTTGTTTGAAGAAGGTAATTGGGCATAATATTCCCACTCAAACAACATTCCCAAGCTGGATGAAGAAGGAAGAATCATTTTGGAACCAGAGTTCATTCGTCAAACACGCACAAAGAAGCTGAGGAATAGAACTATCACTGAGTATCTCATCCAATGGAAGAAGTTACCAGTTGAAGATGCCACATGGGAAGACGAGGAGTTCATTCAAAAGTTTCCAAACTTGATTAGCATTGAGGACAATGCTTCTTTGAAGAAGGGCGTACTCATGTAATATTGTGTACATCGGGTTATGAATAGTCAGCTTGTGGCTATCTTAACTCTCTATTAAGTCATATTATCATTAGTATATTGTTATTTAGTTGTTTAGGTCAGCCTAAGTCTTATATAGGTGTGTCTAAGTTGGACTAGGTGATATCCTTGGCATAAATAGGTATATATAGGAGGTTGTGAGTCTTATTTCATCAAGTGTGAAGTGTGTTCTCATTAGAGATATTTGGAGGTTTTCCCCCTCAAAGTGGCTTTTTATTCTCAGTTATTATCAAGTATTTGCAGCATATTTCATATCATATTCTTCTATTGTGCAAGTTATTTCATAACACCGACCAAACGAATTATGAAGATCCAAATTTCAAACCCCCATGGTACAATGAAAATAAACAATGTGAATTCCATCAAATCAAAGGTCATGACGCATCAAACTATATTAAACTTAAAACTCTCATACAAGACCCTATTGATCAAGGACAAATAATGCTACGCCCTTCATATTATTGTACATCGGGTTATGAATAGTCGGCTTGTGGCTATCTTAACTCTCTATTAAGTCATATTATCATTAGTATATTGTTATTTAGTTTTTTAGGTTGGCCTAAGTCTTATATAGGTGTGTCTAAGTCGGCCTAGGTGATATCCTTGGCATAAATAGGTATATATAGGAGGTTGTGAGTCTTATTTCATCATCAAGTGTGAAGTGTGTTCTCATTAGAGATATTTGGAGGTTTTCCCCCTCGAAGTGGCTTGTTATTCTCAATTATTATCAAGTATTTGCAGCATATTTCATATCATATTCTTCTATTGTGCAAGTTATTTCATAACAAATAACTATTGAAGACAAAACTCAAATTTTTACCACTAATGATAACATTGACAATATCTCAACCTCAAATGTTGACAATGATCAAGATCCATCCACCAACAATCACATTGAAGATGTCTTTACCTCACATAATGAGCTAGAAGACATAGATACCTTCTCAAAGCATGATCAAGATAATCCATCAGTGTCTAACAATGATCTAATTCAAGAAATTTTAACATAATTTGATCCCATGGTTGAAAATTTTGATAAAATATCTACCTCAATCATTGAGGATAACACCTAAGATCCATATACCAATGGTCATGTTGAAAATGTATCAACACCTTCTAATCAGCAAGATGACATATCTCAAGAATTTATCACCAAGAATGATCAAAATCCTTCACCAAAGTCTAGCAATGGTCCTTTCCAAGACATATTGACATCATTTGACCTCATAGTTGTTGATATTGAAGAAATCCTTAATTCAACACTTGATCCAAATTCATTTGAAGACCAAGAGAATCTTAAACCAATACCCATGCCTAAGGAAGACATTCAAGAACCCTTGCAAACAATCCATCCTTTGAAATTGACCCATATCAAGAGCTCAATCCAAAGCATATAAAAAGTGATTCTAAAATTAGTCAAGATCAAGGATTGATGTCTTCTCAAGATCTAATAGGTCTATTCCAATCTAATATGGAAGATAACATCGATAAGAGCTCAAATCAAATATCCACATCTCTAAGATACTACAATGATTTAATGGGTATCTTCCAATCCATACAATATTTACAAACAATGATCATATCCATATATCACCCATGCCTATATCTACCCATGAGATGTTTACTCCTAAAATGACTTCCACACACAAAAAAAACCAAGTATTTGCTATGATAGTATTGCAAAAAAATCCAACAAATAGAGTAGACAAAAAATCAATAATCAATCCCCCATTCCTTCCTCACTAAATCCGTATGAACATCCTCGATAGATCCTAGGAATGTGACAATAAGATAAATCAAAAAGATAAGATCATAAAAGATAAACAATGATGTTGTATCACTTTCCATAGATGTTTTGATGTTTCATGATGTTACCCATTGATGATGCCTATTGTAGGAATGATTTATCCGTTAAGACACGTGTTAGGACATTGATGATGATTTTCAAAACGTAGGGTAGTTAACACTTAGGAATTTTTTTAGTCTGATGATGATCCAATCATTTTGTTTCTTTGCTTGGAAGTTTTAGATTTTGATGTTTTATTTTCTTGTTGATTACATTGTCAAAGGTTGAAGGTGGTGATTATTTATTATGTATGGAGAGTTTATTGCAGATAGGTGATAATGGAGATAGGATTTTTTAGATTTTTTTAACTATTTTTGTTGGAAATATGGAAGCCTTGCAACATGAGCATGAAGTGTACATGGGATGTTTTTATTATTCCATTATTTTCATTGATGTCAACATTATGGCAACATAGTGGGAAACATATTTGGTATAACTGGAAGTTGTTCTCTACCGGAAGTGTTCTATACTATTGGGTTAGTATGTTGGTTTTTGAGTCTAGAATTCACCGCAAGATGAGATATGTCTCTATTCTCTTAATATCAATATTATGACTCTTTCAGATAGCTATATCTAGGATCTTAAGGAGTTTTTTGTTGCATACAGAAAGTTATCAATGATAGATTTTAACTCTATACACTACAGGAGTTTCTATGTTTTGTATTCTAGTGTGGGAGACTTCGCATTTTCTTAGAAAGAACATTCTGGTGTTGTGATTCTAAGAGTGATCACCTTGATGTTAATGTGATGAGAAAATGATGTATTATCAGATCCAAAAAGTGTTTATCTTGAGAAGTGTGTGTTTTGGTTTGGAGTTTTTATGATTAGGTCTTATTCCTGACCGACCTAATATATGACTTGCATTAAGAAGAATAATTATACATTTTAGATGATTGTTGGATCTCTTTCAGATCTACACTGACTTAATATGATACACCACATGCATAAAAATGTTTTAATCTTATATGGTTCCAATATGAGGTATTTTGATTGTTTTGTTTACATCCAATTAGGCTGACCTAATTGGATGTATGAAATGTAATTGTATATATATAATATCTTTTTGGAGTTGAAGAAGGGTGTGTATTGAGTAAGTGGATGAAAAGAATGTGCGAGCCTAAATGATTTATCAGTATATTGTGGAAGAATGTTGATGATGTTTTTTGCACATCAACAACTCAGACAGAATATGGAAATCCTATCTCTCTTGAAAGGTAAATCTCCATTAGCAAGCCTCAAGAGATAACCCCAAGGTCTCTAATGTTAGGTCTTGACAATGCATAAACAAGTCAGTGATAAATGTGAAAATGTTGGTAATCACAATGGGACCTTACTACAAGCAAATACTGAATCTTCAATTTATCAGATCTAACAATATGATGATACTTCAATCCTAAATTTAACCCAATGATAAAAGAAATAACAAAAGATATAAGGTTTCAAAGAGATTTCTAGATTTAACACTACTCCTAAGATTAAAAATGTAAATGACAAGCACTCGAAATGGAAAATCCCTCAGAAACTAATTTCAACTTGACCCAGATGGATCTTGCAATCTTATAGAAATAGTGCAATCTTCTAAGGTGTCAAAGATTTTCAGATCATGAACATTCATTCAAACAACCCTATTGCAATTGAAATGAATAAACCTTCACAATTGAACTAAGCACAATGAATATAAAAGTACAGGCTAACTTTGTAAAGCAACTAACAATCAGTTGGTTGTGAAAAGTATGGACTAGGGATTTCTGCAAACACTTCAAGCATTAAATCACAAGCACTATCAATTTATCTAACATTAACCCTAATGCACTTATCGAATAACTTAAGCAATTCCAAAGATAGAATCACAAGAACCATGCAAGATAAATCAATACAAGAGAATTCACCAAAAGCACAATGTCTCCAATTGTATTGAATCACCCCAAGTAGCAACAATTCCAGTATTCTGTTACAACACTTGCTTGAAAAATGAACTAACTTCTAACTCTACTCTAAGCTCAAAACTATCTATCTTTTCTTCTAGCCCTTACAAATGAGGAAAAATACCATATATATAGAAACACCCCAAGATATGTCGGCCTAGTTTAGGGTTTACAATAATAATTGGCCACAAAACAAGTCAGCCAAGAGAAATTCAAAATAAAATAAAATATACATTAAATGCTTGAACTTCATCCAAGTCAGCCTGGGATCTCCAATGTAGCTCGGACCAATGCATGCAAAATAATAGGGAAGCACAAATCTCGATGTAGCCCAACATTAACTATCTTCCCCTTTGTCTTTATTTCGATCCATCCTATCATGTACCATCAAAATCACCTTGTCCAAGTTGGCCACAAGTTGGAAAAGGAAAAACCTTAAGTCGGCTCTCAATTGATGTAATATTTTCCCTTGATTGTTTCACCGATTTATCCCACTCAAACCTATAGTTCTGATATTTATCAATAACTACAACATAGGTGGCCGCATCATCCAATTCATGTTCAGTAATCGAGCCCTCACTGACTGGGGAATATACATCTTGCCACCATTTTCTCAATTGTTCCAAGCTCAAATGCGTCGGTGCAAAATTACTTCTCCTTGTCATGATCTCAAAGAAAGAAATGCATCCATTATAGATACCAGTCAAGGTGTCCTCAATTTTCCTTCTCTACTTATGTATCTTCTTCAGAACCTTTTGCCTTATTTGCAGAGCTTCAAACCATTCCCAAGGTTCGACAGCTTTGGAGGAAGGGAGAATTCTATCACTGACTAGTTTATCTATGGTATACTCCATGATGGTTCTGGTTTTCTACAACAAGAGGTCTGTATCTTCCTTTTCTTGATCTAGTACTTCTTTCAACCAATCAACTGCCCTCATAGCATCTCCTCTAGTTGAGATAATGTCCTTGATAGCATCATTTCCTTTGGATTGCACCCCTTGTAGCCAATTTTTTGTAGCAAGAGTATTAGCCTTTAGTCTTTCCAGCTCAGTGATAGTTTCTTGGGGTAGGAGACTTGTAGCAGAAGATGAAGAGTCGATAGGTTGCAAAGGTTTCATCAGATCTTCCAAAAATTTCTTGAGTTTTTTATCTCTTTCTTGATTTCCTATTTAGTCTTCATTTCTTTCCTCAACCTACCCAAGATTACTACACTTGAACCCTCATATTCCTCAATATCCTGCTCTATGGAGGTGGGTCCTAGGTTGATAATCAACAAGTTGTAATCTTTTCCAAATATGTCATCCATGTTCTTATCGAGAGCAGGAGTTGCAATGTGGACCACTCTATTACTTGCTTCATCTCTTTCAATCTTTGAAATGACCTTGGCCTTCTTCTTTCCTTTATCTTTTCCTATTTTTGCCAGTCACTCATCCCAATTGGGTGGGGTATCCTCCACAACAACTTTCTTTCTCCTTATTTCTTTATCTAGCCACTCTAGAACAGTGGACTCTAACTGTACTTCGCTTTGTCCCACTTCCTCTTGCTGGTCCTCAGGCGGTTCCTCATTTAAATCCTGCCTCTCAGGAATCTCTTCGACCTTATCTTCCTTTTCTCCAATATTCTTTTCTCTGTTCACAGGTGATGGAACCTTAACTCACTCTTCTTCTCTTTGAGGAGATTTAACTTCAGTTCTAATAGGTGAATCTTCATATGCAAACAGGGGAGATTGCATCACTTTTTCTACTTCTGCTTCAACATTATAAAGCCCACCTTCATTAAATTCTTCTCCTTCTATATCCTAGTGATCCTTAGCTTCCTTAGATTCACCTAGTTCACTTTGAGCTTCATGGGAAGAAGGGAGATCATCATGTTGTTATGCATGAGAGGCAACCGGAGGGGAATCCTTCTTTAACACATTATCCTTAGGAGAAGGAGTTCTTGATTTCCTTGTGTATACTTGTGTCCTTTCTCTTGAACTCTCTACATTTACTATAGGTGGATTAACTTCCTCTCCATCCTTGGAGCTTTCCTTTTGTGACAGTCTTACAATTCTCCTTCTTTTAGCCACAAAAGCACTAACCTAAAGATCCTACTTTTTAGTTTCTTCTCTTCCAGACTTCGTATTCCTTGAAGTATACCCCCTTTTCATGGCAATTGGCTTTCTCTATTTTTCTGTTTCTTGGGCTTCCTCCACTTGAACACCCTTAATATCGATTTTAAAAGGAGAGCTCACCTTGCCCTTACCCTTGGGATCCTGCTCAACTGACTCTTCAGAAGTAGAATGAGGGTCTAAATCTCCCATTAGATCATAAGTGCACTGTAGACCTTCATTCTCCAATTCCCATATCTTATGCTTCAGCCATAGCTTGGTGTACTTAATGACTAGATTCATCAACTGTCCTAGTTCTATTTTTTATTCTTCCAGCCAATCTATTTCGCCAATTGGTTTGTCCTTTACTGCCTCATAAGCATGGCCTTGAATCAAGTCCCCATCATCTTCAATCTGATATGGAACTGCCTTCACATTATATAATCGGACTGATTCAATTGGAAGTCGGGAAAAATTATTCTTTCTAACCTCATATTCATCACTGCAATTAGCCCAGTGGTCTTCCAAATCATCCTTATGGCTATATTCCCGATTGGCCTTCTTTTGAGCTTCACTAGTTATGTCAAATCTAAACCTCTTGGAATGGAAAGATAAATCAAGAGTACTCATCTCCTCTTCTGAAGCCTGAGCTGAATTAATGGAAGGGCATGCCTCTCCAGTGCCTATCCTCAAAGGGAAGTCTCCACCAAACCCAGTCTTATGTTTGTCCCTTTTGACAATAGCATCAAAGTCACATATGATGAGTGGGATATGATGAGTGCGATACCTTAGAAGTCGATACGGAGCCCTTTGAAACCCATCAATCCTAATTTATGAGAAGGTGGGAAACTGTATGAACCAAGCCCCATATTTCTTCATTAGCTCTTTGGCCTAATCCGAAATCCTCATATGTTCTGCACCCTGAAGCAATCTAGTGATATGCATGGTGAATGCATCATTCACCCTCCTGTAACTTGAGCTCCCTAAGTGCAATTGAGGGTAAACCTCATAAATTACATCCTACCCAAAGATTCCACTGGTACTCAATCCCTTGTATGGATGAAATCTTGCAAGCGCATAGACTAAGTAGGAAGTCATGGTGAAGGTCTTGGTTTGCAGCACATTGCATAATTGCTCATGAATCACCCTACTTATAACACCTGCCCAATGATAGTTGATATTCTCCTATTCCATCCTTGCAATGACATGGCACATCCAAATCTCAAACATACTTGCATTTTTTAATCCAACCACCTTGCTAAGAAGAGTAATGGCATCATAATATTCCTTCTTGAACTTTTCTCTGAATAGCTATTTGGGCAGTTTTCAATAGTGAGACTTGGGATTTTCCAACCAGGAATTGATGATCTGCTATGAATTAATAGTCTCCTCTTCATAGAACTTTTTAGTTGCCTCTATGCTGAATGCCACCACATGAGATCTATTTGGCATATCAAAGGTCTGAGCTATGGACACAGGATTGAAATTTTCCACAATCCTCCCTTGGGGACCAATTATTCTCTGGGTATCCCTATCATAATGTCTGGCACACTCAAGAACCAATTCATAACATTTCACTGTAGAAGGGAAGCCAGCTACATGTGCCAATCTTGATTCAAACATTCTTTTAGCCACCAAAGGAAGATCCTGTGCTTCCATTCTAACCTTGAATTCTTCATAATCCCATAGTCCAACGTTCGTGTTAGTCACCTCTGACCAGATAGAGGTAATTTTTCTCTCCGAGATTTTACTCCTGATGTCCATCTTGATTCTTTCTGCTTCAGATACTGAAGATCCCTCCATATCACCCTTAACTTTTCCAGCTACTACATTGCTAGATTCAGCCTGCACTCAACAAAGGAATCCATAGTAAAGATTCACACAAACAAAGGTTAATCGATCAAAATCATCATTAAAATGAATCTCAGATAAGCAAGGTGTCATTAAATCTTGAAATTAAACAATCATATCAGAGTTTGGGTTTCAGGTCCACCCGCAGAATCCAAGCCAGGGAGGAATTTTAGAGAATTTTGAGATAGGCGAATTTCAACGGAATAAAGATGAAAACACCTACTAGCAACTTAATCCGATCATTATCAATCAAGAAACAACACATGGGATCTAAAAATAGCTCAAATTAACCATGAAATGCATAATCATTCGTTATCAACCCATGTTACTTTATAATCCTTCATATTCCATCAGATTTCAGGAAAATCTACACGAGACGGATTTTCGTGAAGGAGGAGACATTCTGCAAATTTCAGAAAAACTAGGGAACAAAGGATTTCGGGAAAATCCAGAGTCGAAGGAAATCTACAAAGAAGATGAATCTCGGGAAAACTTGTGAATTTTGGGAAAAAGAAAAAGAGTGGGAAAATCGGGAAAATCCGCTAGAGCTAGAAAATCTTGAGATGGATGAAAAACCTGAATATTGGCCTTATCACATTATTTCACTCAAATTGACGGATCGATCATAAATTTTAGGAATCTAGGCCTGCGACGAGTCTGATAGGGACCTTCTACAGATTTTCTTTAAATTCTAGGCATATTCAAAAAGAAATCTAAGCCGAAATGTTGATACCCTAAGTATCAAACCCCACAAGTCCACCATTGACGCATAGGCAAGCTCAGGATTCAACAATTTCAATTGCTGAGGGGTTATTCACGGCTCACAAGCAAGGTACCTCATGATACAAATAAATGAACAATCTCAGAAACTACTTGGGAAACCATAAGTAAGACAATGTCAAGCAATCCTAGCACCAGACGCCCAAACATACAAGAAATTTGAACTCTGAACAAATACATAACATTAAAGCACTATCTACATTCATCAATCGAAAGCAAGTTAATATATACATACCATTTGATGAAGTAGAAATCAGTTGTGGCAACAAATATCAATTTATCAGAGCTCAGCAAAGAACAACAACGAAAATGCCAAGGAAATCACCACCAAAATGAACAATTTGCAAACCTAGAGCTCCAAATCAAGTCTAGCACTCAAAAAATAAACTCCTCAGCTCAATGAAACACAAATGATACAGCATAATGGCACAAGAGTCCCAAAGATCAACTTAATACACCCCTCACCAATTGTACGATTGAGCATTAATGACATTGACAAGACAAGTTGGAGAAATCCGGAAACCTGATGTCAGAGCGGAATTCAAAAAAATCCGGCCTACGTGGAATTCTGCGAAGACCAAAAATATCAAAACCATAGTGTTTAGCTGGAGTTTGAGCGAGATCCCAGAAAATCGCTGGGGTGGAAAATCCTGAATTGGGGAGAAAACCTGAACTTTGCCCAGAACTTAGGTATTTCAATGTGCAACTTACGGGAACCACTCAAGCAAGCAAGATAAACATTTAAGCACATGCCAAGGTATGGTAATCCTTAAAATTGAAGGGCCAAAACACCAAAAACCAAAGCGAAAGAGGGTCCCTACTTTCAGCGGGGCGTGTGTGCAAAAACTGCACAACATATGGTGACTCTACTGGGAAATTCTCCAGAGCATTTGATGACAAACAGGAATCAAGAACCTAGAATATCTGGTTTCAGTCTCACTATCAGACAAACAAATCAAAAATGCAGGATTAAAGAGTCAGAAACAAAGGTAGACTGAACCTTCCATAAACTGAAAATCCAAGTGTGTGCATATGAGTTCATTTCCCTCCTCGAGCTACTGTAGAAACCAAGTTTAGTCAAGATAGGCTACATAAAGATTCTAACTTCAAAAGCAACCTAGATAGAGCCTCGCTGCCAGTCAGTCATCTATAGCCCCGATGAGGTTATCGCTGTGACTCTCCCGAACATAGCTCTATTGCCAGTCAGGCATCTATAGCCCTGATAGAGATATTCGGATACTCCTGATAGATTGAATTCATTTGATTTTCAATATTTTGTCTTTTTCCTTCTTTTGATATTTCTTTTCTTTGTCACCTTTTCATTTCAACCTATGAACAATGAAGTTCACACTCAGGGCTGAGAATCACAGTGGCGCTGAAGCAGAAATAGGATTTTTCACCTATCAAAACTTCACAAGGATCCTACAGCAACATCAGGATTCTTAAGATGTATAAAAGATATAAGATTTTAGAATACTTCAAATTCAAATCAAAACCAGTGACCCATCTTCTATAAATCAAACATTTAGATTGCTTGACAATAACAAAGACTTCAACCATCCTTTTGAGACACTAGACTAAAGTCCACCAATGAAATACTTAGAACAATCCCAGATAATGATATATTTTCCATGCAGGTGTAACACATCCAGAAGAAAACAAGAAAACCTCCAAAGAAAGAGGAGAGCAAAAACACACCAAACCGAAAGAAAATCTACACTAACCAAAAAAAACAAAAGGAAAGTAGAAAGGGAAACGTACTCTAACCAAAGCAAAGCGAAGCAAACAAAACAAAAAGGAAACCTACTCTAACTATGTACAGGAAAAGAGTTGAAAACAGCTCAAGACTGGAAATAATGCTTCAAATACTGCCCATTGAAAGGTAGTGGGATATCCTCCCCAGTGAGAGTTTTCAAATGGAAAACATTATCTCCCAAGATTTCTGAAATCTGGTAAGGGCCAAGCCAAAGTTTGTCAAATTTTCCATGCTCCCCCTTACAGTCATGGGCTTTATCCCAGTAAAGAACAAAGTCAGAAATCCTAAAAGCTTTTACCTTGGCTCTTCTATCAAACCATCTTTTGACTACCCCCTGATATTTGGAAAAAATTTCCAAGGGCTTCATCTCTTTTTTCCTCAAGGTGTAACAATTCAGCAAGTCTGGCCTCATGCTTATCCCCCTCATCATAATATTCATTAATGAACTGTAAGGTGGGGATTGTTAACTGAATATGAAACACAGGCTCTAACCCATAAACCAGGTGGTAAGGGGATATTCCTATGGAAGTCTTATGTCTTGTACGATCTGCCCAAAGAGAAATATGAGTTAGGTGTGCCAATCCTTCATATTTCTTTCTAACAGCTTGTGAATAATAGTTAGGAGATTTTTATTGGAAGACTTAGCCAAACCATTACCCTAAGGGTAATAATTGGATGCAAACTTAATTATAATCCCATGATCAAAGGCCCAATTAGAGAATTTCAATGATGCAAATGTAGGACCATTATCACAAACCAAAGACATAGGACATCTAAAATGATTGATAATACTTGATTCGATGAAATTAATTACCACCTCAGAAGTACATTGCTTGCAAGCAAGGGCCTCAGTCCATCTTGTAAAATAATTAGTGACAGTAAGGATATACCTATGACCTACAGAGGAAGGTAGATTGATTGGACCTATGAATTCCATTCCCCACTGTGCGAAAGGTTTTACCTCAAAGACTAGTTAGAGTGGGAGTGTTGCATACTTCTCTTTGGTTGTTGCAGTTTGACACACATGACAAGTTCTGACATGGTTGTGTGTGTCCTTGAACAGTGTAGGCCAATAGTAACCAGCTCTCAGAATCTGGTTCGCTGTAGAAGGTGCTAATCCATGGCCTGTACCATATCTGTCATGAAATTCCAACATTATTCTTTCAGATTTTGCCTTTCCTAGGCACCTTAAATAAACACCATCATGATTTTTCTTATATAGAATAGCTCCCTTCAGCATGAAACTATCACTCTTTAAGCACAATTCCCTTCTCTGTACTACATTAAGATGGTCAGGACAGCTTTGAGTCAGGAGATGGTGAATGATATCATCATACCATTCACCAGGAGAAACATCTTCTAGATTGTAATGTTGGGCTGCAAGATCAGGGCTTGTCTCTACCATTGTCTTTGTAAGTCCTTTCCCTCTTACCAACTTCATGGGTTGAATCTCAATATCGTACTCTTGTAACATAGTTACCCACTTGGCTCTACACTCTCCTAGCTCATTCTGCATCAACAATAGTTTGACTGCAGGATCAAGAACTATTGCAAATATTTTGTTTCTGAGGATATAGTGTCTAAATTTCTTTACAACTCTGACTAAGGCATAAGCCTACTTTTCCACACTTGGGTACCTCAACTCTGCATCCTTCAATGGTGCACTCAAAAATGCTATGGGATGTTCATTTCCTTGGTCAAACTTTTGAGTCAGCATAGCAGCACAGGAGTGATCAGAAGCAAACAAAAATATATAAAATGGCTTAGCATAGTCTGGACTCACCAAAACTAGAGCTTCAGCAATAGCCCTTTTTATCTCTGCAAATGCTTCCTTTGCTTCTACATTCCATTTGACTTTGGCCTCCTACTTCAACATTGCATTCATTGGCTTGACTATTTCTGTGAATCCAGTGATGAACTTCCTCACAAAGTTGATCTTGCCAAAGAATGATTTCATTTCTTTCTTGCTAGAAGGTGGTGGGATCTTGAGTATAGCTTCCACTCTTTCTGGATCAATGGAAATTCCTTTCTCAAAGAGAACATTCCCTATCAATTTACCCTCTGTAACTCCAAAGATGCATTTCTTTGGATTGAGAGATATACCAAACTCTCTGCATTTCTGAAACACCTTGCACAAATCTGTGATATGATCACCTCTCTTCTTGGAAAAGATTGTTAGATCATCCATATAAATGATTATGCACTTACCAATTATGTCTTTAAAGGAAATTTCCATGGCTCTTTGGAACGTGGCTCCAACATTAATCAAGGCAAAGGGCATCCTCTTGTAGGCAAAAGTGCCCCACTTGGTGGTGAAAGCAATTTTATGTCTATCTTCATATTGCACCATAACTTGATTGTATCTTGAATAACCATCCAAGAAATACATCATCTGAGATCCATTGACAATCTTAAGTACTTCATCCAGTGAGGGTACTGGATAATTATCCTTTTCTGATGCTCTGTTAACATTCCTAAAATCTACACATAGCCTGATTTCACCATTTTTCTTTCACACTGGAACTAGGTTTGCAACCCAAGTTGAGTGTTTGACTGGAAATATGATTCTTGCAGACAGTAGTTTCTGCACTTCCTTCTATATTATGGGTTCTAGTAAGGCATTAATTGGCCTTTTCCTTTGTCTGAAAGGTTTTTCTCCTAGATTGAGAGGGATAGTATGAGTTATGATTGATGTGTCATAGGTCTTTAAGTCTTCATAACTCTAGGCTATCACATATGTGTATCTATGTAATGCATCAATTATTCCTTTCCTTTCTTCTGGAGTGCATACTTTGCCAATGAAGACATTCTTGGCATCATCTTGAGTTCCCATATTATACTTTTCACATTGTCCACTGATGGACTCCCTCTTGGCATCCTGTTCTTGATCCCTGACCTTGTCTAGATCAAAGATCCTTTCTAATTGCACCATTCCTTTGGGAATAGTATTGGTCTTCAGATTAATTACCCCTTCCAAATCCATCTTTGCTTCTTGGATTTTAGTTTCATCAATAATTTGAGAAGTAAAGACATCTGAGCTTGTGATAAAATCCAGAATATGCTTGTCATCTTCAAATACCTGGAAGTTGGTAATGTTGTCAGGTACTGAAGGTACTAGGGTCAGTTCCATCGTAAAATTCTTCAATCCAGAAAGAGACAGATGTTGCAATTTACTAGTTTCCTGAGCAAGAGAGTCAGCAGTTTGATTTTTACATTGTGGAATCAACTGAATGTTGAAGGCATCAAATCCTTCAATAAGGTCCCATACTCTATGTCTATAATTGGTCATTCTTCTATCATGACAAGAGTATTGTCTCCTAACTTGCTTGACTACTAACTCAGAATCCCCAAAGAATTGCAAAATCTTGAGTCTTTTCTTTAATGCCATTAATAGCCCATGAACCAAAGCCTCATATTCTACTACATTATTCATACAATAAAATTGAAGTTTATGAGCATCAAAGAAAGTCTTACCTCTTGGACTGATTAGCTCAAATCTTGCCCCAGCTCCTTGCTTTGATTTGGATCCATCAAATCTTAAAGTCCAACAACCAGCAACTGCATACTTCCTTGTTGTATCACTTGCACTATTGCTACTGGATGGTTCTTCAGAAAGCATCACCTTTTTCCCTTTGGGATCCTCTTGGACATTCTGGATATTAATTTTGACTACTGGAGTGGGGTTGATACATTTTTGTATTTGTTCCACTGCAGCCTAGAACAAGCAATAGTCCAATTCTGAATGGGAGGAATTATGTACCCTACACCAATTGGGAAAGAGTAGTTCTCCAAAATTCATTCCTCTACCCAACTGGACCTGATCTTCAATGCACTTCTGAATGAATTCTTGGAAACTTTCTAGCAAACCTAGCTGACTATCTTCCGGATCATCATCATTTTCAACTAGTTCCACAAGGCTTCAGTACCACTGGATTCTGATGTGAGATCAATAGGCATTGTATGCAACATAAGGACTTCCTCTACATCCGACTCCTCAAAAGGGGCTGCAAGCACATAATTACCCATACTTACTTCTGATATCAGAATTTCATTGGAGGTATTCTGATATTCTGTGATCATGCATTTCATTCTGGGTTCTCTTTCAATTCTAATTTGGTTTGGCACTCCCTTCTAGGGAAGCCACATGTGAGAGTGGTCAGTCGAGACATATCCATTCAAGGCCCTGGTGAAGTCTCTTCCCAGAATCAGTCCATAAGCATCAGGTATATCAGCCACTTGTATATTAATAACTTGTTGAATTCTAGGATCAGAAGCAACCTGCATATGAATCATATTTAACTCCCCTACAACATTGACTTCAGTTCTATCCAATTGTGTAACTTTCTTTTGGGAATCAGCAGGAGTAATACCCATAGCTCTACAGACACCAAAGGGCATTACATTGGTAGAAGCCCCTAAATCCAACAAGCAGTTATGCAAGTTCTTACCAAATATACGAATAGAAATAAGGAATGGAGTGTCTGTTTTCCCTTGAAACAGAGTTAAGGGAGTATCCACTTGAGCAACTTGAGTTTTGTCTTTCTCTTTTCCCTTATCTCCAGGAGGCATGTGGACTTGATTATGAGTCTATTTTTTCCTTCCTACTGATTGAAAACTAGATGCTTTATTGACACTTTCACTAACTGATTTATCTTGTGACATGGAATTTGCATTATAAGCTCTTAGGACTACATTCCTAATGGTTGGAACTCTCAATAACTCAAATTTAGAGAGGCTTACCTTTGGTTTTTTGAGTTCTTCAGCAACATACATGGCCAATTGTTCCTCACTCAGATCGACAGGGGTCTCCTTTGGGCATTCCATCACCTTGTCCTTGTTTGCATCAACACCTCTCCCTGTTGGCATATCAGTATGTCCTTGATCTTGAGATAAATATTACCTAGACACCTAAGGATGTGACAGAGTATTGTTGGCATTAGGATTGGGAGGTGTAATGAATTTTTTTAGTGGAATAGAGGTAGTGAAGGGGCCTCCAACTTGTGGACGTCTGTGTGGTAGGTCCCTCAAATCATACTTCTTGACAGGTCTCTGGAAGGTCTGTACTTATTCAACATAAGCCTCTTCTTCATCCCTAGGGCCATTGTCATTCACTGGATTCTCATCAAATAATTGTGTAATTTCATCTCCATTGCACACCTGGTTTGCCTCTTCCTTTAGCTGGACAGATTCTTCTTCAGGTACATTTTCCTTACTTTGTGGAAAATAAGCATGATTTAGTACCAACACTAATGAATCATAGGGAGTAGATGGCACCATTTCCTGACTACCTGCATTATTCTCCACTTCATACTAAAAAATTGAAGCCGCCGTTTGGAACTCTTGACAATCTAACTCAAAATTTTGACTCGTTTTATGGAGCCTACACCATCTTGATAAATCAACCTCAGCTAAATATACACCATTAGGAGGCTTCTCTCGATTAACTGGCTAATTGATAGGCTGATTGACTAGTTGATCCAATGGGGTGGGGACTCCTCCATTGTTAGGCCTCGTATTCCAAGTCTTGTTCTATCTGGGTGGCTGCCTCCTATCGAACCCTTGTCGACCACCTTTCCCTCTATCAAAGTTCTAGCCTAAGGATTGTCCTTTGTCATAATTTTATCCTCTGTCATTATTATACCCTCTTTCATTATTATATCCTCTTTTGTTGTTATATCCTCTTTCATTGTTATATCCACTTTTAATATTTTCCCCTCTATCAAAATGTTGTCCTTGTTGATTCTCCTGATTTTCTCTGCTCTGATTGGACTGCATATTTCTCTGAGTAGCTTGCAACTGACTGTTCTAGTTCCTCAAATAAGTTAACTCCATATTTAACTTCTTCACTTGTTCAGACAATTCATCCAGCCTCTCCTTGTCAAGATTACAGTATGGAGGCTGATTCACATTATTTTGGGAATATCCTACTGCAGTATTGGCATTCAGTGATTGGTTTAATACTTTAGAATTCTACAGATATGTGGGAAAACTAGCCTAAGGCTATGTATGAAGAGGTTGATTTACATTTTGTTAAGGGTAGCTGATTGTGGGTGAAACTTGTCTCACAGGAGGTCCTGGGTGAGGGACCAGAGGCAACTGAGGTACTAGATTCATGATAGAAGTGTGGTTAGCGAGAGCCTGGTTTAGAGTTGGGACTTGTCTAGGGTGAGCAGTGAGTCCTAATGATGGTAAAGGCCCAAATAGATGTTGCCTTAAAGTAGTGCTAACCTTCATAGCCTCCGTGTATGCATCAAGTAGATTATCAGGAGGGTTGTTCCTCCACTTCATAAAGGTAGCTGTTAGATTGTCAAGTCCCTCATAATAGACTTCTAAAGTAGTGGCTTCATGAACAACATAGGGAGCCTACAGTCAGGTATATGCACGATGAAACTGGTTGTTAAAGGACCCTATAGGCTCATGGAATTCTCTCTTAACATTAGTGAACTGAAGATAGAGCTCATTGGGACTAATGGGAATCCTAAACTTCTGCAAGAATACAGTCTCTAGCTCAGTCCAATTTTGGATAGACCCAGTAGGTAAATGATTGTACCAATAGAATGCATCCTCTCCCAATGAATAAAGAAAGAGTTTGCATGCTACATCCTCATGATTGATTCCTCTCTCCTTAAGGCCAATCTGAAAGATCTTGATGTGTTCCTTAGCAGTTCTATTGGGATCATTGACATGAAACTTTGAACAAAAGTGTTCGGGGTTCTTAGGCATGACATTGTAATTAGCAAAACTCAATGGAGATGGGTTATTATCTAGGAAAGCCATTGGTGGAGGTGGGGGTGGTAATGGATGATTTATGACTAGCTAAGGTTGTGGAATGGGAATGTTCTCAGACTCAGACTCAGATGAACTTGATGAAGACAAAGATGATGGAGATGACGGAGGTGGATGGGTGGATGATGATTCTCCCCTTCTGTTGGTCCTTCTTGACCTAGTAGGGATTGGTAATTCTTGAAATTCCTCCTCTCTTGGAGTAGATATGGTTCTTCTTCTGAATCTTTCAGGAGAGATGGCATTCAAAAATTGATCCAGATTGCTTATTCAGGCCCTCCTTCTAGCACCAATCTATTGATGATGTTTTCTGCATAGCAACAAATCAGACATAATATGGAAATGCTATCTCTCTTGAAAGGTAAATCTCTATTAGCAAGCCTCAAGAGATAACCCCAAGGTCTCTAATGTTAGGTCTTGGCAATGCATAAACAACTCAGTGATAAATGTGAAAATGCTAGTAATCACAATGGGACCTTACTACAAGAAAATACTAAATCTTCAATTTATCAGATCTAACAATATGATGATACTTCAATCCTAAATTTAAACTAATGATAAAAGAAATAACAAAAAGATATAAGGTTTCAAAGAGATTTCTAGATTTAACACTACTCCTAAAGTTAACAATGTAAATGACAAACACACGAAATGGACCAATCCCTCAAAAAATGATTTCTACTTGACCTAGATGGATCTGCAATCTTATAGAAATAGTGCAATCTTCTAAGGTGTCAAATATTTTCAGATCATGAACATTCATTCAAACAACCCTATTGCAATTGAAATGAATAAACCTTCACAATTGAACTAAGCACAATGAATATAAAATTCCAGGCTAACTTTGCAAAGAAACTAACAATCAGTTGGTTGTGAAAAGTATGGACCAGGGATTGCTGCAAACACTTCAAGCATTAAATCACAAACACTATCAATTTATCTGATATTAACCCTAATGCACTTATTGAATAACTTAAGCAATTCCAAAGATAGAAACACAAGAACCATGCAAGATAAATCAACACAAGAGAATTCACCAAAAGCACAATGTCTCCAACTGTATTGAATCACCCAAAGTAACAACAATTCCAGTATTCTATTACAACACTTGCTTGAAAAATGAACTAACTTCTCACTCTGCTCTACTACTTAATTCGCTCTAGCTCAAAACTATCTATCTTTTCTTCTAGCCCTTACAAATGAGGAAAAATGCCATCTTTATAGAAACCCCCAAAGATATGTTGGCCTAGTTTAGGGTTTACAATAATAATTGGCCACAAACCAAGTCAGCCAAGAGAAATTCAAAATAAAATAAAATATGCATTAAATGCTTGAACTTCATCCAGGTTGGGCTGGGATCTCCAATGTAGCTTGGACCAATGCATGCAAAATAATAGGGAAGCACAAATCTCGATGTAGCCCAACATTAACTATCTTCCCCTTTGTCTTTATTTCGATCCATCCTATCATGTACCATCAAAAGAACCTTTTCCAAGTTGGCCATCGGTGGTAAAGGAAAAACCTTAGGTCGGATCTCAATTGATGTAATATTTTCCCTTGATTGTTTCACCGATTTATCCCACTCAACCCTATAGGTCTGATATTTATCAATAACTGCAACATAGGTGGCCACATCATTCAATTGATGTTCAGTAATCGAGCCCTCACTGACTGGGGAATATACATCTTGCCACCATTTTCTCAGTTGTTCCAAGCTCAAATGCTTCGGTGCAAACTTCCTTCTTCCTGTCATGATCACAAAGGAAGAAATGCATCCATTATAGATACTAGTCAAGGTGTCCTCAATTTTCCTTCTCTGCTTATGTATCTTCTTCAGAACCTTTTTCCTTATTTGCAGAGCTTCAAACCATTCCCAAGGTTTGGTAGCTTTGGAGGAAGAGAGAATTCCATCACTCACTAGTTTATCTATGGTATACTCCATAATGGTTCTGGTTTTCTGCAACAAGAGGTCTGCATCTTCCTTTTCTTGAGCCAGTACTTCTTTCAACCAATCAACTGCCCTCATAGCATCTCCTCCAATTGAGAGAATGTCCTTGATAGCATCATTTCCTCTGGTTTGCACCTCTTGTAGCCAATTTGTTGTAGCAAGAGTATTAGCCTTCAGTATTTCCAGCTCAATGATAGTTTCTTGGGGTAGGAGACTTGTAGTAGAAGATGAAGAGCCGATAGATTGCAAATGTTTCATCAGATCTTCCAAACATTTCTTGAGTTTTTCGATCTCTTTCTTGATTTCCTGTTTAGTCTTCATTTCTTTCCTCAACCTACCCAAGATTACTGCACTTGAACCCTCATATTCTTCAATATCCTGCTCTGCGGAGGTGGGTCCTAGGTTGATAGTCAACAAGTTATAATCTTTTCCTGTTACGTCATCCCTGTTCTTATCCAGAGCAGGAGTTGCAATGTGGACCACTCTATTATTTGCTTCATCTCTTTCAATCTTTGAAATGACCCTGGCCTTCTTCTTTCCTTTATCTTTTCCTATTTTCACCAGTAACTCATCCCAATTGGGTGGGGTATCCTCCACAACAACTTGCTTTCTCCTTATTTCTTTATCTAGCCAATCTGGAATAGTGGACTCTAATTGTACTTCGCTTTGTCCCACTTCCTCCTACTGGTCCTTAGGTGGTTCCTCATTTAAATCCTGCATCTCAAGAATATTTTTGACCTTACCTTCCTTTTCTCCAATATGCTTTTCTCTGTTCACAGGTGATGGAACCTTAATTGACTGTTCTTCTCTTTAAGGAGATTTAACTTCTTCAATTCTAATAGGTGAATCTTCATATGCAGCCGTGGGAGACTACATCACTTTTTCTACTTCTGCTTCAGCATTATAAAGCTCACCTTCATTAAATTCTTCTCCTTCTATATCCTGGCAATCCTCAGCTTCCTTAGATTCACCTGGTTCACTTTGAGCTTCATGGGAAGAAGGGAGATCATCATGTTGTACTACATGAGAGGCAACCGAAGGGGAATCCTTCTTTAACACATTGTCCTGAGGAGAAGGAGTTCTTGATTTCCTTGTGTATAATTGCATCCTTTCTCCTGAACTCTCTACATTTACCACAGGTGTATTAACTTCCTCTCCATCCTTGGAGCTTTCCTTTTATGACAGTCTTACAATTCTCCTTCTTTTAGGAACAAAAGCACTAACCACAAGATCCTGCTTTTTAGTTTCTTCTCTTCCAGACTTCTTAGTCCTTGAAGTATGCCCCCTTTTCTTGGCATTTGGCTTTCTCTATTTTTCTGTTTCTTGGGTTTCCTCCACTTGAACACCCTTAATATCGATTTTAAAAGGAGAGCTCACCTTGCCCTTACCCTTGGGATCCTGCTCAACTGACTCTTCGGAAGTAGAATGAGGGTCTAAATCTCCCATTAGATCATAAGTGCACTGTAGACCTTCATTCTCCAATTCCCATATCTTATGCTTCAGCCACAGCTTGGTGTACTTAATGATTGGATTCATCAATTGTCCTAGTTCTATTTTTTCTTCTTCCAGCCAATCCATTTCGCCAATTGGTCTGTCCTTTATTGCCTCATAAGCATGGCCTTGAATCAAGTCCCCATCATCTTCAATATGATGTGGAACTACCTTCACATTATATAATCGGACTGATTCAATTGAAAGTCGGGAAAAATTCTTCTTTCTAACCTCATATTCATCACTGCAATTAGCCCAGTGGTCTTCCAAATCATCCTTATGGCTATATTCCTGACTGGCCTTCTTTTGAGCTTCAGCAATTATGTCAAATCTAGACCTCTTGCAATGGAAAGATAAACCAAGAGTACTCATCTCCTCTTCTGAAGCCTTAGTTGAATTAATGGAAGGGCATGCCTCTCCAGTGCCTATCCTCAAAGGGAAGTCTCCACCAAACCCAGTCTTATGTTTGTCCCTTTTGACAATAGCATCAAAGTCACATATTTTCCTAGTGACCTCCAGGAGTAAGATATGATCAGTGGGATACCTTTGAAGTTGATACAGAGCCCTTTGAAACCCACCAATCCTGATGTATGAGAAGGTGGGAAACTGTATGAACCAATCCCCATATTTCTTCATTAGCTCTTTGGCCTGATAAAAAATCCTCATATGTTCTGCACCCTAAAGCAATCTAGTGATATGCATGGTGAATGCATCATTCACCCTCCTGTAACTTGAGCTCCCTAAGTGCAATTGAGGGTAAACCTCATAAATTACATCCTACCCAAAGATGTCGCTGGTACTCAATCCCTTGTATGGATGAAATCTTGCAAGCGCATAGACTAAGTAGGAAGTCATGGTGAAGGTCTTGGTTTGCAGCACATTGCATAATTGCTCATGAATCACCCTACTTATAACACCTACCCAATGATAGCTGATATTCTCCTGTTCCATCCTTGTAATGACATGGCACATCCAACTCTCAAACATACTTGCACTTTTTATTGTAACCACCCTGCTAAGAAGAGTAATGGCATCATAATATTCCTTCTTGAACTTTGCTCTGAATAGCTGTTTGGGAAGTTTTGAATAGTGAGACTTGGGCTTTTCCAATCAGGAATTGATGATCTGTTGTGACTTAATAGTTTCCTCTTCATAGAAATTTTTAGCTGCCTCCATGCTGAATTCCACCACATGAGATCTATCTGGCATATCAAAGGTCTAAGCTATGGAGACAAGATTAGAATTTGCCACAATCCTCCCTTGGGGATGAATTATTCTCTGGGTATCCCTGTCATAATGTCTAGCACACTCAAGAACCAATTCATAACATTGCACTGTAGAAGGGAATCCAACTACATGTGCCAATCATGATTCCAACATTCTTTTAACCACCAAAGGAAGATCCTGCACTGCCATTCTAACCTTGAACTCTTCATAATCCCATAGTCCAACGTTCGTGTCAGTCACCTCTAACCAGATAGAGGTAATTTTCCTCTTTGGTATTTTACTCTTGATGTCCATCTTGATTCTTTCTGCTTCAGATACCGAAGATCCCTCCATATCACCCTTAACTTTTCTAGCTACTACCTTGCTAGATTCAACCTGCACTCAGCAAAGGAATCCATAGTAAAGATTCACACAAACAAAGGTTAATAAATCAAAATCATCATTAAAATGAATCCCAGATAAGCAAGGTGTCATTAAATCTTCAAATAAAAATATCATATTAGAGTTCGGGTTTCAGGTCCACTCACAGAATCCAAGCCAGGGAGGAATTTCAGAGAATTCTGAGCTAGGCAGATTCCAGCGGAATAAAGTTGAAAATGCCTACTAGAAACTTAATCCGATCATTATCAATTAATAAATAGCACATGGGATCGAAAAATAGCTCAAATTAACCATGAAATGCATAATCATTCATTATCAACCCATGTTACTTTATAATCCTTCATATTCCATCAGATTCTGGGAAAATCCATACGGGATGGATTTTCGTGAAGGAGGAGACATTCTGCAAATTTTGAAAAAACCAGGGAACAAAGGATTTTAGTAAAATTCAGAGTCGAAGGAAATCCGCGAAGAAGATGAATCTCCAGAAAACTTGTGAATTTGGGGAAAAAGAAGAAGAGTGTGAAAATCGGGAAAATCGGCTAGAGCCAGAAAATCTCGAGATGGATGAAAAACCCGAATATCAGCCTTATCACATTATTTTGCTCAAATTGATGGATCGATGATAAATTTTAGGAATCTAGGCCTGTGATGAGTCTGATACGAACCTTCTACAAATTTTCTTTAAATTCTAGGCCTATTCAAAAAGAAAACTAAGGAAAAATGGTGATGCCCTAAGTATCAAACCCCACAAATCCACCATTGATGCACAAGCAAGCTCAGGATTCAACAATTTCAACTGTTGGGTCCTCACTAGGGGTTATTCACAGCTCACAAGCAAGGTACCTCATGATGCAAAAAAATGAACAATCTCAGAAACTACTTGGGAAACCATAAGTAAGGCAATGTCAAGCAACCCTAGCACTAGACGCCCAAACATACAAGAAATTTGAACTCTGAACAAATCCATAACTTTAAAACATTGTCTACATTCATCAATCGAAAGCAAGGTAATATATACATACCATTTGACGAAGTAGAAATTGATTGTGGCAACAAATATCAATTTATTGTAGCTTAGCAAAGAACAACAACGAAAATGCCAAGGAAATCACCACCAAAACAAACAATTTGCAAACCCAGAACTCCAAATCAAGTCCAACACTCAAAGAATAAACTCCTCAGCTCAATGGAACACAAATGATATAGCATAATGGAACAAGAGTCCAAAAGATCAACTAAATACACCCCTCGCCAATCGTACGAATGAGCATTAATGATGCCGACAAGACAAGATGGAGAAATCCAGAAACTTGATGGCATAGCGGAATTCAAAAAAATCCAGCCTATGTGGAATTCTATGAAGACCAAAAATCTTAGAATTGCAGCGTTTAGCCAGAGTTTGAGCGAGATCCGGGAAAATCCGATTAGGGTGGAAAATCCCGAACTGGGGAGAAAACCCGAAATTTTCCCAGAACTTAGGTATTTCAATGTGCGACTTAGGGGAATCACTCAAGCAAGCAAGATAAACATTTAAGCAGATGCCAAGGTATGGTAATCCTCAAAATTGAAGGGCCAAAACACCAAAAACAAAAGTGAAAGAGGGTCCCTACTTTCAGCGGGGTGTGTGTGCAAAAATTGCACAACAAAGAAGACAAGGATCAAAGAAGAATGGTTAAGTGACTGATATGTAGAGTAGTACTTCATATATAGAGCCTCATTAGAACTAAACACAACACATGGAAGGCGCATTCCATTTGTTCATATTGTTGGCAGTGAGCCATATTCTTTTATATCTTGGTGGTTTTCCATTTCATTGTGTATTTAGGTTGTGAGCCTTTTAAGGATAGTGAGTCCTAGTAGTGAGCCCTATAATATTCTATATCCGGATATATTATATTGTGAGCTAATCCTCCTCATTGTGGTTTTTCCCATTTTGGGTTTTCCATGTAAAAATCTGGTGTTGATGTGTTTTGTGGAGTGATGTTCATTTCAATGTCTTTATTTTGGTTTGCAATCATATGTGCTTTAATAATTGGGTGGTTTACATCTAAATGGTTTAATGGAATACTGATTCACCCCCCCTCTCAGTATTCTAGAAAATTAACAATTGGTATCAGATCTTGGTTCCTCTGAAGAAGTTTAACAGCTTGAGGAAGGTCCCAAAAATTTGAATATACAGAAGAAAAAAATTCTTATTCCTCTGGAAGTAATCTTTACTGAGCATTCATAAGAAAATGATGATTTGAAGGTTAGGATGAAGGAAGAAAATAGGTGTATTAAGGATCTAAGAGAAAGATTTGGAGAAATCAGTCATCAATTAAAAAGGAACATGATGATATCATTGGATTGCTAGAGAAATTGGAAGAAAAGAAAAGAATTGAAGACTGTCAAAAAACCAAAATTCAGAGGAAGGTGGATGAATGTACAAAGCTTGAGAAAGAAGTGGAAATTTTGAAATTAGATCTGGAAAAGGAAAAAATACTCGAGGATAAATTCAAGGAAAGCATTGTAATGCTTGATGAGTTAATTATTTCCCAGAGACGGACAATGGATAAAAGTGGTTTAGGGTTTGAAGGACAAAGTTCAAAGGCAGATCAACCTCCTAATATGAAGAATCAGTGTAATGATGGACAACTCAAGAATCTTAGGAGCAATACTAGAAGGAATCTCATCAGAAAACCTAATCCTCAAAGTTATTTATCTTTTAATGGTGTGTGTTGTTTTTGCAATAAATTTGGTCATAGGACAAAAGACTGCAAAAGTAGAATGAATGATACTTTATCATTCTTCCAAAAAATATTTTGAGTGCAAGAAGATTGGACATAAGATTGTGGAATGTAGAAGTAAAATGTTGAACAAGGAATTTTTTAATGGATATTGTTATCACGACAACTTATTTGGACATAAGGCTAATTAGTACAACTATAGATTGAATAAAATAAAATCTGGTTGGAAGAATGTTGTTTGTCATGAATGTAGTAATCTAGAACATTCAGCTAGAGATTGTAGAAATAGAAGGATAAAAAATATATATTTGGAAAAGAGACATGAACCAATTATTGTTCTAGAAGAAGAAAGGAAATGAAGAGAATTTGGAGAAAGGATGGAGAATTCAAGCAAGTTAAATCAAAATCATCAGATTTATCTATGTCATCCTCTGGTGTAGATACACCTGTCAAAATTTAAGTCATGCAATGCCTAAGGAGGAGCAATAATAAAAAAATTTAATAAACCCCTCATCGATATATGATGTCATATCATGATAGAAATGCATTTAATAAGGTTATGAATTCAAGATTTCTTGAGAAAGGAATTTTTCAAACACATGTGTGAAGAATGAAGTTCGTAGAATTTGAAACGATGGAAATGTACATGGATTCCAAGGTGATATACTTGTAATTTGAAGCATTTATTGCATATGCATTTGGGATGAAAGAAATAAATTCAAAAGTATCAAGGAAATAACATTTACCAAAAGGCATTTGTGAAAAAGGAGAAGAGTGCAAAGGAAGCTTGAAGAAACCAGAGCAATTTCATATAGTAGAGTTTCGAGATTCAGTGAAGGAAGAGGAAATTGAAGTGGATTCAAAGCGTGCTCTAGAAGCTAAGAATCTAAATCTATTCTTCGTCATCAATTACAAAGGTATTCTACTTAAACATCTTTCAATTTTATGACATGGATAATTCAAAGGTTGTGAATATTTCAAATAGATTGCAAATCAAATTAAGGAAGTATTCTCTAAAAAAATCTATTGAAAGAATTTGTTGGTGCATTTTCTAGCATTCCTCCTAGAGTATTACCTACTAGGGATATCTATACATACATTTATAGTAAAATTGAGGAAATGTCACTAGTTAGGTTAAGTATCATATGGAAGAATGAGTTGGAAGAAAATCATGATGTATATAAAATGTTAGTTGAAAATAAGTTGGATGTATGGCAGAAAGCCCCATTGTTTGAATTCAACAAGAAATACATTTGAATGGATTTAAGCAGGATTCATGATGAATCTATTTGGGTTGATAAAGCACACCTAATAACTAGAGAAGTTATAAGAGATGTAACTGGTTTGTGTTCCTTCAGACTAGTTCCCAGATGAAAGATTATTGATGAACAAGAGATAATTGAGATGACTGGTGTGACCCTTCAAGGAAAATAACTCATTTTGATTAAAATTAAAGATCCAGTCATTTGATATGCTACAATGGTTATTGGTCACAAAGTTTTCCTACCAAGTAGTGACTTCACAGTTTCTACTATTGTCATTTACACTACTCTTGATATGGTTAGGGATGGAATGGATTATGACATTTGTGAGCTACTTCAATTGCATCTATTGAAGAACTTAAAAGAGATCAAGAAGAATAAGAAAATCACATTTTGGTATGGTACCTTAACAATTTCCTTACTCTTATACTTCATGAAAGAGTTATCGGTAATTGGAAGGATAGAATGGACAAAATCAGAAATTATAGCTCATCAGATTAGGAACTGGATGGAAAATCTTGGTGGCTCAGATGCTTAAGAGGCTTCTCTTGCTACTGTTACATATTTTTCACCTCAGCTCAAATGGAGGAGTTGGCTGATTGTTATTTAACGTCTAAGTGGAATTGCAGTGTCATGTTCGAATGCGGTTTCACATCATTATCATTATGCATTGAATATCAGTTATGCATTTTAGTGAGGTGGAGTTGCAGAGTGCCATTCAGAAGTTGCAGATTTAAAAGAAAGACAGAATTGAGTACATGTGCAAAATAGCATTTCAGATGCTTTTATTCATTTCAAAAAGAACTCATATTTTTACAAGGCTTTATTTGATTTCACAATCATAATAGTATTACAACATTGCATAAAATACATTTTCTTTTCAACTGAAAAGCAGAATTGAAATCAAAGATCCACACAAACCATGGATGTAACTATGACTGTGACAACACATTTCTAATAATATGTTGCACTACTGAAGATGCGAAAGGAAAAACACATAAGTAGCAACATAGTCATCATTGCCTGATTATCGACGCTTGATGTTGAATGGTGCACCTCGTCGTCTCGAGCTTTGTTGACCTATAAGAGGAAAAGAGGGGTGTCAGTGGCTCTGACTATGATGTAACCTATATGATGCACCGACAATAGTACAACATACTATTAGCAATGCATTGAAACAATCAATCAAATGCAGTATGAAAGAAGTGAGCTGAAGGAGAAGTATCAATGTCATAATCAACATGTTCTATTTTTTATGCTAACACTATTTGTTTCCTTGTGCAGGTATAGGTAAATTCATAAAACTGAACATTATTCAAAAACCAAGCATGTGGAGTAAAATGGGATCCCACAAGGGTAGAGCTTGGCATGCTACCCTATGCATTAAATGGGATGTTTTTGAAATATATTTCATCATATACATCAAACAAAATGAAATACAACTGAAAGAGTAAAACATAGTTATCCATCAAGTAACAAAACCAACTGTGCATTCATAACGATCAGCATTTCTTTCTGAAGGCTACACGTGAACAGTGAGTTTAGTTCACTTAAGGAATTTAACAGAATGCATTTGCATCAGAAATTACTGAATTACTTCATTTTCTGTGCTGATCATAATCATATGTCATGTGAGTTTCAATTCATTATTTCTCTTTTGGATAGTGAAAAAGCATACATATGCCTTAATGGTTTGTTCTAATTTTCATCATCAAAGAGAACAGTTTCTGAGAGCAGTTTTTGCAAGTGAAATATAAAAATGCATGAAGAGTACCATGTTGCTCATAAGAACAAATATAGACAATGCATTTGAGTATTAAATGATTATGAGTTACCAGTTAGATATGAACCAGTGAGTAAAGGAGGTGGTACTGATGCAATGTCACAGTCTGAGAGCAAAAAGGGTAAAGCCTCTACATAATTCAAATGTAGAAAATAAAAGCTGTTGTGTTAGAGTTTAGTACTGGTTATTAGGAGCTACAACAAGATAGTGAATTCATTCTGGTTGGGATGGTGCCTCAGACGGGTTCGTGTATCTATGATTAGTAGAGGACAACAATCAAATGTGATATAATTTCATTTTGTTTTCAGTGAGATACAAGTGTCAAGTAAGATATCACTTGTAATAGGTCAAGCCATGAATTAGATACAACAAATGTGTAGGATTGTGATCATTTTCAAATTACTCAGTCAAGGTCTTGACAAAATAGTGAGGTAAAGTTTCTGTCATATCTACAAGATGAGCACAGAATGCAATAGGGGACCATAATGGAATTTCGGTTTTGAGCTTCATATGTATATGAGGTTCCAAAATGTGCATTCAAGATAGATCTTTCAGATTCTTAGTACCTGGAGAGTACTCTTAGAATGAGTATTGGATTTTCATTTTTAAGATAGTCTACAGCTCTATGTCGATAACAGTTCTGTGAATCGAGCTCAGGTGTTATAATTGTCAAAGAGAGCTACAAAAATGTCAAAATGGAATACCTAGTAATATGGGCCAATGAATATAAACAAGCACACAAATTCTTGTTGTTTTGTCATGTTCTTGTATACTTCTAAGGGCATATTTAAACAAGCAACAATGATGCAATGAGTTGCTTTCTTTTGAGATACATAGAATGCAGGGAGGTTAAAATAAAGACAAATATCCAAGGCATATTTTGTTTCAGAAGTAGATGCAAAATATCACTGGTTTTCTGAGCCAAAATCCTGGAGGAAACGCAAGCAAATATACAGTTTTAGCACCATTTGAAGCAAGTATGGGAGGTTCAGTTCTATCAGAAATTAAGAATTTATGCTTTTGTTTTGAAAATATCCAAACCCATCATAGTATTTTGTTTCAGAAGTTCAAGATAAGGTTCTGGTTCTGGGTAGAGTTTATATCCATAAATGAATTTACAGTTTCTAATTTTAAATACCCACATGTGGGTTAGCTTCAAAAGTGCAGAAAGAGAAATAATAAAGATTTTTGGTATAGCCTTTCTATCTACAAGAGGTCTCCCCGAAAACACATTGTCTTGGTGACAAGGAAGTAATGAAGAGTTTCGGCAAGACACAAGCTCTCTACAAGAGGTCTCTGCGATGATGGTAAGTTATAGTGACACTCATAAAAAAGAAACTAGCTTCATGAAGTTTTCATAAACGAAGGGTTGAACTCTCAATCTAATGGTCAAGCTTCAGAAAGACATAAAACATGATAATCTATGATACCCATATGGGTCTTATTTTAAGCAGTAGTATAATTACAAATATGTAAATTTTTGTACTAGTTCGAGCCTCAGAGTAAGAAGAATACATTTTTTAGATGATTTTCATAATAGCAACAAAAGAGACAGCAGGGGAAAAGCATTGCAATTCTATGATATATCGAGCTCGGGAAAGAAGAAAATGCAGTTCAGTTTCCACTTTTTTAATACCCACATGTGGGTTTATTCTCAAAATACAGAAAAGGCAGTTTCCTTAAAAAAATTCAAGTACCCATCTTCAGTTTGGCTTCAAAATGCAAAGGAGATAGCTACAGAAATATCCATTTGAGATCTTGATTTAAAAGGCAAGAATATACAATAAATGCAAGCTCTCAGATGTTAGTCGAAATACAGGAGGGTAATGCAGAATTATTGAAATTTCTTTAATACCCATATGCAGAAATATTATTAAATTGACATAATGGAAATTTACTGTTCTGGGTCAAGCTTAAAAGGCAAGAAATTGTTTCTTATAGTGCTCTTTTGGCACGGCCTGTACATGGCCAGAAGTTTATGAAATAAAGAGAGTTTTTTTTGGGTTTCTACAGAGTAAAAAGATTACCAGTTCGAGGCAGGAACTAGGTACTCTTGTCATGGCCAGAGGCTTCATTAAGCATCCAGAAGTTGAGAGTCAAGCCCACAATGAAGGTCAGGCTTACACAGTAGCACGAGAAACACACAGAAAATGCAATATGAAGAGACATTAGAGTGTGTTCACTACGGCCTCAAGGCAAAAATAGAGGTTATAAAAACCATTAAACTAAGCTTACCTCTGCACAGTGAAGGAGAATAAGAGCACAAGTCGAAGATTTCATGGAATGGACTGTAGAAGTCGAGCTCAAACTCATGATGGCATGGAGGAGCAAAGGAAAGATCAGAGTCAAAAGAAAACTCATGCAGGCTGTGCCTTTAGGGTTTTTGATATTCGAAATAATGAAGTAGAATGGCTATCATACTTCAAAGTCAGACTTACCCACTGGAATTCTTGGTCAACTAGAGAGCAGAGAAAGATTACTAAAGCACACAGGCTCGAATCCAACACCATCATAGCAGCGTTGTTCATGCAGACAAAGTTTCTTTCTTTCCAAAGTCATGGGTGTGAAATGATGATAATTAGGGTTTGACCCTGTTTTGATCAAAGCCCTAATTCGAGCCTTATGAAGTTCCAGAATGTTAATTCAAAATGCACATGTTGAATATCAAATGGTGGTCGAACCCATAATGCTTTCCTTAAGATTTATTCAAGCCTAAGTCTAAATCAATGATTATGTAAGGCCGAAATTCTATGCTAGGGTGATGTCTTAGGTATTGAAGACTTATTGTTTTGCCTTAGAGAAGTATGGGTTTATGCCTTAGGGTATTGTTTTAAATGAAGAGGCAATTAGGGGAGATTTATGAATGCCTTATGCTTAGTGCCATATTTTTAGGGTTTCTCATTTTAATTGGTTTTATGAGAAATCAATGAGAAGTTTTGATAAGATGAAGATTATGTAATGTGTTTTTATGATCTTTTTTTAGAAAAATCAATTATTGTAATGGATAAATAAGGGTGATTCTTTCTTTTTGCAAAAGATTTCTAATCTTTAAATTGCAAAAAATAAGGCAAATTGTAAAAATCTGCATCTTGTAAAAGCAGAAGCATAAAAGTGATATTCTATAAGTTGCTTTATGTTTTCTTGCTATTTTTAGCAGATCTTTGACTAACTTTTCTTCTTGGTCAGATTTCAGACTTGTCTTGGAGAGATAAGGTGTTTTTTGTGCTTTTAAAGTAGATTTAGCCTATTTTTAGAGGCTTGGCAGGTTCATCATAAAAGCATTGTGCTTTTTTCTACTTTTAAGCAGTTTTTTTGAGTTTGTTTGAAGCCTTTTTTCCTTGAGCTTTTTCTGAGCTCAGATTAGGGTTTCCTTGAGAGTTCTTTTGATAGATTTAGTCTTTAAACTCTCCATTCTCAGCAGTTCAGATAGGAGTTTCTTGCCCTTACTCATTTCGGGGAGCTTGTAAACCTTTTAATACTCAGTTTGGACAAATTGACACTCTTCTAGTTTTAATAGAGCAACAAATTTCTCCTTTTTTTTTGTCTCAAATTTTGTAATGGCAATCTGATATGCTTGTGTTTTCAAATTGAAATCCTTTTATGTCTTGTTGTTATAGGTGGTGTTTTAGAATTACATGTTTCAGGTTGCATGTTGTATTTGTTTTTCAGATCTTCATGAGAATCACTGATGGGATATGTGCCAATGAGATTGTGAGGATTACTGCAATAGAGAATTTGTTATGAGTGGTTAGGTCTGAATTCTTATAAGTTTGGTGAATCATCTTTTAGAAATAGGTTTTTATGTTTAGTTATTCTTCATCCCTTTCCTCAGAAGTTGTTTTAGAATAGAATTCATCATTCAGAGAACCAGCTCACTCTGGAGATTCCTCTTTCACGTAAGATCACCCACATCTAAAAGAGGTTTCCATGTTTTAGTAGTTTGCTGAATACTGCATTCAGCAGGGTGCAAAACTATTGATAATAGTTTTTGACACGCCCGGTGGGACATTAAAAGAAACTTTCAGAGAATATTTAATATTTCAATTTGATGTTTGGTGTATGCAGCAAATTTTTACAGCCTTCTGGAGGCTTTCAATATACCTGGTGACTCCGGATCTATTTTCTGCATGCTAGTACAGCCCGCGCATGAGAAATATTCAAACAAGATCAAGTTCAAAACCTTTCAAGTATTAGGAGCTATCTCCATCACGAAGGAGAGGCAGGACAACAAGAAGGCTTTTTGAAGCCCCTACAAGATCAAAGTTGACGCCTCCCAGTTTTGGTGCTCTAGTTCTATCACCTGGTGTACCAGTACCAATCTCACAAGTACCACTGATGGCAGCACCATCGAGGCAGCATCCATTTGCACCCTTTAATGGAGGTAGTCCATTAGATATTGCCCAACATGATGATATTCTGGTTGCAGCCCTTCGAGGACTACCATATTTCACTGGAGAAGACTACACCATGCCAGTTGAACACATCCGTGACATGGCCACGTTATGTTCAGTACATAATATCACTCAAGAGAACGTTGCTCTAAGGCTGCTAGCTGCTTCACTCAAGGGCAAAGCGCTACAGTGGTTTAGAGGTCTCCCTGCAAATTCAATCAGAACATGGGATGCTCTAGGTAGTGGTCTATACCAGCACTTTGTAGATAAATCTGACAACTTATCTTTGTTAGAGCAGTTGAGTACCATTCAAAGGGCGTCACACAAACACTTGGTGGATTTCAACTACAGATTCCAGAGGACTTGGGATAGAATCTCGGCAGCGGTAAAACCCTTACCGGCACATGCATTTATGTTTTATCTAAAGGCTTTGAATAGTAAGATTGCTGTCATGACTCAGTCTATGGGTGGTTTGATGCTTCCAAATGCTTACAACATTGCTATTAATGCTGAAAATTGCCTTATTCAAGCTGGAGATATAGCTCCTAGACCCCCCATGCCCTTGTTTCTAGAAATACAGCCACCTATTCCTACTGCTGTACCTCCCTTGGCTATTGTCCCGCCAGTTCTAGCAATAGGATATCATAGTACAGTCCAAGATGTCGCTGCCCCAGCCCCAAATCCTGAAATACAGAAGCTAAAAAACATATTAAAGACCATCAGGAACAACCTTGTGACTATTAAGAAGCACGTTGGCCAAGAACATAAGCCTTATCAAGCCCCATATCAGCAAAACTAGCAAAACAGGCCCGTTTTCCAGGGTGATTATCAAGCCCAAAGAAGAAATTTTAACCCTCGGCCATTCTAGCCATACAGTCCGAACATAGCCAGCATGTCAAAAGAGCTTATGCCACAAAACAATGTCACTCAAGATTGTGACTGGTGCTACCCATGCAATCAACCCCACAACCAATCGACTTGCACCAATGAAGTGAGGAATCAAGCTTTAATGGTGCATAATATATATGTTGCTTCAGAACATGTTGCAGGTCAGAATCAAGAACAACAAGATAATTTAGAAGTCGCCTTGCCGAACTGGCAGAGCTCTAAATTATGTGGCGTGAATGGCCAAGACCGGCAAGATTCTCCTATTTCAGCTAATACTAGGTCTAAAAAATGAGCTATGGATCTAGGACAACAAGTTGGAAGTGCACAACAGTAGTCTATAGTTAGTACTCAGCCTGTTTCATCATAAGCTAACACTGCTACTTAGCCTAAAATGCAGATTCTGTAAAGGGGGCAGGAAATACCTAACAAGGAGCTATCAAAAACACATTCTCAGCCTACGCAAAAGAAAAATGAAGCTACTGTTACAAAAAACCAGTAGAAGGTAAATGTTTCATCCTTTAATATCATTGAGCATCTTAAGAAAACTACTGTCAATATGTCAATATTAGATGCTCTGCAGCTTCTAGGACAGAAAAGCTTACTGCAGGATGCATTAGCTGAGTTGTCTATTTCTGACAACACCAATCAAGGAGTTGCGAAGGTTGTGTTAGCTAATGACTTGGAGGAGAAAAGTGGCCAGAAGGAAAAAGAGGTAAAACCCCCTCCGTTTTACTTAAGTCTGATCATAGGTGATAAAATTGTGCATAATTGTATGGTCGACTCTGGTGCCAGTAGTTCAGTCATGCCTAAGAGTTTAGCTGACAAATTAGGTCTTGCTTATGAGCCTAACCCTCAGAAGGGTGTAGTGCAATTAGATGGGTTTGCTGTTAAGACTACTAGAATTATTAAAAATTTAGCCCTTACCTTGCATGCATCCCCAAGTTTCGCTATTCATCAAGATATTCATGTTATTGACCTACTGGCACACTTCGCCATTTGTTTATCACGGGATTTTACACCCAAGTTGGGTGGGTTTTTGTCTTCCAATTGGTCTCATCTATTTTTTAGAACAAGGTACGGTACAAAAGTGACCATTAAGTCCGAGCCTCTCTCCAAAGACCATATCGAACCATACTCCCCAAGCCCTATAAACGCTAATCTCTACACCACCTCTACAATGGAGGAGCAAACCATGAACTTAGACTGTAGCACCCAGGGAGACTACATCAGTCTCGATGAATGGGCAGCCGAAGATCACGAGCTTGATCTGTTCCAAAACACAGATGAGGTAGATCTAGGAGTTTATATGATTTGTGAGTCTGATTGCGATATGCCTAATCTTTGCAAAGAGGATGAACCATCTGCAAAAAAAATAATGAATTGTGGAAACTTTATTTCGATGGTTCAAGGAGTAGTGTTGGTGCCAGAGGTGGAGCTATGCTAATATCACCTGAAGGAGATAAGTATTATTCAGCCTACAGATTTGCTTTTAGCTGTTCAAATAATACAACTGAGTATGAAGCATTGGTACATGGCCTTGAGTGGGCCCGCAAACAAGGTATTAAATTCTTGCAAGTTTATGGTGATTCAGAGCTGATTGTGAATCAGGTCATAAATTTAAATGCTGCAAAAAATGATTTACTTAAGAAATATAAGCATCGTGTATGGGATTTAATGGAAGATTTTGATGCTTTTAATATCATGTCGATTCCTCGGAATCAAAATAAGCATGTTGACAGACTCGCTACCATAGGAGCTCAGTTTGACATTCCCAAAGAAATCCATAAGGTAGAAGCACATCAGTACGTGAAGATAGTGGTCAGACCTTCTGTACCTGACAATAACATGAGCTGGCAGGTTTTTGACAGCGATGAGCAAATCATGAATTTTCTCATTGCTGAAGCAGAGTTCGCAGATGGAAATCAGCAATATGAAGGCTAGATCGTACAATTAAAGACCAATAAGTTGTTGAAAGGTTTGGTGACATTAGAATCTGTCTTTAATTCAGATGATCAAGTTTGGAAGGACAAGTGCAGCTTAACAGTTAAGGAAGAACATTATTCAGCTATCGAGATCTTCAAGGGAAAGTTTCTCAAGTTGGGTAAGGTGTGCAGTCAAGAGGAGTAGCAAGCTTTCATTTTGTTATGTCAGAAATTTAGTGATGTTTTTGCTTGGGAATACAAAGATTTAAGAGGTTTTAACCCGAAATTAGCTCAACATACTATTGAGCTTGAACCTGATGCAAAGTTGGTAAGACAGAAGCAAAGACCACTTAATCCCAAATTGGAACACCTTATGAAGGCTGAACTGAATAAGCTAGTTGAAAGCAGTATCATTTTTCCTATCAAGCACACCTCCTGGGTGTCAAATTTAGTACCAGTTAGGAAGAAGAGTGGAGAAATCAGACTTTGTGTCGATTTTCGAGATCTGAATAGAGCGTCTTTGAAAGACCATTATCCGCTCCCTTCCATGGAGCAAATTTTACAAGTAGTTTCTGGTTCTGACAGATTTTCTTTATTAGGTGGCTACTCAGGTTATAACCAGATTTTGGTTAAACAAGAGGATCAGTTCAAAACAACATTTACAACCAAGTGGGGCACGATGGCCTACAAAAAGACACCTTTTGGCTTATCAAATGCTGGAGCAACGTTCCAGCGTGCTATGGATATGGCCTTTCACAACCTTATGAATAAGTTCGTTTTGGTATATTTAGATGATATTACAGTTTTTTTGAGAAATGCTAATGAACACTTGGATCACTTGGAATAGATTTTTCAGAGGTGTAGAGAGTTCGAAGTGTCTCTCAATCCGAAAAAGTGTATATTTTCAGTGCACGAGGGAAAGTTGCTGGGGCACATTGTCTCAAAGCAAGGTATTTCAATAGATCCTGAAAGAGTTTCTACAATCCTCAAATTGCCATTACCAGCCCATAAGAAAGGCTTGCAAAACTTCCTTAGGAGAATAAATTTCGTAAGGAGGTTTATACCAAATATCACAGCTTTGCTGCAACCTCTCACTTCTATGCTGAAGAAGAACATGCCATTCAGTTGGACCAAGGAAGGCAGGAGGAGCTTTGAGTAGATCAAAGAGGCGCTCGCAGCTGCTCCTACTCTCATTAATCCAAATTTTGACAAAGATTTCATCTTGTATGCTTTTGGAGGAGTGGATACTGTTTCGGCTATGTTATGCCAGCAAAATGAGGAAGGCTTAGAGCAACCTATTGCATTTTTTAGTCAGGTTCTGCATGATTACGAGGTAAATTACTCTTTTGTGGAGAAACATGTTTTTGCTGTTGTAAGGAGCTTGAAGAAATTTAGACATATTCTGTCCAACAGCAAGGTTCATTTGCTGGTAGCGCATTCGACTGTTAAAGATTTTCTGCTTAACAAAGATATTAATGATAAGCGTGCTAGTTGGATCACTAAAGTGATGGAGTTCGATGTTGACATTAAAGTAACCAAGCTCATTAGAGGCAAGGGATTGTGTGAACAAATTGTTGGAAGCGAAAACAACAGTTTAGAAGAGGCTGCAAATACAAAAACGGTATTAAATAATGATGTCTTAAGTGTTGTTCAAGCACCTCTTGCTACATGGTTGTAGCAGATGATACATTATCTGCAAACTGGCGAATGCGCCGAAGGCTTGGACCGAGCAAAAAGAAGGTACTACAGATTACAAGCCATCCCTTATGCAGTCATTGATGATGTTCTTTATAGAAGAGATTTCCAAGGTGTTTTATTACGTTGCATTCAACCTAATCAAGTTGACAAGCTGCTGGCAGAGTTTCATGATGGACCTTCTGGAGGTCACTTTGCTGCAAGAACAATAGCTCTGAAGATTATGAGAGCTGGTTATTATTGGCCAAATCTGTTTAAAGACGCTATTGCATGGGTCAAAAAATGTGAGAAATGTGCATTATTTGCTGGTAAACAGAGACTTGCGCTGCTGCCCCTGCACCCGATTCGGGTAGAACAACCCTTTGCTTGGTGGGGTTTGGATTTCATCGGCCCTATAAACCCACCTTCGATTGTAGGTCATAAGTGGATTCTTACTACCACAAATTATTTTACAAATTGGACCAAAGCTATTGCTTTAAAGGAAGCAAATGAGACTTCAGTGCTTAATTTTTATCAAGATCTCATCTCGAGATTTGGTGTCCCAAATTCAATCATTTCAGATAATGGTTTAGCTTTCATTAGATTAAAGATTTCAGATTGGTCTGTCAGAAATAACATCTATCTAAACACTTCGTCAAATTATTATCCGCAAGGTAATGGCCAAGCAGAATCCACAAATAAGAATCTGATTTGGATAATCAAGAAAACTGTTGAAGATAACCAGAGAACATGGCATGAAAAGTTGAAGCTAGCCCTTTGGGCTGACAGAATAACTCCTAAAAGAGCTGCTGGTTGTTCACCTTTTGTTTTGACTTATGGAAGAGAGGCTAAATTTCCTATTTCAATTGAATTACCAACATTGAGTTATGTTAAAGAACTGGAGTTGTTGAATGAACAACCTCTTGAAGTGAGGTTTGCACAGCTGGTTGAGCTCGAAGAAACCAAAAAAGAAGCTCTGAGATAGCTAGAAATACATCAAGCGCAAATGAAGAATACTTTTGACAAGAGGACGAAGCCTCGTGATTTCATTGTTGGAGATCTAGTCTTCAAGTGGAATGAATTTAAAAGTAGACCTGGACGACATTCCAAGTTCGATGCAATATGGGATGGGCCTTATGTAATTACGGAATGCAAAGAACACAATGCATTCCAACTTTCCAAGATGACTGGTGAGGTGTTGTCCATCCCAGTAAATGGGATCCACCTCAAACACTGCCTTTGAGATAAGTTATCTCACTATTAGTAGAGTAGTTTTGCAAATAAGTGTGTTTCGCACATTTCAATTCAGTAGTTTGCTTTCTCTAAGTGTTGTTGCACATTGCTTTGTTTGCCACCAGGGCCTGTTAGTTTGCTTTCAGTTTTGTTTTGTTTTCTTGCTACTATTTGGAGTGTTGATGTTCATGTTTTCTGAGTTCACAAGAGGGGGCAGATTTGACTCCGCGCCCAATGAATTGCTTAAAAGGCCACTGATCTATGCTTAGAAGGAAAACATATAGCGGAAATTTCTAAAATGTTACATATTTTTAGCCTCAGCTCAAATGGAGTTGGCTTATTGTTATTTAACATCTAAGTGGAATTGCAGTATCATGTTCAAATGCGGTTTCGCGTCATTATCATTATGCATTGAATATTAGTTATGCATTTTAGTGAGGTGGAGTTGCAGAGTGCCATTCAGAAGTTGCAAATTTAAAAGAAAGACAGAATTGAGTACATGTGCAATATAGCATTTCAGATGCTTTTATTCATTTCAAATAGAACTCATATTTTTACAAGGCTTTATTTGATTTCACGATCATAATAGTATTACAACATTGCATAAAATACATTTTCTTTTCAACTGAAAAGAAGAATTGAAATCAAAGATCCAAACAAGCCGTGGATGTAACTATGACTGTGACAACACATTTCTAATAATACGTTGCACTACTGAAGATGTGAAAGGAAAAACACATAAGTGGCAACATAGTCATCATTGCCTGATTATCGACACTTGATGTTGAATGGTGCACCTCGTCATCTTGAGCTTCGTCGACCTACAAGAGGAAAAGAGGGGTGTCAGTGGCTCTGACTATGATGTAACCTATATGATGCACCGAAAATAGTACAACATACTATTAGCAATGCATTGAAACAATCAATCAAATGCAGTATGAAAGAAGTGAGCTGAAGGAGAAGTATCATCGTCATAATCAACATGTTCTATTTTTTATGCTATCACTGTTTGTTTCCTTGTGCAGGTATAGGTAAAGTCATGAAGCTGAACATTATTCGAAGACCAAGCATGTGGAGTAAAATGGGCTCCCACAAGGGTAGAGCTCGGCATGCTACCCTATGCATTAAATGGGTTGTTTTTGAAACATATTTCATCATATAAATCAAACAAAATGAAATACAACTGAAAGAGTAAAACAGAGTTATCCATCAAGTAACGAAACCAACTGTGCATTCATAACGATCAGCATTTCTTTCTGAAGGCTACACGTGAACAGTGAGTTTAGTTCACTTAAGGAATTTAACAGAATGCATTTGCATTAGAAATTGCTGAATTACTTCATTTTCTGTGCTGATCATAATCATATGTCATGTGAGTTTCAATTCATTATTTCTCTTTTGGATAGTGAACAATCATACATATGCCTTAATGGTTTGTTCTAATTTTCATCATCAAAGAGAACAGTTTCTGAGAGCAGTTTTTGCAAGTGAAATATAAAAATGCATGAAGAGTACCATGTTGCTCATAAGAATAGATATAGATAATGCATTTGAGTATTAAACGATTCTGAGTTACTAGTTAGATAAGAACCAGTGAGTAAAGGAGGTGGTACTGATGCAATGTCGTAGTCCGAGAGCAAAAAGGGTAAAGCCTCTATAGAATTCAAATGTAGAAAATAAAAGTTGTGTTAGAGTTTAGTACTGGTTATTAGGAGCTACAACAAGATAGTGAATTCATTCTGGTTGGGATGGTGCCTCAGACGGGTTCGTGTATCTATGATTAGAAGAGGACAACAATCAAATGTGATATACTTTCATTTTGTTTTCAGTGAGATACAAGTGTCAAGTAAGATATCACTTGTAATAGGTCAAGCCATGAATTAGATACAACAAATGTTTAGGATTGTGATCATTTTCAAATTACTCAGTCAAGGTCTTGACAAAACAGTGAGGTAAAGTTTCTGTCATATCTACAAGATGAGCACAAAATGCAATAGGGGACCATAATGGAATTTTAGTTTCGAGCTTCATATGTATATGAAGTTCCAAAATGTGCATTCAAGACAGATCTTTCAGATTCTTAGTACCTGGAGAGTACTCTCAGAATGAGTATTGGATTTTCATTTTTAAGATAGTCTACATCTCTATGTCAATAACAATTTTCTGAATCGAGCTCAGGTGTTATAATTGTCAAAGAGAGCTACAGAAATGTCAAAATGGAATACCTAGTAATATGGCCAATGAATATAAACAAGCACACAAATTCTTGTTGTTTCATCATGTTCTTGTATACTTCTAAAGGAATATTTAAACAAGCAACAATGATGCAATGAGTTGCTTTATTTTGAGATACACAGAATGCAGGGAGGTTAAAATAAAGACAAATATCCAAGGCATCTTTTGTTTCAGAAGTAGATGCAAAATATCACTGGTTTTCTGAGCCAAAATCCTGGAGGAAACGCAAGCAAATATACAATTTTAGCACCATTTCAAGCAAGTATGGGAGGTCGAGTTCTGTCAAAAATTAAGAATTTATGCTTTTGTTTTGAAAACCTCCAAACCCATGATAGTATTTTGTTTCAGAAGTTCAGGATAAGGTTCCGGTTCTGGGTAGAGTTTATATCCATAAATGAATTTACAGTTTCTAATTTTAAATACCCACATGTGGGTTAGCTTCAAAAGTGCAAAAAGAGCAATAATAAATATTTTTGGTATAGCCTTTCTATCTACAAGAGGTCTCCCCTAAAACACATTGTCTCGGCGACTAGGAAGTAATGAAGAGTTTCGGCAAGACACAAGCTCTCTACAAGAGGTCTCCACGATGATGGTAAGTTATAGCGACACTCATAAAACAAAAACCAGCTTCATGAAGTTTTCAAAAATCAAGGGTTGAACTCTCAATCTGATGGTCGAGCTTCAGAAGGACAAAAAACATGATAATCTATATACCCATATGGGTCTTATTTTAAGTAGTATAATTACAAATATGCAAATTTTTGTACTGGTTCGATCCTCAGAGTAAGAAGAATACATTTTTTATATGATTTTCATAATAGCCACAAAAGAGACAACAAGGGAAAAGCATTGCAATTCTGTGATATATCGAGCTTAGGAAAGAAGAAAATGCAGTTCAGTTTCCACATTTTTAATACCCACATGTGGGTTTATTCTCAAAATACAGAAAAGGCAGTTTCCTTAAAAAAATTCGAGTACCCATCTTCAGTTTGGCTTCAAAATGCAAAGGAGATAGCTACAAAAATATCCATTTGAGATCTTGATTTAAAAGGCAAGAATATACAATAAATGCAAGCTCTTAGATGTTAGTCGAAATACAGAAGGAGGGTAATGCAAAATTATTGAAATTTTTTTAATACCCATATGCAGAAATATTATTAAATCGACATAATGGAAATTTATTGTTCTGGGTCAAGCTTAAAGGGCAAGAAATTGTTTCTTATAGTGCTCTTTTGGCATGGCCTGTACATGGCCAGAAGTTTATGAAATAAAGAGAGTTTTTTTTGGGTTTCTACACAGCAAAAAGATTACCAGTTCGAGGTAGGAACTGGGTACTCTTGCCGCAGCCAGAGGCTTCATTAAGCATCCAGAAGTTGAGAGTTGAGCCCACAATGAAGGTCGGGCTTACACAACAGCATGAGAAACACACAGAAAATGCAATATGAAGAGAGATTAGAGTGTGTTCACTACGGCCTCAAGGCCAAAATAGAGGTTATAAAAACCATTAAACTAAGATTACCTCTGTACAGTGAAGGAGAATAAGAGCACAAGTCAAAGCTTTCATGGAATGGACTATAGAAGTCAAGCTCGAACTCATGATGGCATGGAGGAGCAAAGGAAAGATCAGAGTCAAAAGCAAACTCATGCAGGCCGCACCTTTAGGGTTTTTGATATTCGAAATAATGAAGTAGAACAGCTATCATACTTCAAAGTCAGACTTACCCACTGGAATTCTTGGTCAACTAGAGAGCAGAGAAAGATTACTAAAGCACACAGGCTCAAATCCAACACCATCATAGCGGCGTTGTTCATGCAGACAGAGTTTCTTTCTTTCTAAAGTCACGGGTGTGAAATGATGATAATTAGGGTTTGACCCTATTTTGATCAAAGCCCTAATTCGAGCCTTATGAAGTTCTAGAATGTTAATTCAAAATGCACATGTTGAATATCAAATGGTGGTCGAACCCATAATGCTTTCCTTAAGATTTATTCAAGCCTAAGTCTAAATCAATGATTATGTAAGGCCGAAATTCTATGCTAGGGTGATGTCTTAGGTATTGAAGACTTATTGTTTTGCCTTAGAGAAGTATGGGTTTATGCCTTAGGGTATTGTTTTAAATGAAGAGGCAATTAGGGGAGATTTATGAATGCCTTATGCTTAGTGCCATATTTTTAGGGTTTCTCATTTTAATTGGTTTTATGAGAAATCAATGAGAAGTTTTGATAAGATGAAGATTATGTAATGTGTTTTTATGATTTTTTTTTGAAAAATCAATTATTGTAATGGAGAAATAAGGGTGATTCTTTCTTTTTGCAAAAGATTTCTAATCTTTAAATTGCAAAAAATAAGGCAAATTGTAAAAATCTGCATCTTGTAAAAGCAGAAGCATAAAAGTGATATTCTATAAGTTGCTTTATGTTTTCTTGCTATTTTTAGCAGATCTTTGACTGACTTTTCTTCTTGGTCGGATTTCAGACTTGTCTTGGAGAGATAAGGTGTTTTTTGTGCTTTTAAAGCAGATTTAGCCTATTTTTAGAGGCTTGACAGGTTCATCATAAAAGCATTGTGCTTTTTTCTGCTTTTAAGCAATTTTTTTGAGTTTTTTTGAAGCCTTTTTTCCTTGAGCTTTTTCTGAGCTTGGATTAGGGTTTCCTTGAGAGTTCTTTTGATAGATTTAGTCTTTCAACTCTCCATTCTCAGCAGTTCAGATTGGAGTTTCTTTCCCTTACTCATTTCGGGGAGCTTGTAAACCTTTTGATACTCAGTTTGGACAGATTGACACTCTTCCAGTTTTAATAGAGCAGCAAATTTCTCCTTCTTATTTTATGTCTCAAATTTTGTAATGGCAATCTGATATACTTGTGTTTTCAAATTGAAATCCTTTTATGTCTTGCTATTATAGGTGGTGTTTCAGAATTACATGTTTTAGGTTGCATGTTGTATTTGTTTTTCAGATCTTCATGCGAATCACTGATGGGATATGTGCCAATGAGATTGTGAGGATTACTGCAATAGAGAAGTTGTTATGAGTGGTTAGGTATGAATTCTTATAAGTTTAGTGAATCATCTTTTAAAAATAGGTTTTTATGTTCAGTTATTCTTCATCCCTTTCCTCAGAAGCTGTTTTAGAATAGAATTCATCATTCGGAGAACCAGCTCACTCTGGAGATTCCTCTTTCGCGTAAGATCACCCACATCTGAAAGAGGTTTCCATGTTTGAGTAGTTTGCTGAATACTGCATTCAGCAAGGTGCAAAACTATTGATAACATCTACATTCTTTCGAACATTTCATATGAGGATGAATAAAAGGTTAAGAATTCTAGAAGATGTGATTGAGAAGTACATCGTAAATATCAATTTCCTAGTTTCTACAAATTTTTGTTATATGGAAGCAGTTGAATCTAGATTGGTGTGGAATTCTAAACTAGATTATGAAGTAACCAAGGCTGAGATTGATCATTATGCAAAGGTGCTTCTAGAAAGTCCTAAGAACCCTAATGTAGAAGAAACCTCTATGACTGAAGCCTCTGATAGTGCAACTGGAACATGAAAGAAGAGAAAAAGTGTTGTTAGCAAACATGAAATCTTAGAAGGAAGTGAATTAGAGAGAGTTCAACATGAGCATGAAAGCATAAATATTCAAGAAGCATTGAAAGAGCTATAGAAAGTGATCCTTGGTGCTAGCTTCAATTCATCTATATCATCTGTGGAAAATCTTAGGAATATGATTAACTCTTTGAAAGCTTACATCACTAGATTAGAAGTACAGACTGGAAATAGGTCTACATAAGAAAATCTAGAAGATATCAAGAAGAAATGTGCATATGCACATCATAGAGTGGTGAAGGAATTGAAGGAATTACAAGATTGTGAGAAAAAAGCTCAGGAGTTGCTTTCTTTTTGATTGAGTTGGTCCAATAGGACACTAAATATAAGAGATGAAATAAGGAAGAGTGAAACTCGAATGAATACTCAAGAAAATATGTATAGCTTGGAAGATGACAAGGAACAATCAGAGATGGGCCTACATTGTCCAACTATAGGACAAAGTATTCTCCCTTTAGGATCAAAGAACAAAATTAATTAAGAAGTTTGTGGCACTCAGAGATATGGTAAAACTCAGACACATTCCTATATCTAGTGCTCTTGTTAGTATTGGTGGTCTATCAAAAGTTAATCTCAGTCCCAATACTTTGGAAGATGGTGTAGAGTCTTTGACTAAGCTTGAACTACTACACAAGACTCTTGAAAGTGTAAAAGGATCATGGGAAGAAGGCAAAGCCACATGGGAAGATATTCTGAAGAATATCGAAGCTTCTTCTTCCTTAGGTTAACATTTTTTTTGTGATGCTTGATCATTTTTTGGTGCACTTATTTATTTGAGGAATTATACCAGACCCTTTCATAACCTTTTCCATGATTTCAAAGGGGGAGAGAAAGATAGATGGAGGATTTTTTTTTTTTGAGAAGCATTAATGTTGAAAGGGGGAGTACTCATTTGTCTCTTATTGGTATAAAAATGTTTTTGATATGCATGTTTCCATTAATGCCAAAGGGGAAGATTGTTGGAAATATGGGAACCTTACAACATGAGCATGAAGTGTACATGGGATTTTTTTATTATTCTAGTGTTGTCATTGATGTCAACATTATGGCAACATAGTGGGAAATATATTTGGTATAACTGTAAGTTGTTCTCTACTAGAAGTGTTCTATACTATTGGGTTAGTATGTTTGTTTTTGAGTCCAAAATTCACCACAAGATGAGATATGAATCTTCTCTCTTAATCTCATTATTATGACTCTTTCAGAAAGCTATATCTAGGATCTTGAGGAGTTTTGTGTTGCATACATAAAGTTATCAATGACAGAGTTTAACTCTGTACACTATAGTTGTTTCTTTGTTCTATATTCCAGTGTGGGAAACTCCACATTTTCTTAGAAAGAACATTTTGGTGCTACGGTTCTAAGAGTGATCCCCTTGATGTTAATGTGTTGAGAAACTGATGTATTATTTGACCCAGAAAGTGTTTATCTTGAGAAGTGTGTGTGTTGGTTTGGGGTTTTTATGATTTGATCCTATTCATGGCTGGCCTAATGTATGACTTGCATTAAGAAGAATAATTATACTTTGTAGATGTTTTTTGGATCTCTTTTAGATCTATTGTCGACTTGATATGATACATATGGATAAAAGTGTTTTAATCTTATATGGTGTCGACATGAGGTATTTTGATTGTTTTGTTTACATCCAATTAGGCCAACCTAATTGATGTACGAAATGTACTTGTATATATATAAGATCTTTTTAGAGTTGAAGAAGGGTGTGTGTGGAGTAAGTGGATGAAAATAATGTGTGAGCCTAAATGATTTATCAGTTACAAGCAGTATATTGTAGAAGAAGACAAGGATCAGAGCAGAATGGTTAAGTGATTGCTATGCAGAGTAGTACTTCACATACAGAGCCTCATTGGAATTGAACACAACACATGGAAGGTGCATTCTATAAGTTCATACTATTGGCAGTGAGACATATTCTTTTGTATCTTGGTGGTTAGCCATTTCATTGTATATTCAAGTTGTGAGCCTTTTAAGGACAGTGAGCCCTGTAATATTCTATATCCGAATATATTATATTATGAGCTAATCCTCACCATGGTTTTTCCCATTTTGGGTTTTCCACATAAAAATCTGGTGTTGATGTGTTTTGTGGAGTGATTTTCATTTCAATGTATTTATTCTGGTTTGCAATCATATGTGCTTTAATAATTGGGTGGTTTACATATAAATGGTTTAATGGAATATTGATTCACCCCCCTCTCAATATTTCATACAATAAACAATTTTGTGCTTTTGAGGTTATTTGGTGCAGTTTTTGACATTTTTGAGAGATTTAGAGACCAAGAGGGGGATCTAAGGGGATTGACCTAACACCTTGGGGGCTCATCGATGATGGCCTTGCCTATGTATGTGTAGAGATGATGTAGTTTGACTTACCATGATTGACATTTTTTTTGGATTTTTTATGATTTTTTTTTTATTTTGATAAGATATTTCAATGTTTTTTTTTTTACCAAGTTTAAAGACCAAAAGGGAAACCTAAAGGGACTAATGTAGTGCCTCAAGGGCTCTATTGATGATGATTTTACTTAGAGCAAACAGGGAAAATAAATTCTTCACAGACAAGACCACAAAGAGCCTATCATTCTTGAAAGATATGGAACAAAGACAACCTAAAGGGGAATTCTACTTTAACAGGAAAAGATTGTCTTTAGTTCAATCCCAAGTCTCTGATAACCAGGCCATGATTGCACTAGGGTCACTCTCGGGTATTGATGTGATATTTGTTGTTAATCTCAAAGGGACTACTATTTTGAATTAAATATTTTAGGCATTGGAATTTCAATTGAATCATTAAGTCAAGCATCATGAAATCAAAAGATTTGAAGTAATATTTCATGAACATCACAAATTCTTTGCTATCACTTAAGTAGATTTAGCATTAAGCATTCAACAATTTTATGAAAACAAAATATTTTCAATAAAATTTCATCCATTCATTCAAATTTTGGAACATTTTTGGGAATTTAAACATCTACTCTAAAATAAAGCACAAAAAAAAAAAATGAAAATTAAAAGTTTCTCTCAGTTATTCTCCATGGATGCCCAAAAAAATCAATTAAAACATAGAAAACTGCTTTATACTTCACTAGATTTCTTCACAACTACATGTAAAATAGTACAAGCTTTTAAAGAGATGGGTTTCATACACCGAGTAGGTTTTGTATGCACCCTTATATGGTGCAACATACATTCTTGTTCGATTGAACTAACAAAACCAGCTACAAAAGATACTGAGATAGGTAGCTATCTAATAAGCTCTGATATTAATCAATGTCTACGGGCATACAAATTTTTACACTGGAATGGTTCAAAAAATAGGAAAAAAGAACAAAACTTAAAAGTTTATGCTCCTCCGACCTCCACAAATTCTAAACTTAAAATAAAAAAAGGATCCTCTAGTCTTTTATAGAACGTAAGGCTCAGATAGGTTAAGAAAAATACATGAGAGGAAATCCAAGGGACCAATCTCATCAAGGCACGTGGAATGTAGTGACCAATAGGAGAATTGCAATTGAAGTCAATGGAAGTCAACTCCAATTACACATTGAAGCTCTTCGAGTGTTGATCTTTAATCATCGGGGTTCTTCATTGAACCAAACAAATTTTCTCAAACAAAATATAGGAACTTCCTATTTTAACGGAGTGATCAAGTGGAAGCATTATTCCTATATTTCAGGTTCCTCTATTTGAACATTCCAGGAATAAGTACACTTCTATACTGCATGCTTGAACTCCAACATCCCTGGATTCTGGTATCTAGCACATCTTTACAATGAACTCCATTCCAACACGAGCTTTTAAAGTGCATCATTGAACTTGACAACATCATCAGATTTGTTCACAAATACAATTTTCCTAACCATCCATACCCAAAATTTGCATCACAATCAATATCTCCTATAATCACAAATTCCACACATTAAATCCCTTTAAAAGAAAGAAAACATTCATAACATCTCATGTAAATAAAACCATTATCCAAAAGTTATTACAAAATCATGTAATTAACACACTTTCTAGCATATCATAAATACTCACATATATACCAGATTATCGAAATCATTGGATAATCTTAAAATTTTAGCATTTTCACTTCACATTGCAACCTGGTACCCGATATTCAACTTTACCCACTAACTTTCCCAGATCTCGGTTATACCGGAACTCCATTTTACCAAACCCCATCATACCGGATTCCATCATACCGAATTAGAGCCTTCCATTCAAACTCGCATTACCTTTTTCCTTTTCAAACATTTTCGGTACCTAGTACCTAATACCCAGTGCCCAAAACACTTACATTATGAAGTACTTTTATTATCAAAGATTTCTCTTTGCTCTTCACTTCTGGTGATCTTTCAATTTGCTAGCTCCTACCATAAGAGTAATTTTTCACTTGGGTCCCCAAGTCTTTTTCAGTCTTGGGGCATGTTATGAGACCACACAACAACTTGCAACCAATAAAACCAAATTTAAACCAAATTTGAAATTAAATCACCAGTTATAAATTAAAATTTATACATATTTTAAAACACTAGCTTTTATCTTTACCTAGATCCTAACATAAAGAAGTGAAACTCCATTAGAAACATTTGTGTGTTTTCTGATTAATTTCAATTTTTGAAACTTAGTGAAAAGAATCAGTTCATTAACATTGAACTACATAATATAGTAATCCTCCAAAGCCAACCAAGGATAGAGCCTTGTTGCCAGTCAAGCGTCCATAGCCCCAACAAGGTTATCTCCATAATTCCCCCAAACATAGCTCTACTGTCGGTCATACATCCATATCCCCAATAGAGTTATTTGGATAGCCTAAAGAGTTGATATATATATATATATATAGCGATGATAGCTCATTTTTCTCTTTTGATATTTCAATGAGAGCTCTTTTATGAACTTGCAAGCAATGAAGCACCACTATTAGGTTGGGAATTATAGTGGTACCGAAGGTTACTTTTTGATTTTTCATTCAATGCAAATCCCTTCATCAATTTACTATTTCCCAAAAACTCATTTAATAATTTCTTGTAAGTGTGTGTTTCCAGCTAAATTTCACTAATTTATGCCAAATCCTAGCTAACTGTAACTTGCTATATGTTAGAAAATATGCACAAATTAAAATTTAGCAATAGAAAACTTAATCACCAAATTTAAATCTAAATTTAGAAACATTAGTTACCACCCTTTCGATTAAATTTTATGGAAACTACTAAAATTTCTACTAGCAATTTTGATTTGACGGTGTTGCACCTCATTAATGGATCGAAAATGTCATGATTACCTTGAAACATGATCACATTATTCTACATTAAATTTGCATGCCTTATTCGACACGTATTATTCTCTCAACTTACTCAGGTGATGACGTGTACTACCTTTCCAGCTTCATTTTCCTTCATATTTTGCACACATAAGTACCTCCATAATTAATACGACTCTTTTAAAAAATGAAATGACCACTATTAATTTTGAAATCTTCAATTTGCTTGATTTGCAATCTTCATACTACTCAAATTTGAAGCAATTTATCACCATATATGTGCAAAGAATTAATTTGATTTAACCTTTAACTCTGAAGATAATTATCTAGCTGCCACCTCGCTTACGGTTTCCAAAAAAAATCACTCAAGGAAACTATGTACTAAAACTTTCTTACGACTCTATAAATTCTCCATTTCTTCTTGAATTCTTCACACTTTTTCTTTCTAGCTTTCTATTTTATTTCTATAATTTTTCTCTGTGCATTTGCATTTTCTTCTTAGCCGTGGATACTACAATTTGCTTGGGTTGTTCTCGTTGACATAATGTTTTCTTAGGGAGCAATATCACACCACAAAGGCTTGAAAAGGTTTTCTTCATTAGGAATTCTAGTTTCACTATGCCAAATTTGTGCTTAGTCCTTGGGGAAAAGTATGTTGCATCCAACTGCTACTTCTTCTTTTATTCTAATATAGCTTCTCACTTTGTAGCGTCTCTTCTAGATATTGGGCTAACTATTGAAGATGTTCACACTACTGCTAGCTTGATAGTGAAACCTGAATTCCTAGAGAATCTGGATACCATTTTATCTGTTACACATCTGAACATTGGAATTCCCTCCATGGATGATATTCATGAGTTCCTAAAACATGGGGAAGTGGTTCCACTTTAGTCTTTTCTTACTAATTTCCATATCCAAGACTTTGAAGTTCATTGGGAACTCGCCTATATAGGGTATTTAGCCCTGATAGAAGAGGTGTCCCACATCGACTGAATGGATACTACCGTTTGCAACTTTGCTCACTCTTTTTGACTTTTTGATCTTTTGAAACAAGGATTTTTGATATCTCATGTATATACGTGATACATACACACATATATCTTTTTGGTACATCTTAAGCATGTTTTATTGTGCATGGTTTTATTATTTCATTTTTCACAGTTCAATTTTACAAATGTTTGAATTAAATCTCATGTGTAAGATAGGTTTAATTAGATTTTGTTAATGCAAAGGCCAGACAAAAGAAAAGAACAAAAATGAAGAAAGAAAACAAAACAAAAAAAAAACCCTAGAAAAAGCAAACTAACCCTAACTCTAACCCTAACTACCCTAATTCTAACATAACAAAAGATTAACTTTAGTAAAACAATTTATTTCAATTTCTGCAACTATTTCTTCTATAGTTTTGGTATGAATTACAATAGGTTTATCTTTAAATTCATTTATCAAAATTTTTAATGTTCTACTGTAATAATGAATTATCTTAAATTTTTTTCATTTAAAAACCATAAATTCAAAAGCATACTTACCAATGATTTGGCTCATATGTATGAAAACGAACTCATTGGAGATCGATTGCAAACATTTTGTTTGATGCAACCATACTCTACCTTCTTCCAGCCCTGGTCCATTTCCATGAATGGTTGTGTTCATTTCTCTGCTTCCTCCTCTAAAAATCTTCATGTCTTTGGCCCTGTCTTCACTTTGCATTTTTTTAGACCAAGATATATCACTATTTATATTGCTATCAAAGAGAGAAAAAGTAAAGATTTGATACTCTGTATCTTGTATAAAATTAGGAAAATTTCTTTTTATAGCTTGTGAATTTTCAACTTGGAGAAAAATACACATGTTTCCCGCTCGATTTTCCTACTCCTTATTATCTGTGTTTTCCACATATAAGGGGAATGATGATTCATCAATGTCATTTCCTCATTTGTGATGAAATATCTTTGAATCTCAACATTTTCACCTATTTCCCTACAAAACATTAGAATTTTCTTTATAATAATCGTAACTTTCCAACTGTTTCGATGTATCTGTTAATTTTTTAATATTTCCAATTCCACTAGGGTGACACATTTTTCTCATTAACAATTCCTTTCCTTTAGTAGTTATAACTTCTTCTATTAATGAAATTACTTTACTTATGGCCAAACTTACCCTAGTTAAAAAAAATTCACACTCGAGTTCACCATGATCAGTTGTACATCATGAATTCTACACTCAGTGACTCTTCCAAGAGTGAATAAACACAAAGGATGCAATTTCTGGTTAAAGATTTTCCAACGTTTTTCAACTTCCATACTAAAAAGCCAGCTTGCATTTAATTTTTCACTTACAAGCTCCTCACAAAACTCTAGATTAGTGTTTCAAAGTATAACCATCCAATTCAAAAGAATAAGGCCTAAAATATCAAAGATGGCCCTCCTTCTAGTGTCAATTCCTATTGACGATGATTTTACTTGCAACAAACAGGGTGAATAAATTCTTCACAGACAAGACCGCAAAGAGCCTATCCTTCTTGAAAGATATGGAACAAAGACAACCTAAAGGGGAATTATGCTTTAACAGGAAAATATTGGCTCTAGTTCAATCCCAAGTCTCTGATAACCAGGTCATGATTGCACTAGGGTTGCTCTCGGGTACTGATGTGATATTTGTTGTTAATCTCAAAGGGACTACTATTTTGAATTAAATATTTTAGGCATTAGAGTTTAAATTGAATCATTAAGTCGAGCATCATGAATCAAGATATTTGCAATAATATTTCATGAACATCACAAATTCTTTGCTATCACTTAAGTAGATTTAGCATTAAGCATTTAACAATTCTATGAAAACAAAAGATTTTCAATAAAATTTCATCCATTCATTCAAATTTTGAAACATTTTCAGGAATTTAAACATCTACTCTAAAATAAAGAAAAAAAAGTACTGAAAATTAAAGTTTCTCCCAATTATTCTCCATGGATGCCCCAAAGAATTAATTAAAACAGAGCAAATGGCTTTATACTTCACCAAATTGCTTCACAACTACATATAAAATGGTGCAAGCTTTTAAAGAGATGGGTTTCATTTATGGACACTGAGTAGGTTTTGCATGCACCCTTAAACGTCACAACATACATTCTTGTTTGGCTGAACTAACAAAACCAACTACAAAAGATACTAAGATAGGTAGCTATCTAATAAGCTTTTATATTAATCAATGTCTACGTGCATACAAAATTTTACACCGAAATGGTTCAGAAAATAGGAAAAAAGAACAAAACTTAAAAGTTTATGCTCCTCTAACATCAACAAATTCTTAACTTAAAATAAAAAAAGGGATCCTCTAGCCTTTTATAGAACATACGGCTCAGATAGAATAAAACAAATACATGAGAGGAAATCCAAGGGACCAATCTCATCAATAATGTGGAATGTAGTGACCAATAGGAGAATTGTAATCAAATTCAATGGAAGTCAACTCCAATTACACATTGAATCTCTTCGGCTGTTGATCTTTAATCATCAGGGTTCTTCATTGAACCAAAAAAATCTGCTCAAACAAAATATAGGAACTTCCTATTTTAATGGAGTGATTAGGTGGAAGTATTATTCATATATTTTAGGTTCCTCAATTTGAACATTCCAAGAATAAGTCACTCCCAAAATAATTACACTTCTATATTGCATGCTTGAACTCTAGCATCCCGAGATTCCGGTATTTGACACATCTTTACAACAAACTCCATTCAAGCATGATCTTTTAAAGTGCATCATTAATTGAACCTAGCAACATCATCATATTTTTTTGCAAATACAATTTTCCTAACCATCCATACCCAAACTTTGCATCAAATCAATATCTCCTACAATCACAAATTCCACCATTAAATCCCTTTAAAAGAAAGAAAACATTCATAACATCTCATGTAAATAAAACCATTATCCAAAAGTTATTACAAAATCATGTAATTAACATGCTTTCTAGCATATCATAAATCCTCACATATATACCAGATTACCAGAATCATTGGATAATCTTAAAATTTTAGCATTTTCACTTCACATTGCAACCTGGTACCCGGTATTCAGTTTTACCCACTAACTTTCTTGGACCTCGGTTATACCAGAACTCCATTTTACCGGACCCCATCATACTAGATTCTTGTTTACCAGGTTTGCATCATGGTGACAATTTTTTTTATTTTTTAAAAGATTTTATTCTCATGTTGAACCACCAAGTGGTGTTGATGTAGATTCTACTGGTGCTAATATAGGTTTCATTGCTATCATAATGTGCCAATGATATCCTACTTGGAGGAGTTGTTTAGCTAAGCTATGGGCACTTGAATTTAACCCTTGATAATTCTTATCTTCTTTGTTGATATTGGAGTTAACCTTACCTAGATACACACATTGCGATAAGGTGCCCTTAGAGTCCTTATGATAAAAATTTTCTACTAAGATACAATCAATGTGAGATTTGGATATCATGGATGTCAAAGTGGATGAAAAAATGCATTGAGGGATATGAGATTTAGGTGGATTAGTCAATAGTTTGGAATTTTTTACTTTCCAAACTTGGGATGATGAGCAATGATGGGTGGATATGGAGATTCAATCGAGACCAACTTCTTCATATACTTTATAGGTCACTCTTAAAGCTTTCTTTTGTATTGTTGGAAATTTTTAATGGATGAGCTTCCCTTTTTTATTTTTCCTCATATTTTCTTTAACTAATGGAGCTTTATAGGGATGATTTTCTTGCTTTTTCTTTGGTATCCATTTATATTTTCTTTTTCCATTTTATTTTATTGACTCTTGTGCTTTAATGACTTGTTTCATTATTTGATATAACTTTTTTTCTTATTGTTGGTCCTAATTAGAGGGTTGAAATGTGCATGGATGATGATTCGTGATATGGATAGTTCTAGCGTTGGTAGTGGTTTCATCATAAGGAATCTTCATGGTATCTATGTTGATTTTTACTATCACATTTTCACAGGGGTCACTTTCATGAACTAGGTCATTGTCATTTTAGAATCTGGGTAGGTCCTCTCATTTCTAGGCCACTGTTACATGAATCTAATCACATTCATCCTATTTCTAGGTCACTATTGTAGGAATCTAGCCATAGTTGTACTTTTCTTTTTATTGTTTGATAGATTTTTTTTAATTGTGCAAGTAATAGAGCCACTATTTTATGAGAAGCAAGGTCACTATTGTTAAAATGTGTTGCAATCATCGTAATTTTAGGTCAGTATTGTTAAGAAGAGAGTTGCTACTATCTAGCAATCAGGACTTTTTATACCCTATCTTCAAATGGTCATATCTTGGTCATACGAAAGGATTTTTTAATGTTTTTTTTAAATGGGGTAGAATTTAATCCTCCTTGCACTGGTGGAAGTTATTTTTAGTTTTTGTATAGCTAAATTTTCCATTGGTGCACCTAAAGTTAACTCACATTGCAATTTGGTCTAGGTTGTAGGGTTTTGATACTTAATCAATTATCTAACCCTCACATCTTTTTTTCTTGATTTTATCTACCATTTTCAGCATGAAGAATCTAAAAAGTGTTTATTAACACTCATTTGGATGAACGATTGAAGAATCTAAAAGGCTTAAACTACTAACACATTTTCTTACAAAACCTTCTTCAAGATTAGCTTATTTTCATGAATTTTTATGTGTGTTTAAAGTCTCTAACATTTTAATTTGGTGCTTTAAAAAAAAAAATTGCTATCTATAACATTTCATTTGGGCTTAAAAATCTAATTGCAATGAAAAACATTGTCTTGCAGCACCTTCTTCAAAGATCCTTTTATTTTCAAGCTTTTGTATGTGTGTTTGAAGTCTCTAACATTTGAATTCAGTTCTTTTAAAACATGAATTGATATCTATAATACTTCATTTGGGCTTAAAATCTAATTACAATAAATTTTCCATCGTGTTTTCTATGATTGGAAAGCCAAGTGTGTATTCCCTCCCCTTGCGTCTTTTGAAAATCCTAGGTGATGATAAATACTTTGGGCTCTTTGTATTTTTTTTAGTCATCCCTTTATTAGATAGGGTCCTTCTTATGAGACACATCTCACAATGGAGAACTCATAGGTGACCCTAAAATCACACTTATTAGTGGGCTATATAAATTGTATGAAAGCAAAAGAAAGTAGTGTGAATCTGAGATGTGAATTCCATAGCGTGCCATAGTCCTTGTGTGAATGTAATGGGTTGCACAAGCTAGGATAGAGACTTGTGGCTCACATATTTGATGCATACCTCTAGTGTTCATGGTTGTCATTACACACCTTGTATCTAGAAACCAATCCAAGTCTTTCTAAAATGTTCTTCAAAGTAGTGCATGGGAATAGCACCATTCCCAGAAGTTACTTACCACATCTAGTTTATAGTTGAGGAATAAGGCTTAAGATTTTATTCTCTTTTACAAATCTAGGAGTATCAAGATGGTACATTTCCTTGATATGTCTTATTTGACCCCTCTATAGATTTAGATTCATCACTCTTTTGGGAATGAGGTAAGCATATGGAAAAGAATGCACCTTTATTCCTTAGGCTGTAATTTGACTGATATTCTTTGAGCTATACCAATGGATCTTAATTGAAGAAGGACCACGAAATATCCCCCTTTACCATTGAGTCAATTATTGCAATAATTTTTGTATATTGTATGCATCAATTGCTATCAAACTCATCTCCTAAAACATAAAATCAAACACATTCAAAGTTGTAAACTTTTTGAAAAATGATCACAAACTGAATACTATCAAAACTAGATCACTACTTTCAATTTTACTACTTCTATTCCAGAATCCCATCGTTGTCGTCCTAATTTTTGACTACTTCTATGCACAAAACTGCTATTGTCATAATTTTTCCCACTATTATCCTAGAAAACAACTGCTATTGTCCTACTTTCTAACACATCTCAAAATTTATAAAAAACTAGTTTCAAAACATTGGCCTAATACCTTACACAAATTTCAAAAAACACTATCATCATTGGACTTGTACATTCATCTATACACAATACAACATCACCATGTTAAACTTCAAAATTGGTTTACCTAGGGTTTGTAACTATCACCTTTTGGACACAACATCAAAATTAGACTTGAATCATATCATATCAACATCCTTCATATCACCATCAACAATCAAATATCAACCTAGTCTTGGACACGTATCTAACACAAAAAATAAACCATCATCTTGCTATTGTTTTCATCACATCACCATATCCACTAGTAGTCTCATAGATTTAGCAGGCATTATCACCTCCCTAAGTTTCTATTCTATCAGCAACAACCTTTACTTGTAACCTCATGGATAGTTCAAGTAGAGCAAAACATGGTAAGATATCAATCCAAATCTTGTGCATCTTGTGTCCTAGAATAGCATCATATCAAAACATCAAAAATCTACTCATACTCTTATCCTATGGTTTGGCCATCCAACATCATAGTGTCATTCATCAAACAACATCCTAAATTAGATCATCTCCTCATTATCTGGTTGAGTAGCAAAATATTATTTGTCCAAAATATCCAAAAATCCAACATCAAACTTGATCACCCAACTATCCCAACATCAACATCAATCCATATCAATCAATCAACATATTTTGTCCAAAAGGTTTTTTGGAACACAACAATCTACTAAGAGGGGGTGAATCAGTAGATCACTTAAAATTAATTCCTTTTAGCCCCTTATGAAAATTTACTAAAAAATTAGAGAGATAAACATACACATACACAAAAACCCATAACACATGATATACGTGGAAAATCTAAGATGGGAAAAACCATGGTCACAAAATTTGCTTGAGTCTACTATGCAAATCCAACGTCACAATGAAATATCTGATTAAAAAGCTTAAGGGCACTAGCCCTAAGGAGACACCAATCCCCTTATTTAGAGGCACCAACTCCAAGGAAGCACCAAATCCAAGGAGACATCAATCCCCTACACTGAACACCAACTAAGATATTTGATGACACCAACCAATCAAATTTATAATGATAAATACAAAGGATTCAAATGAATCTAGTTCACTATTACAAGTCTGATCTATAATTGCTAAATCTGAGCTTGGAAAATTTGCAAGCATCCTCTTTGCTACTGCTACTACAATCTCAGCAACACATACCTCTACACTCTCTCCCCTTTTTGTTCTCTACACTTAGAACAGTCTCTATTTTATCTTGCTACACTGCACCTTTGCACCTTGAATGTTAACCCTAATAAATATCTCTAATTTTTGTTTGGGTTCTACTCATTCACCACTTGTGCATTTTTAGTCTTCTTCTCTTCTACTTCTCTTTCTCCACTGCATGCACTCTTCAACTCTTTATAATTTTCTTCATTTTCTTATTTCCGCTGACCTACAGTCATTGTCTCAAGCCATGAACCATCTATATAGATCCTCCTATTAGTGTTTTCACACTATCTTCTTCAAGAATCTTCTTGATCATTGAGCAACACACCATCCAATTCAAACTCGGGTTCATTATATTTGTTAAACATTGTGGTCTTCAAAAACCCTAACCATAGAATACATTAAATGAATTCTCCTGATTATGTGATCTGATTCTAATCTCTGTCATCTTGGAAATCCATGTCGCCACTTTGTAAATCAAAATTTCAATCAACTAGTCATTGGAGTAGGTAGATTATTTAATTTCATCCTCTATCTTTATTACCAATTGAAACCTACATTCATAGAATCCTAGCCATTGTGTATCTTCATCTTTGAACCTGGGTCATTGATCTCCAGTCTTCGCACCATCATCCATTTTCTCTCCTTTCATCTTGAAATCTTTAAAACATAATCATTCAATGAACTTCTCTTTAAACTTCCTTTGAATTCACATCCATCATGTTCACTTAGTGTATCGCTACTTCACATTGGGTGTTTTCATCCTTTTTCATGATGTGAAGAGGTGCAGTGATATCCATCCAATCACCTTCTCTCAATCTCCACCATTGACTACCCATCACTTCATCTTTTCCTATCACAACTTCATTTGTGGGAAAGGAGTTTTAATCACGGTATGAAGGGACCATGTGATGCAATAGAAGACTTCCAATTGTCTCATTTTCATCATACTCCACTACCTTCCACTCATCACTTCATCACTAAAAGTCATCCTTTGTTTCACTTCACAATAGAAATGTGAAGCAATGATGCAATGACCATCGAATCTTTCTTCATTAATCCTCAATCATCAATTGTCATCTTATGATTGTTGCTTTACTTAAACATATTTCATTCTCACTTAGTACACCAAAATCAAATCTGTGATGTAAAGAGGTATTACGACCACCATTAGATCTTCAACTCTTAATATTTTTCGTTGATTACATCCTCATAACATATTGTTGAAGGCTTCAAACTCTTAGAATCAAATTTGTGATAGAAAGGATCCATGTGATGCAATAAAATTTCTCCACCTATCCTCTGAGCATACATGTCACAAGCCCACCATATCATAGAGCCAAATAGGGACCCATTGCATCTTCAGTCAGATAGCGGGCATCTGCCATCTGTCCACAACTTATGACATCTTCCACTTACTCCTACTATTCATCGCTCATTGCTCAAGGCCTTCCTTCGCCCTGCTTCACAATAGTGATGTGAAGCATAAATACAATGCAATGAGATTTTGACACCTATCCATGCTAACATCACCATCCACTATCTCCCATTCATCGTATATTGTAATTCGCTTACCTTCATTTTGCTTCACAAATGTAATGTGAAGTAATGATGCAATGACCATTAGATCCTCCTTGCTTTATCCCAACCATTGATTGCATATCACTTAACACTCAACCCTTCTTTGTTTCACAACAACGATGTGAAATGACCATGTTATATTCTACCACGTGTCCTCCATGTCATCACACTCCACTAGTCGAGCCAATCATTTCACTGGTCCCACCGAACACGTGTCCTTAGCCTACTATCTCACGGGTCAAGTCAAAGGCTCCAAAAACAAGTTGTAGGTTAGTGGGTACCATCTGATCTACCAAGTTTGATCACTTCCATTGATCAAAGCCTTGGATGATGCAAACAACACAAGCAATAGCCATTAGATCTCCTCCATTAAACTTCCTCTATCACATATCACAAAACAACTAGTCCATGATAGACATAAAAATGTGATGTGAAGACATTGTGTGATAGCTATTAGATCCTCCATGCCTTTATCTTCACCGTTGATCAAGCTTCATTGCACATCACCAAAATACATAATTACATGAAGAGTGAAAATTTGATGTGAAGGATTGTGGTGATGCAATCACAAATTGACATGATCTCGTTGAAAAAAGTGAAGTTCTACTAACTTTGTTGAAGCCGATGAAGGTTATGAAACTTCATACAATGCCTCCACAAATTTAAATTTTCAACTAAGGAGAAACAAATAGGTGTTTTGAGAACCTCCAAAAATACAACCATCAACCACCAAGGTGCCACCAAAATTCTGACACCACAACCAAGGCAGAGATAATCGAGAGTACTAGGTAAAATGGGGTCAATCACCCAACATACTCAATGGATTAAGTAATAACATAAGCAACCTACAACTACCAACACCCAGTCAACTTCAAAACATAAACTCTATTCATTGTCATGAGTGATGATGGAACCCCTAAATTTTTTTCATGTTCCATCTCAAAATTCTGCAAAACTTGGATTCATCCCTTGTCTTGGGGCTTAGGGTTTCATCTCTCATCAAAACTTTAAGGGTTTATGTTTCTAGAAACCCTTCCTAAATAATCCCTAAGCCTGCATCCTTGCCAACATTCTAATCTATCATTGACCTTTTGTAACAGGTTCCTGGTTTTCCAAGTTGTGACTTGTGTTATCAAGTTCATTCTTTTACCAGCCCCTTGATCCTAGTAGTCTCAGTTGATGCCTGTGGTTGAGTTAAAATTATTGCCTTATTTTAATTGGGGTCGATGTCTTCCAAATATTTTTTCTAAAGTCCAAGCTTGGGTTTTTAATATTTTCCTAAGGTTTTAACCTTGATTGTTATGTCCCCGACCATCATCTACCTAGTGATGGCCCCATCTTAAAACTAACATTTTTGGCATGTGCAGATATTAGATTCTATATTGATCATTTGATCATCGCAAGCTAATCTCCATTGTTCCCTGCTTCCCCATCTTATTTTATTCCTCATTAAAATAATCACACAGGTTGGCGGGAGCAAGCCATATGTCTTCTACATTGGAAAACCTAGTACTTTTGAATGATCTACAAGTAGTATTAAAATGAAATTGACAGTGGTCATTGGGTGATGTGGCTTAATCTTGGCCACTCCCTGCCACCTTGTCTGATCTTATTTTATATTAAATAAATCTTAGTAGGCGAGTGGGAAAACATGACATGATAGGATTTCTTAATTGCTAAGTGGGTAATTAAGTGTGCTAATAGAGTGGATGTCTATCCACATGGGTTTTTTTTATTAGACAAAGGAAAAAGGAACATGTAGTTGGAATTTTATAATCAATTACTTTGATTATAATTATCTATAGATCCATCTTGACGGGTATCAATGGTTCAAATTCAAAATCAAGCGGCTGATTTCCAGCTCACTCTCACAAGCCTATCTCAAGCATTAATGGTAAGCATGCTCAAGTTGGTCAATATAATGTGGATTGACAACCATATTTTTCTTCATAGTTTGCAATTGGAAAGCTAATAAATTAAGTTTAAATTTCATGAAGAAGATGGTGTAAGTTACAAAGATATTGAGGTAGCTTTTTCCCAAGTGAGTAAGTACTTATACCTGCTTGTTTTCAATTATGTATAAGTTAGTTTGTCAGCTCTAAATTCCTAGGGTGGTGAGTGTTTTGTAGTCTGCAATATCCTTTTAAGTTGATAAGAATTGTGAGGGTTTGAGTGTTTTTTTCCGCAAAAATCCTTTTAAGAAAAAACTAGTGAAAAGTTTACCTGCAATTAAGAGTCTCTTTGTCTCATTCTTTCCTCTATGAGATTGGTGAGCCAAGTGAGTTTGTTAAGATAGTTAAAAGTTCTAGGAGACTTAGTCTGCATGAATCTCAGGATGATGTTTCTGAAACTGAACTTGGCATACTGGGAGTTTTTGCAACACCAAAGGGTGGGAGGAGTGCCTATGGAAAAAATAAGAAGGGTGTTGTCAAGAGCACTTATAATTTGAGGAGCATGGCTGTTTCAAAAGAATTGGTCCAGTTTAGAAAGAAAGAATCATTCAATCCTATGAGGGAAGTGAAGAAGAAGAAAAAGTATCACAAGGCTTACATGGGATGACACAACTCTCCCATTGAAGTTTCAGAAATCCCTTCGGGTGATGAAGGAGATACTGACCTATAGTATGGCCAATACCTACTCACTTTGGTGCCACACGAGGATTTTGATGAGGAAGAAGTAGTCGCTTCTCCAGTTTCAACATGAACATGAAGCAGGTGGGCATACTCTGATGTTGATGAATCAAAGTAGCGACCTGACTCTATTTTTGTTTTTTATGACACTATGGCCCCTATAGTGGACTTTTCCTCTTCAACAAGCATATGGTTTTGTGTCTTTGATGCTGATGTGGAAACTCTTTTGGCTGGTGTGAAGGAGAGGTGTTGGACTCCATTAATTCAATGGAAAATATGCCTTTTTTGGTTAATATGTGATTTTTTTCCTTGGGTGCTGATGGATAGTCTTCTTTGATTGACATGGAAAGAGAATTTTGGCGCTACTGCAACAACAAACGATGTATTTTGGAAGGTTGGCTAGTCTTCTTCAACAAACTTCATGATGTTTTTTCTTTGGTTTCCCCCCTACTTTGCAATGATTAAATGTAATTGCTTGGGGAATATCTAAAATTAGGGTGAAATTAGTTGTCACATGCAAATTAAATTGTAATTGTAATTTTAGCCTAATGCTTGTCACTCCCATAGCTCTATAAGTGGGATTTTATGGTCAGTTACAAGGTTTGTTGGGTGTTTTATTGTTCTAGAATTGATCATGGAGAAAATTGTAAAGGGATATTGAACATTGTAGTGTTAAGTCTTAGGTTTGAGTCTCTTGATATGCATATGTAATCTTGATAGTAGTATTGACAATATAGAATAAAATAGTGCAAGTTCAACACCATTTCCTCTCCTAAGTACTGAATTTATAAGCTATAAATAATATAATCAATGGTTATTTTATTTGTCTCTATTGATTTCTAATGGGTGTGTGGTTTCCTTTTTGTTAATTAATTCAAAGAATTGATGTAAATTATTAAATACAACCATAGGTTTATATTAAGTTAAGTACAAGGATGCTAGTAAGAAGGGATGGTTGAGACATAATGCTGAAATAATGTAATGCAGTATTCTCAAAGCTTTAAATAATGTCATGTGTGAAAATTGTTGTCAAATTATGTGGGAATTAGTGTTGACTCCGTTCCAAGGATGAGGCACTGGCCTAAGTGAGGTAATTATGTTGTATTGTGTTGATTAATTCAACCACTAACCATTCATTAAATCAAATTCTATGAAACTGGTTACAAATATATGAGGTTTTACCATTCTCCTACTCTGAATGTGAACTATTATTAAGAAGCAACCAATTTCTTTGATATGTTTTACTATTTGAGATTCTATATGAGAATTATCTATGTATATTGTAGTGTTATTGATACAAATGGCACAAGAATGTTATCATAAAAATGCTATTAGGATTACCCTCTTGGGTTTCACAAAACTCAAAGTGTAGAAGTAAGGGAATGGGAATATTTACGTGTTTGTTGGCCAATCCTTTCCTTTACTTATCATTGGATTTTGGCAAGCTCATAGGTGAATGGAGAGATTAAGTTTGTTTGTAAAAATATAACCAACAGATTGGTGACTCCATTGGGGAATGCACTTAGAAATTGGGTTGCAGGCTATATTATTAAGGAGTCAAATATGTGCTAGAGAATATATGTTTCAAGTCTATCTTTGTGTTAGTGAGTCAATCCTCTAAAACATTGCATGAAATTGTTATGTTTTCCATGAAAATTGTGAATATTATCAAAATCTACCACCATTCCATGAATATTTTTACAATTTCTCACTAGATGTGGATGGTGACTTCAAAATCTTTGAACCAGAATGTATTATTTGAGAAGATCTAGTGAAATGGAATGAAAATTTGTTGAAGAAAGGATAAGGTAGATCTAAAGTCACACAATAAAGTACCCTGATACAAAGCTAGAGAGAAAATTTCAAAGGAATCCAGTATCAACTTAAGATAGTAAAATAATTTACTAAATCTGGACATCTGGGTCAGATTTTGAGTACTCAAAATTTGGAAAGGGTTGTGGTGTAGAAGGTATGAAGGATTCACATGTGACTCTACTGATCAAGGAGGCTTAAAGTGAAATCAAATTGTGAAGGAAACTCCATTTTATTGAAGTTTCATTCCTCTGGAGAAGGAGGTGGTGACTCTATGCAAAGAACCTGATGATAGCTTCACATCTACAAAGTCTTCCAGTCACAAGTATAATTCAAAGGTAGCTGCAACACATCCAGGTACTTCCCCTATTTTGGTTTTCAAGAAGCATAAATTTTTAGGAAAGCCATATTGAATGATCAAGAGAAAATTTTGTTCCCTATTAAGTGATTTAAGCACAAATAAAGGGAATAGTAGTAGTAATTTTACTTACTTCTAAGGTGTAATTGGAGATATCTGTATTGGGTTGAATAAGTATGCTTATCTTTGAAATCGGCCTAATAGAAGGACTATGATATAGACATATTTGAGCCATGTACTTTAAAATCATTATCAAATTAAGAAGTAAGGTAGTAAATGATCAACTGTGAAGTTGATATTTGAGGGTTGAATAGGGATACAAGAAAATATATTGTTCCCATGTGTCTCCCTATGGAATATCAAGTAAAACCATGTAGGGCATGAAACCTTTATCATGCCCTCAAAGGAATTTCTCTATTGAGAGATATAGGCCATTGGACTCTAGTGGTATTCAAGGTTTCCCAAACCTAATTCCTAATGATGTTAGGAAATTTTTTCCCAAATTTACAGGGAAAAGTTCAGAGTCAACTTCTAAACATTTATATGCATTCATGGATTTGATGGGAGATTATGAGGTAAATCATGAAGATGTTGTCATGAAGCTTTTTATTCAGTCTTTGAAGGAAAATGCTAGAGACTGGTTCTCATATTTACTAGTATGTTTTATAGCTTCATGGAATGAGTTTTTGATAGCATTTGTAGAATAATTTGGTGAAAGGGTTAATCCAAATGTGGTAAGAAGAAGATTCATGGAAATTTGGAGAGATGAAGAGGAGTTGGTTCTTGCTTTTAACCTCAGATTTGTAAAAGCAATAAGAAATATTCCTAAAAACATGTGACCAAGTGATGCAAAGTTTCTAGTTGTGTATCTAGGTGCATTTGATAATAAAATGAATTATTTGTTAAAAGATAAGGAGCCCACAACATTGCATTATGCATATCATTGTACCATGGACATTGAAAATAACATGAAATATTCAATAATGAAAGGATATATGGCTGCAAGTGTTTGTTGTCCTAACACACATCATGTAAATGAAATTCATAAATATGAAAGAGATAGTCAAGGTGAAGATACTTTTGATGGCTTAACTTGTTCAGCCTCACGACATATTAATCATGGAAAAATTCAAGGTGAACCTCAACAAAATTTAAACAATGATGATCAAATTCTTTTTTTTCGAAGATTGCCTAGCATGAAAAAGCATGAGGGAGAATCACCATATGAATTGTTAACACGGTCCTTGGATATATTTTTAGAAATCCCCAAAAGTTTGAGACCTGAAGACTCAATATGTATTGACCTATTCTATGAAATTTATGAGCTAGGGCTTAGTACCTTACCAAAATAATTGAATCCTCGTGATTTTGATCAAATATTAGATTGGATTGGGATTTCCAAGGAAGCTAAGTATGATTATATACAAGGAACGAGGTCTCAAAATGATAGTGGTGGTTTCCTTATTGAAAAGGATCAAAGATCAGTCCAAATAATGGAAAAATATATTTTAGAAAGTGAACATCTATCTAATGATGCCATTGATACATCTGTGAGTGTTGTTGATATATCCTTACAAAGTAATCATCAAAATACTGAAAATGAGAGTGTGAACATTCACAGTGAACATTCTAAATACAATTCATGTGATAATGAATCTCCCTTCCAATGAGGATCATAAGGAGAGTGAATTTTTTTATTGTCTCTCAAAAGAATATGAGTCTTTTTATGAGGATGACATAGGAGCCTTTTCTTTTCCTAAGGGATGTGACAATAGTGATGCTCATGAGGTTTTTCCCTTACAAGTCAAGGAACAAATCCCATGTGAAGGATATTGGGAATGCAATCCAATTATGTCTGATATTAACTATGCCAGTGTTGTGAATGATGAGGTGTTTGAAGATAAGAATTTCTATATTTAGCATCTTGAGATTGAGTTTAGTGTTAAAGTGATGAAAATGGTGGTACTAACCAGCAGGATCATGACCTAGTTGTCCCTAATTGTCTATATGAAATAGAGATGGAATTTATTGGTTTTGTAACAGAAATGGACATGATTGTTCTTAATAAGGAATGTATTGAGGAAGAAGAGGATGAGGAAGTGGGTTCAAATTGTAATGAGTGACCTTCAAATTGTAATGAAGCTTTCACATTAGATTCAACACAACTATCAATTAATGGTACACAAAAATGCCCTATTACTAATTTTGTTAATTTTGAGTTATTTGATCCATCCTTTGAAATATTTTGTATTGAGTTGGATGATGATTTGAGGAGTAAATTAGAATATTCTAATGAGCCTAAATTTGAAGTATTATTTGATACATGGGATGTGATTGACAATAGGATTTGTAGTGATGACCTTGAGCTAAATGTAGGTCAGTCTATTGTGAATTCAGATAAATCATGTTTCCATGGTATTGGATTATGTGACAATAGGCCTAGTATAGAGTGCTCACATGAATGTAAACATCAGCTAGAAGATATGCCTGTATATGAGAACTTCTTATTCATCACACAAGATAAATTTTTTCCTGTCATGGGATAGAAGCCAAGGGATGATTTTAAGGATTTATATGATCCTCCTATGAGGGAATTGCAATATGACTCCAGGAAGTCGAGGTATATTCTCCTGGATAAAGATCTAAAGCCCAATGTTTATGAGTGTTTTCTATTCAATGTGCAAATTGAAGTTGGTGTCAACTCATATGACCTAAATGATCAAGTGGATTATGAATGTTTCACTTTCTGAATTCAATTGGATAAGCCTTTACTAGGGCATGCTAATGATCAGGTTGGGGTCATATATTATAAAGAGTGTGGGTTTCAAGTATTGTATGACTGCAATTTTCAGTCAGGAAAAATTCATGATGATATTGGAAAATTTGGACACATGGTTAGTATGGTTGATGGTAGCAACCATAGCAAGATTAGCTGGTGGATAGTTCATGGAAATTTTCCTGGTCTTGGCCTAATACAAACAAAAAAAAGCAAGGTTTTTGATAGGGTAAAATACTTGTCCTAAGTTTTGAAGGCCTGGGGCCACCAAGTGATTGAAGCCTAGTAAAATTGCATTTGTAGATTGAAGACCTGCATATCAAAGGAGGCTTCTAAATTTTTGAAGTGGATCTTTTTATATAATCATGTAAATTTTGTATTTATGTTTCTTGTTTTGATCTAGTCCTCTTGCTTGGTCTAGGCAGGTCCTGGTTTTGGTACTTTGTGATCGATCTACTTCAACCTTGGATTCTTGGATCTCACCTTGCTTGCGAGAGGCATGTGTAGGAGCCACTAATGGAACCCCTAAATTTTTTTCATGTTCCATCCCAAAATTCTGTAAAACTTGGATTGATCCCTTGTCTTGGGGCTTAGGGTTTCATCTCTCATAAAAAATTTAAGGGTTTATGTTGCTAGAAACCCTTCCTAAATAATCCCTAAGCATGCGTCCTTTCTAACATTCTAATATGTCATTGACTTCTTATAACAAGTTCCCAGTTGTCCAAGTTATGACTCGTGTTATTGAGTTCATTCTTTTACCAGCCCCTTGATCCTAGTAGTCCCGATCGATGCCCATGGTTGAGTTAAAATTATTGCCTTATTTTAATCAGGGTCAATGTCTTCAAAATATTTTGTCTAAAGTCCAAGCTTGGGTTTTTAATATTTTCCTAAGGTTTTAACCTTAATTGTTATTTCCTTGATCGTCGTCTGCCTAGTGATGGCCCCATCTTAAAACTAACATTTTCAGCATGTGTAGATATTAGATTCTATATTGACCATTTGATCATCACAAGCCAATCTCCATTGTTCCCTGCTTGCTCGTCTCATTTTATTCCTCACTAAAATAATCACACGGACTGGTAGGAGCAAGCCACATGTCTTCTACATTGGCTGGCCTGGTACTTTTGAATGTTCTATGTGTGATATTAAAATGAAATCAATGGTGGTCATTGGGTGATGTGGCTTCATCTTGGCCGCTCCTCACCACCCCATCTGATCTTATTTTATATTAAAGAAATCTTAGTGGGCAAGTGGGAAAACATGACATGATAGGATTTCTTAATTGCTAAGTGGATAATTAAGTGTGCTGACTAAGTGGATGTCTATCCACATGGGTTTTTCTGATTAGACAAAGGAAAAAGGTACATGTAGTCAGGCTTTTTATAATCAATTACTTTGATTGTAATTATCTATCGATCCATCTCGATAGGTGATTAATGACTCAAATTCAAAATCAAGTGGCTAATTGTTAGCTCACTCGCACAAGCCTGCTTAAGCATTAATGGTAAGCACACTCAAGTTGGTCAATATAATGAGGATCGACAACCATATTTTTCTTCATAGTTTGCAATCGGAAAGCTAAGAAATCAAGTTTAAAGTTCGTGAAGAAGATGGCATAAGAAGTTATAGAAATATTGAGGTATCTTTTTCTCGGGTGAGTAAGTACTTATACTTGCTTGTTTTCAATTACATATAAGTTAGTTTTTTAGCTCTAAAGTCCTAGGGTGGTGAGGGTTTTGTCTTCTACAATCTCCTTTTAAGTCGATAGGAATTACGAGGGTTTGATTGTTTTGTTCTACAAAAATCCTTTTAAGAACAAACTGGTGAAAATTCTACCTGTAATTAAGAGTCTCTTTGTCTCATTCTATCCTCTGTGAGATGGGTGAGCCAAGTGAGTTTGTCAAGCCAGTTAGAAGGTCTAGGAGACTTATTCTGCATGAATCTCAGGATGATGTTCCTGAAACTCAACTTGGCATACTAGAAGCTCTTACAACACCAAAGGGTAGGAGGAGTTCCTGTGGAAAAAATAAGAAGGGTGCTATCAAGAGCACCTATAATTTGAGGACCATGGTTGTTTCACAAGAATTAGTCAATTTTAGAAATAAAGAATTAGTCAATCCTATGAGGGAAGTGAAGAAGAAGAATAAGTATCACAAGGATTACATGGGATGACACAACTTTCCCATTGAAGTTTTAGATAGCCCTTCGGGTGACGAAGGAGATACTAACCAAGAGTATGGCCAATACCTACTCACTCTAGTGCCACATGAGGATTTTGAAGAGGGAGCAGTAGTCACTTCTCCAGTTTTAGCATGAATGTGGGTGGGAATACTCTAATGTTGATGAATTAGAGTAGCGACTTAGCTCTATTTTTGTTTTTGATGATACCATGGCCCCTACAATAGACTTTTCCTCTTCAGCAAGCATATGGTTTTGTGTCTTTGATGCTAACGTGGAAAATATTTTCACTGGTGTGAAGGAGAGGTGTTGGACTCCATTAATTCGATGGAAAATATGCCTTTTTTGGTTAATATGTGAGTTTTTTCCTTGGGTGCTAATGGAGAATATTATGTGATTAACATGGATAGAGAATTTTGGCACTACTGCAACAAAAAATGATGCCTTTTGGAGGGTTGTATGGTCTTCTTCAACAAACATCATGATGTTTCATCTTTGGTTTTCCCCTACTTTGTAATGATTAAATGTAAAAACCTAGGGAATCTTTGAAATTAGGGTGAAATCAACTGTCACATGCAAATGAAATTGTAATTGTAATTTTGGCCTAATGGTTGTCACTATTATATCTCTATAAATAGGATTTCAAGGTCGGTTACAAGGTTTGTTGGGTGTTGGTTGTTTTGGGATTGATCACACATAAAATCGTAAAGGGATAATGAACACCGTAGTGTTAAGTCTTAGGTTTGAGTCTACTAATATGCATATGTAATCTTGATAGTAGTATTGACAATATAAAATAAAATAGTGCAAGTTCAACACCATTTCCTCTCCTATGTATTGAATTTATAAGCTATAAATAATATATTCAATGGTTATCTTATTTGTCTTTATTGATTTCCAATGGGTGTGTGGTTTTATTTTTGCTAATTAATTCAAAGAATTGATGTAAATGCTTGAATACAACCATAGGTTTATATTAAGTTAAGTACTAAGATGCTAGTAAGAAGTGATGGTTGAGACACAATGATGAAATACTGTAATGCAGTATTCTCAAAGCTTTAAATAATGTCATGTGTGAAAATTGTTGTCAAATTATGTGGGTGTTAGTAATGACTCCATTCCAAGGATGAGGCACTAGCCTAAGTGAGGTAATTATGTTGCATTGTTTAGATTAATTCAGCCACTAACCATTCATTAAATCAAAATCTATGAAACGGGTTACAAAGATATGAGGTTTTACCATTCTCATGCTCTGAATGTGAACTATTATTAAGAAGCAACCAACTTCTTTGATATGATTTACTAGCTGAGATTTTATATGAGAATTATCTATGTATATTGCAATTATATTGATACAAATGACACAAGAATATTATCATAAAAATGTTGTTAGGATTACCTTCTTTGGTTTCATAGAACCTGAAGTGTAGAAGTAAGGGCTTGAGAATATTCACTTGTTTTTTGTCCAATCCTTTCCTTTACTTATCATTGGATTTTGGAAAGTTCATAGGTGAATGGTGAGATTAATTTTGGTTCTAAAAAAATAACCAACAAGTGCAACACTTAGGGTTTAACTATAAAACCCTAATTCAGGCCAAGAGCATAAATAAAACATTCTTGAGCATGTTTGACCTCTTATATCATGCGGACTAGACCAATCGACTCCTCTCAAAAAACCCATGTTGAATTTGTAACCAGATTCCTCCACAAACCACTAGAAGTGACTTCTACAAAATCATGGCAATATTGCATGACAACATTGTAACTTTTTGAGAAAAAATGTATTAATTGCAAAACATGCTCCTTCCTCCATCAATCTTCACCAATTCTCTTGGAACCAAATCCATTTCACCTCTAATCTCTCCTTTGACATCAATGACAACCAAATTGCCAACAAGGTTTACACATATTCCCTTTGTAGATCATTTTACAAATCAAAAAATCAAACCAAAACATCATCACACTTTCATAACTCACAATCTACCACTCACCAAAGTCTATCGTGCATATTTATGACAACCAAAATATCACAACACGCAACCATCTAATCTTGAAGTCAACAAAAACATGTCAACTTCAATCTATTACCCAAATCTAGTTCCACTTTATACAACCATGGGGTTATCATACCCTACAAATTTTAATGATATATCAACTGTGGATTCCCCTAATCCAATTTTTGGAGCATCTTGTGACATGTCAAATTTTAGTCAATGTCCAAACTCACAAACCTATCAATCATACCATCAAAATAGTGAGTCACAATATCAACATCTTGACAATCATCAAAGCATGGATTCATATCATCACCAATATCAACAATCAACACAACAATAACAATTATTCCCATCTCACAACACCACTAAATGTGAATACACTCCTTTAGGGCAGCTAATTGAGGTGGTGTTAAACACATTATTCTATGCTAAACTTATTACACTTCCAAAATCACTACATAATTATGAACCTACCTTCAAACTTCTAGGGTATGATGACAAGTGTTGTCAATCAAGATTGCACCCTAGATAAGTTAGACTTAACTCTCCTGTTGAAACATGGAAACATTTTCAAGATGTGGGTAACTTATTGTGAGAATGAATCTCCAGAGAGGGTTAGTTTCCTTGGTAGATCACCTAAGCTAAATGATTTCCTCTGAGGAAAAGGATAGAAGGATAACTTTAAAAATGAAAATCCTAAAACCTAAAGGGTGATGAACCAAAACTTTAAACTGACTTACTAACTCAACTCACAATCAGCTCTCAAAGCATTAACTCTCACAATCTCATAGGAAACACACACCACAAAAGTGATTTGTATGAAGGCTAGAAAATCAGACATAACATACAACTTGTATTATATGAAATTTCGGCACACAGATATACAATAATGAGACATTTAAAGGATTCAATTCTTAGGATCACAATGAAACATCAAATCACTACTGCAAAATGAGAGAAAAATCATGAGATAGGAATGCTCTGCTGCTTTTATTGATCTGAAAGGAGTATGAGAACATGAAAATATGAGTACAAATCAAGGCTTACAAAGCTCTCTGCAAGTAGTCAAGAGAGAAAGAAGCAAATCTGAACTTAATAAAAACCAAGTTTTTCTCCAACTTATACCTCCAATTCATCTCCAAGAGTGAGAAGGGAAAAATTTGAGTGAACTACTCTCTAGAATAGAAACTTCAATGCCATTTTCGAGCAAGAAGAAAAATCCCCCAAAATAGGGCCCAAACTACCTCAGAACTTAATGACAAATGTGTAAAATTTCTATATCCCATGAGGGTCAACCCAGAAAAGACTCTAAAATCACCCGGAATTGATTGAAATCAGGAATAGAAGGCCTAGTTCACTCAATTTTTTCTATTTTGCACAATGAGACTCAAACAAGAAATAGAAAGTTTCTAAGAGAACTCAATGTATTTGCTCTGATTTTACTGCATTTTAAATAACAATTACTAAGGCAATTTGTAGAAACATTTCCTTAATATTGTTTTACAATGTTGTAGTTTCAATTTTTCACAAAAGAAAGAAGGAAAGAGACTCGAGTTTTGACTTGATTTTTGCAAAAAAATTACAAGGAAAATATAGTTTTGATTTGAACTTTTCCAAGTATATAATATTAGGCATTTGTATTTTACAAAAATCATAAGGACCTAACTCACAAGTCACATGATTTCTTCAAAATCATAAAAAAATATCTAAGGCAAAAAGTAGCCTAGGTGTGTAAAATATATGCAAAGCAAAATACTGCTAAGGTATTAGTGAAGGCATGATATTTTTAAATCAATGTGGAAAAAATAAGGTTGACTTAGGGAAAATTTAAAAACCCTAACACAAAACTCCATGAGCCCTAATGTTTCGCATTATTTTGCATCTTTTATTTTAGAAAAGACTTTGCACACCGCCACCATGCTCCCAGGGTTTGAGCTCGAACTTTTCAATCTTTTGTTGTTTCTGGGAGCTTTACATGGAGATTCTTGCAAGAAAATGCTTGGGTAAGTCCTTTTTGCACAAGGAATGCAAAATTTTCACATTCTCTATATTTTTAGAGCATCTCATGGCCTTTCAGCCGCGACCATTATTATTTTTCTGATGTATTTTTCCCACTCTCATATTTTGATGAATCTTCCCTCTATATCTTGAGGCTGATATTGGGTTTTTCTAGAGCTTGTATGGCCACTTGAGAGGAAATTTTTCTATTACAAAATGCTTGAATCTTCTCTAAGCCGTGGGGTAGGCTCTTCTCCTGTATTTTCTATTATGAAGAGGGACATCTTTTCTATTTATCTTTTACAGAAAATGCTTGAAAAGCTTGCCATTCTTCATTTTTCCAATATACTTGGCTCCTGTAGAGTGTTGCACCTATTTTATACTTCCAAGGCCGTGACCTCTATGATATTTTTTTCTCTATTCTCTAAAAGAATAGAATATAAACTTCTCTTTGCTCTATTTTTCATGAAAGAAAATGAAAATGTTTCTTTTGCACATATTTTCCTTTGTACAACACATTCTAGGCTCTCTATTTTTCAGCTACAAAGGCCTCCTGCATTCCCATGGCCACGCCTTCATTTTTGTTGAGAGGAATTATTGGTTTTTCTTATACTTGAATGAGCTCGAGGGTTTTCTCCATTTTCTGAATGTGACAAAAAGAGAGATCATGTTGTTCATTTTCTTGAAAGAAATGAAAAGAAATTCTTCCTCCATGAAAGGCTGCAACCTCTCAAAACCCAAAGATCTCCTTTTCTATATATATGCAAAAAATTCTTCATGTAAACCCTTGTGGGTTCAATTGTTTGTTGAAGCAAAAGAAAAGAACAATACCTAGGCCATGACGATGAAAACTCACACTAGGTTTGCATTTGAAACTCTCCCTTTGAAACCTTGTTTGATCTGGGTGTTCTTTCATATTTTCCTCTGTATTCTTACACATTGTTCTCCATTTCCTTGGTTTAGTACCTACCTGAGTATGCAATGCTAACTTTACTTTTCAAACATGTTATGAACATTGTTTGATAAAATGGTTATGTCTGCATTTAATGATTTCCTTGCTGCATACTGTGGCATTGTACTTTATTGGAGAATGCATAGACCCAAACTTCCTATCATGTACTCTTCTATGATTCCAATGAAAACATTATTGAAGATGTATTTTCCATTCATTGAGCATTGTAGTTGTATTTATTCTTTGAAATCTACAAGTTACCCAAACCTTGGGCTCCTATTTTCTATGTCAAGCATTGCTATTGTTATTGCAACCTTTTCCTCTTGATATTTCCTCATGCTAGCATAAATTATTACCATCTACTCCTTAACTTACACTTCATATAAAGTATTGAATAATGCTATGTTCTCATGACTGTGTCTTGATTCAAATCTGATGCTCCTTAAGTTTCTTTAGTTGTTGTCCCTTTACTCTTTCTACTCATGCAATAAATGTCTGATGATTTCTCCCTATTGGCACTGAACATTACACTTCTTACTGTACCCTCTATGTGAGCATTATTTTTCATTACTTTTTGCTTCTTGATGGTAGTACCTTCAAGGTATACACTTCAAACAACATGGACAACATAAAACATGACATATAGCAGCAATAATATATGATAACACCATTTAATGAAACTAAGAAATGACAACATGAAATCTTGTTTGCAAATAGAACTTTTTTAATGAGAAAATGTACACTTCTTATTTTGTTCTACAAATCAGTTTAGTATCTTAAATGAGCCCATTTCTCATTTTTGACTCTCATTTCAAGGTGAAAGGGCTATCACATTGCTCCTTTTGATTTGACAGTCATGAATGAGCAATGAGTTTGTGATTCTTGCAGTCCCTTTATGAATTACTCCTTTAGCTAAAAATGCTTTTATTTGAGCAATATGAATGTGTTTTTCCTATCTCATTCCCCTCTTAAGACTTAGGGGTAGCATGCTAGGCTCAACCCTTGTGGGAGCCCATTTTTGCACCAAATGTTATGATTTCAAAAGAAATGAATCAACAATAAGATTTCACTGATACTTGCATAGTGAACAAACATGTTAGATAAAAAAACAATGAAGCATAATGCTCTTATGATGTTTGATTTTCAGGCTCTCCTACATATATCTAATGCTTTCTCAACTGACTTAATGCACCGTAGGCATATACTATTTTTTTTTTTGATAGAACATATGTTGAGATTCATATCCAAAGCTCTAATCATCCTTTATTGTCATGATGCAAGTTCATTTGAAGATCAAGAGAAAGGAGGAGTAGGCAACAATGAAGACCAACACAAGACTTCAACAAGCAATGATGGATATGTTTCTTTTCATGTGTTTTCAGTACTTTCATCTTTAGAGGCATAATATATCTCTATGTTACTTTAGTTCAGCTACTCCCATGGCTTGTGTGGGACACTTGAACATTCTCTTCTTTTCAATGTATAGAAACAACAACATTTTTTAGTCTTGTGTATATTTCATTGCAAAATGAATGAAACATTATAGAAATAAATGAAAGCAATATCTTGTGATTTTATGTAGTTTCTTTTTGCCATAAACATTACACAATGAAAATTGAATTCTCTTTTTTAAAGCTTAGATATACAATGGTTAAGCATAACAAAAATATGTTGGAATACCTTTCACCTTTAAAATTAATCAACTGCTTCAACTCTAAAAAATTGAGTTGTAGGTGAAAATTTGGTAACAAGGCTTATTGAGAAAAAGGTCACAATGCATAAAAGTGTACTAAACTCAAAAACCTCATACAAAACCTTATTGATCAAGGAGAAATAACTGTTGAAGACAACATCCAAGGTTCAACCACTAATGATAACATAGGTAATATATTAGCCTCAAATGTTGAAGATAATGATCAAGATCCATCCACCAACAATCACTTTTAAGATGTCTTTACCTCACATAATGAGCTAGAAAGCATAGATAATTTTTCAAAGCATGTTAAAGATATTCCATTAGTGTCTAACAATGATCCATTTCAAAAAATATTAAAATCATTTGACCTCATGGTTGAAAACATTGACAAAATATCTACCTCAATTGTTGAGGATAATACCCAAGATCCATCTACCAATGATCACATTGATAATGTTTGTACATCATCCAATGAGAAAGATGACATATCTCAAGAATTTATTCCCAAGCATGATCAAAATCTTACACCAAAGTCTAGCAATGGTCCTTTCCAAGACATATTGACATTATTTGACCTCATGGTTGCCGATATTGAAGAAATCCTTAATTCAACACTTGATCCAAATTCATTTGAAGATAAAGAGAATCTTAAACCAATACCCATGCCTAAGGAAGACATTCAAGAACCCTTTGCAAACAATCCATCCTTTGAAATTGACCCATGTCAAGAACTCAATCTAAAATATATCAAAAGAAATTCTAAAATCAGTCAAGATCAAGGATCCAAGTCTTCTCAAGATCTAATAGGTCTATTCCAATATGGTATGGAAGATAAATCTAATAAAAGCTTAGATAAAAGATCCACATCCCCAAGATACTACAATGATTTAATGGGTATCTTCTAATCCATACAAGATTTTACAAACAATGATCATATCCATATATCACCCAAACCTATATCTACCCATGAGATGTTTACTCCTAAAGGACATGTAGATGATCTTGATCTAAAAAGAGTCTCATACTCTTGACATCATTAGCAAGGAACAAGAGTCTCTTACTCTCAACTTTATTAACAATGAAAAATAGTATCCTACTCTTAACATCTTTACGCATGATCAAGGAATAGAAGAATCCATAGAAATATCAAAAATTGATCATGAAGAAGACTTCTACATGAATTATGAATCAAAAACATCCTTTGAAGAACAAGAAAAAATGGATCATGAAAAAGAATTCTACACGGATTGTGAATCAGAAACATCCTTAGAAGATCAAGTTGTAATGCCCTGCCAAACAAACCCCAAAGGATAATATAACATCTAACATTTATAGCACATTTTTTTTTAAAGTAAAACTAATATGAATTTTAAATTAACATACAACACTAATAATGAAACTATACATACACACCATCTAACTAGTCCTCTGGGGTAACATGACTGCATTACTTTACAAATATTTCTAACATAACTCAGTTCCCTTAATGATGATAAACTACTCACAAGTTTACATTTTAAAACCAATCATATAGAATAGATAAACCATAGACATACATCCATAACCATACCTAAATGATAAACATCCATCAGAGATCATAAGATAATTCCAAAGAATACATTCATTACATTTATTATATGAATATACATTCGTTCAAGGATTACAATAATAAAACTATGCTTCCCAACATGAAACGGGAAAGAATCACCAATGCACATAAAGTGGTACAATTGAATTTAATATAATACATAACATCAATAATAGCCCCAACTCTGGTAAGGCTCTGAAATCATTGCAAATGGTGCATCTCCATGCATCACGATCTTCAACTGGGAACCCAATGGAGTGCATAGCACTTTCCACCCAACCATTTGGACCCTAAGGCCCATCCCCCATGCTAGGAGATGACAAGAAGGACCCACAACATAAAACAGTCAAGAGAACAAGGCTAACAAGACTCCACAACAAACACAAGGTACAACCACTTCCAGAGGTACATGAACAACAAGGGGGAAACAACAAACATACAAGGTTGCTAAAGGGAAGAGTGTCATTGCATGGCTCGATATGGGTTACCCAATGCAGATCTTCCTAGGTCCCAACCCCCATCTTGGGTTACCCTAGTAACCTCAACCAATCCTTGACCCCCATTCTAACACATGTGGAATCAACATACCTTTCATGGAGACAACGCAGTTGATTTTCCATTTTAGGCCTTGTCTCATCTCAAGCCTATACAAGCACTTGAGCCATGAGAGATGCATCCATTATCTTTTATTAATGTGAGTACTACCCCACCCCATAACTATTTATTAGGTTATCATTGAATTAAATCAACTTCTACATGGGTTACCCTAGAAACCACTTAGGGATCTGCCCCCGTGGGAAGCCACTCTCCCTACTAGGAACAAAAGCCTCATAACCACAAACTGGGTTAGCCAACTTGCACAAACTAGCAAATCCATAAAAGGTAAGCACATAAAGTGAGGCATTCACCATCTCACACTAGATCTCCATGATAAAACAACTTCCAAGTTCAAGGCTAAAACCCACATAATCAAAATCAAGTAAAAGAGCAACGGTTCACAAAGAACCAACAGGAAAAACCAATCATAAGGAAACACTTTCCCCAACCTCTAGAAGCCTAAAACCAACTACCCATGAACTCACAGTTGAGGGTAACTCAAAGCATTACAGGTTCCAACACAAAATTTCAACACATAAAATAACCTTAGTTCCAACGAACTCAAGAGGGAGACACAAAAGCATGGAACCATTAAAATCATCCTTTAATTTCACTAACACATCCAAAGTAATAAATTTCAAAGAACATTTAAATCATCATTTACATTTTATCTTTTCACTCATTATGAAATCATTTAAAATAATTAAAGAAACTATATAAACATATTTTATAAATATCTAACTACGCATTTTAACACAACAAATTGTTTTTTTTAATTATAATTCATGATATATATATTTACACACATATATATACATATATATATGTATATCATCATAGACGTATATATATATATAGATATAAATATATTTAATTTAAAATGTACTGTTGTTATAAAATATGTAAAATTCAGAGTACACGATTGTCAATACAACATCACAGCTTAAACCATAAAATTTGTAACAAACACACATACACACACACACACAAATATATATATATTCATAAGAATCACTTATAACAAGAACAAAACACATAACTCTAAGTTTCAGTTGGTAAGACAATAGATTTATAAATATACTTTCACCTAACAAATGTACATTCCTAAGTTTCAATTGGAGATTATATCTCTCATACAGGTTGATCCCCATAGTCGACTGTCTCAGTCAAATCCATTAATTACATCAATTTCATTGCAACCAAAGATATCAAGAATGTCAAATAAGAACCGATAGATCAAGGTAACAAAATGATTACTCAAGGGAAGGAACATATAAGCTAAATCACACCTCAGCAAGTTATTCTCAGTAAGCTCCCAAGGAGAACAAATCATAGACTAAAAAAAAAGTATGTACAAGCATCGAATACCAAGAAGGCCCCCAATCCACCACTAAAAGAATCTAAAAACAACAAGAGAAGCAATTGGAAAAATAGTTTACAGATCGACCGAGTACATAAGCAATGACGGAGACCCAAGAAAACCAACGGTGGATCTAAGAACAATTATTCCCAAAACATGCAAAACTATCGACCTCCAAATATAATGCATTTTACAAAGCTAAATAATAGGAAAGAATCACACTAGTTTAAATGGGAAACAATAATCGAATTCATTGAATTAAAACATAAAATTCATCTACAGCCAAAAGAGACGCCCTCCATAAGTCGAATGGATATAAAATTCAAAGAACTAAACAATACAGTCTAAGGAAATATGCCTACTCTATGGACAAGCGATGGCTGGGAAAAATATTGGAGGTACTAAATGAAACAATCCAAAAAATAGACTTATTTAAAACAACAACAATCTTCTTTAAAGAAATGATTTGAAATAGTGAATGAGACTCAAGCAATCATTTTTCAAATGACAAGAAGGAGAGAATTCATTTACATAAAATGGAGAAGGAAAAATCAGGATGAAAATGCAACACCAACCTGAATTCCTACGCTCAAAAAATGGAGAAAATGTGTTGAAGACCACTCTTTCGTAGCCACAAATCCTTCCTCCAAAACTAGATCACCATCATAAATTAATTGCCTTCGAAAACAATTTCTATCAAAAACTGCATTCCTTTTTTAATTGTTTTTGTAGAGAAATTTTTTCTTCTTGAAAACAAAATTAATTCCTTAACAGTTTTCGAAAACGAGCACCATCAAAGCAAGGAAAAAGTTTTGTTTTCCCAAAATAAAAATCCAAGAAGTGATAAGTTTTCAAATCCAAAAATCAACAAAATTGACAAGTTTCTAGTTTGAAATTCAACTTGGAGTCATGCATGTGCACGCACTCCATCTTTTTCTATTTTAAACTTTTTTTTACATCTCATTTGAAAATATCATCTTCTTTATTTATTTAAAAAATATATTACTTTTCCATATTTAAATAATTATCCTCTCAAGATTAATTATCAATTATCATTAAATATTATTTAAAACAATAATTTATACAAAACAGTTTAATTTTAATTATTTAACAATAAACCATATACTTGTCATTTCACAATATTGATTTATTTAATTATTTATTTTAATTCTAAATTTATTTAAATTACCTTATAACCAATTTAATTTAATTAAACTGATTAAACAAGGCCATTCATAATATTAAATTTACCATAGAATTTCAATAATGAATTAAACAACATAATAACAAACCACAATGCGACATCACAATAAATAACAATAGACACCAAGCGAGACAAATGACAAAGAATACAAACCAGATGGACTAGGTAACAAAGTGGGTACAAATCCTCATTGAGGATAATGGCAAGGGTTGGGGACCTTTTGTCATCTCCATTTTTCCACATCATATCCATTGGGTTTTTGAAGAACACTCAAACCTGACAGTGTAGGTGGAGTCAATGCTTGGTACCTACAACTTGCATCAAACAAGATGTCAAGCAATATATATTTATAAAAAAAATAACAAACACACCATGAGAGGAAATCGCAGCATAGCAGGGCACTCACGAATGAGTGATGCTACACAATCCCTCTCACCAAAACCTCAAACAATAACCACATCATTGAGTAACAATAATTACCTCATAATCAACATCATATATCAATCACTAATCAGATGCACAACAAGTATAGTCATATGTCCACATGATATACATAGCCAAATTAATCCAAACACACAACTAACTCCATATATCATCATAACATAAACATTAGCAAAGGGTGTCATGATCATCAAAGTCAAATAAATTGTCATCCAAACCAAGTTAGAATGGTGAAACAAGCACCAACAAAGTGTCAAGGTACATAACATAACATAATAAGCATTAGTGCAGTGAGGACAACACGAGAGGAACTACATCTTTACCTTGCATAATGAGCTAGAAAGCATAGATAATTTTTCAAAGCATGATAAAGATAATTTTTTAGTGTCTAACAATGATCCATTTCAAAAAATATTAAAATCATTTGACCTCATGGTTGAAAACATTGACAAAATATCTACCTCAATTGTTAAGGATAATACCCAAGATCCATCTACCAATGATCACATTGATAATGTCTGTACATCATCCAATGAGAAAGATGACATATCTCAAGAACTTATTTCCAAGCATGATCAAAATCCTACAACAAAGTCTAGCAATGGTCCTTTCCAAGACATATTGACATTATTTGACCTCATGGTTGCCCATATTGAAGAAATCCTTAATTCAACACTTGATCCAAATTCATTTGAAGATAAAGAGAATCTTAAACCAATACACATGCCTAAGGAATAAATTCAAGAACCCTTTGCAAACAATCCATCCTTTGAAATTGACCCATGTTAAGAACTCAATCTAAAATATATCAAAAGAAATTATGAAATCAGTCAAGAACAAGGATCCAGATCTTCTCAAGATCTAATAGGTCTATTCCAATTTGGTACGGAAGATAACTCTAATAAAAGCTTAGATCAAAGATCCACATCCCCAAGATACTACAATGATTTAATGGGTATCTTCTAATCCATACAAAATTTTACAAAAAAATGATCATATCCATATATCACCCACACCTATATCTACCCATAAGATGTTTACTCCTAAAGGACATGTAGATGATCTTCATCTAAAAAGAGTCTCATACTCTTGACATCATTAGCAAGGAACAAGAGTCCCTTACTCTCAACTTTATTAACAATGAACAAGAGTATCCTACTCTTAACATATTTACACATGATCAAGGCAATGAAGAATCCATAGAAATATTAAAAATTGATCATGAAGAAGACTTCTACATGAATTATGAATCAAAAAAATCCTTTCAAGAACAAGCAGAAATGGATCATAAAAAATAATTCTACACAGATTGTGAATCATAAACATCCTTTATAGATCAAGCCAAATATATCAATCAAGAACTTATCCCTCATATGGAGGATCATATCACTTATAAAATTGGATTACTTACCTTTGTTAGATAAATCTATCTTACCAATGAAGAATCTATCACCTTTGAAGATCCATAATAGAGCAGAGAAGGATTAGCACCTTGTTTCTAAGATAAATCATATCCTGTTGCAAATAAAAAACTTTCAACGGATGCATTATCAAGGTAGAGGATTAGGCCTACATGAAAAGGGTATCCTAGAACTAGTGTAGATTATTGACAATCCTAAGCATCAAGGTCTTGGTTATTCATAAATTAAGGAATCTAAACATATCAGTGATACCTCTATAATACTGGGGGAAACTTTATCTAATGAAAACATCAACATAGAGAGCACGAAGAGTCCTTATGATGAAACCACTACCAATGCTAAAACTAGCCATATCATGAATCATCATCCACACATTTTTCAAACCTCTAATTGGGACCAACAAGACAAAAAGTTATATCAAAGAAAGGAACAAGTCATTGAAATAAAAGAATGAGAAAAACAAAATGGAAAAGAAAAATTCAAATGGATACCAAAGAAAAAGCAAGAAAATCATCCCTATTAAACTCCATTAGTCAAAGAAACTATGGGGAAAAATCAAAAAGGGAAGTTCATCCATCAAAAATGTCCAACGATGCAAAATAAAGCTTCAAGATCAACCTACAAGGTATATCAAGAAGTTGGTCCCAATTGAATCTCCTTATCAACCCATCACTGCTCATCATCCCAAGTTTGGAGAGTCAAAAATTCTGAACTATCGACCAATCCATCTGCATCTCATATCTCTCAATGCATTTCACCATCCACTTCAACATCTAGGATATCTAAATCTTAAATTAACCATGTGTTGGCAACAAATCTTTATGATAATGACTCTAAGGGCACTCTATTGTGATGTGTGCATCTAGATGAGGTTAACTTTGGTATTGACAAAGAAGTCAAGAGAATCCAGGGGTTATATTCAAGTGCTTGTATCTTAGCAAAACAACTCCTCCAGGAAGGATGTTGTCACATCATGACAACAAAAAAAATTGTTTTTAGCACCAAAAGCATCTACATCAGCACCACCAAGTGATTTAACATGAGCATAAACCTTTAAAAAAAATTAAAAAATCAAGAAAAGAGTAAAGATAAAAAATCATCCTCCAATGAAAACCACTATGGTGGCACTTTGGACAAGTACCATGATGAAAACCTTGCTAACAGGCGTCATGAGTATAATTGAGCATCTTTATGTGCCATTTCAAGTGGAAGCATCCCATTCTATCCATAATAAATCCAACATTCCATCCATCATCCATTCATCTTATCCATAATAAATCTATGAACCATTTATCCAACCCATTTTTTCATCCAAATCCAACTTATATTGATCTTGACAAAGGCTTGGTGTACACTTAACACTTGCTTATGGAAAACATCTTGACATGGGTCACTATCATTGATCCTATCCTATCCAACATTATTTGAGCCATGAGGCATTGTCCAAAGGGGCATACTCTATTTGAACATGTTATCCTATCACAAGATAATCCTTGGCATCCTTTACATATCCATCCTTCCATTCATTTATCCATGCATCCACCCATTGGATTCCCTACATTGCTAGACATTGGGGGAAAGTACTTACATATTTATTTAGAATAAATATTGATCTATGTCTTCTAAACTCACATTGTGATCTAGGCATCATCCAAGCAATTCAAACAATCCATATCAATTGCATCGTGTTGACGCTTCAAGGTGGTATCAGAGCATTCAACAATCTTGTTCCTAGCTTGGCTACAAACCTCAATCAATAATTATCTAATAAATCAATCATCATCTTGGGATGTATCCTTCCCAATCCTCATGTTATTCCTATCTTGACAACACTATCTTTTCATTGTTGTGTATCCTCAATAATGTTATCATTATTGGAAATTACTCAATCATATCAATTGATTTTAGCCGGACTATCAACAAGATCTCAAAATACTATTGATATCCCTACATATTGATATCTTTTTATCATTCATCCATATGAAAACAATAAAAATAAAAAACAAAGTCATAAAACATTAAAATCCCAAAAGCATTGTAGGTCATCTCCGGACGAGCCACATTAAGTCAAAATAATTGAACTACATTGTCTTTGCATGTTGAACATAGGCAAGGAAATCATCGATGAGCCCCCAAGGCATCAGGTCAGTCCCTTTACCCTCTTGGTCTTTAAACTTGGTCAAAAATCCAAAAAAAACATTCAAATATCTTATCAAAATCCAAAACTAGTGTCAATCATGGTCATTCAAACTACGTCATCTCTGTGCATATGTAGGCATGACCATTATCAATGAGCCCCTAAGGCATTAGGTCAATCCCGTTAGGTCCCCCTCTTGGTCTCTAAATCTCTCAAAAACATCAAATAACCTCAAAATTATTAAAAAAATCAAAAAACTCAAAAATACTATCTCCATTATCACCTATCCGCAATAAACTATCCATCCATAATAAACAATCATCACATTCAACCCTTGACAACACAATAAAAAAGAAAAAAAAACATCAAAATCAAAAACTTCCAAGCAAAGAAATGAAATGACTAGATCTTCTTCAGACTAAAACAATGCCTAATTGTTAACGACCCTACCTTTTTAAAATCATCATCAACATCCTAATGTGTGTCTTAATGGATAAATCATTCCTACAATAGGCAGTATCGATGGGTAACATCATGAAACACCAAAACATCTATGGAAAGTGATACAACAACATTGTTTATCTTTTATGATCTTATCTTTTTGATTTATCTTATTGTCACATTCCCAAGATTTCTTGAGGATGTCTGTATGGATTTAGTGAGGAAGGAATGGGGCATTGATCATTGATTTTTTGGCTGCTCTGTTTGATGGATATTTTTGCAATACTACCATGGTGAATACTTGCTTTGTTTTTTGTGTGGAAGTTTTTTAGGGAAATTCCTATAGCGGTTGCATGTTAGGTACTCTATACCTCTCTGTATAACTGGTCTAAAATGTTTTGAAACTTCTCACCCATACACTCTAACAGGGTTTCCATATGTTTGGTATGAGCAAGAATACTCCTTATTTGTGGAGTCAAATTCCATGCAATAGATACAAAGTCACCTTGGTCATTAATACCTTAGTGCATCATGTCAATTTTCTACATTAATAAGGATTGCTAAATATTACTTAGTCTCCATAAAGCAAAAACAAACTCATCATGTTTTACATATCATCACTCATCAAATTTCTTCTATCCTACTAATATTTCTTCTAGCTAACATCTCCATCTCGCATCACAATATCATTAGAACCTTTTCATGAGCCCAATCAGAAAAGTAATTTTTTCAAATGATCTATCAAGGGGTTAGCCCAGTGTCTTATCGTCCTTCCACTAAATTTTGCTAACCACTGGGGCAAGTGGGGCATCATTAATTTTTTGTCTTTCGTGGTCTAATCTCGAATTCTTTGAAACAATGCATCAAGTACATTTTTAAAGAGGGGGAAAATGTAGACATGTAAAAATGGCTTAACGCATATCACACATCCTAAAATGGTATTTTTCCATTATCGACATTATTTAACATCATTTCCATCATTTAACCTTATTTTCCTCTATTAATTAAATAATCTTGAATTGTTTAATTAATTCATTATGTCATCACTAATTTAACCTTATTCATCCTAATTAATTAAATAAACATAATTATTTAATTAATCTACTTTCCCTCTTCCAAATTAAATAATTAAATCAATTATTCAATTTCCCAAAGTTCACTCAACATGTTCTATTAATAAATGAACTTTTATTCATTAAAACAATCTCATCTTGCACGTTCCTCTCAAGATTAATTAACTATTTAATTAATTAATTATCCTCATGCATTTTGATTGATCAAATCACATCCACTAATTACTCAATCTAATTTTCTAATTGATCAATCATTTCCACCAATTATTCAAATCCCACTAATTAATATATCAAATTTCCACTAATTATCCAATCAATTCCCTTAATTGGATTAATCAAGTTAGTTAACTACTCAATCCATTTCCTCTCAACAAACATTGACTGTTAATCTTGATCTTTGATCTTTTCATCTAGATCGTTCATCTGAAATAAGAAAATCTATAAAATAACCCTCATCCCTCTCATAATTAATCAGGATAATTTTTGGAATTTTTTTGGAAAGGTCATGTTAGTGTGATTATTGAGAAAATTAAGAAAACACTGTTATATTCTAGGTCCTCATCATCATCATTATCAGGATTTTTCAAATCATGAAGGCTTTGTGTTGAAAAGCAATCCTGCATGTCAAGATCAACACAAATACACTCCAACATGGTGTTGGAAATTGGATTGCATCAAATGGTTGTCATTGATGTCAACTCAGTACCAAATGTATGAGACATTTACTAAAAGCTATTTCCTATCAAAGATGTTCTTGATCGTGAACTGGTCTACTAGTTTTTGGGTTCGGATTCTACTACAACACAAGACATGACTCTAATATATTAACTATGTCATTATGATTCACTCATAAAACTATATTTGAGATCTTGAGATGTTTTGTGTTGGGAGAAGAAAGTTATCAAAGACAAAGTTTAACTTTGTACACTACAGTTGTTTCGTTGTTCGGTACAATTGTTTTTTGTTTGGGTCCCAATCTTGGCCTACCTAACACATGTTATGAAGATTAAATCGACCATGGGGATGTTTTGTATAGATCCTATCTGACTCAATATGATGTACTACTTATATATACATACATATATATATATATATATATATGATGTAATGAGGAATGAGAAGTAAGTGTGTGAGTGTGGAAGAAAGGTGAAAGAGGATCTGAGCCTAAATATTGAAGACCAAAATAGAATTGTTGAGTGACTATTGGGAGTAGAAGTACTACTTATATAGAGCTTTATTTGGAACTGAATTCTACACAAGGAAGGTGTATTCCATCAGTTCATACTTTTGGTAGTGAGCCATAACTTTCATACTTCTGACAATAAGCCATCTTTTGTATCTCCAGGTTGTAGCCCTGTTGGATAGTGAGTCCTTATTTTAGGCAATGAGCCTTTTTGTAATCGGTTTTGATATTCTCTATATTGTGAGTTAATCCTCACCGTGGTTTTTTCCTCATTGGGTTTTCCACATAAATCTAGTGTTATTGTATTTATGTGATGGTTTTCAGTTTTTGCTCTCGCACTCAATGTTTAATCATCTAAGAAGTGTTAAGGCTATGTTCTAATAAATTATTTAAGGATTTAATTTGGTGACAACTGATCCACCCTCCCTCTCAGTTGTCCAGTTCAACAATTGGTATCAAAGCTGGTCATTTGGAATGAGTTTAACAACACAAAGGAGATCTTGGTAGGCTGAACATAATGGTGAAGGGATCTGAATTAGATGAAGAATTAAGAACAAAGACTATAGAGTCTAAAACTGAATATCTGAAAGAAGATGTCAAGCAAGCAAATGAATGAATTTAGAAACTAAGGAATAAAATCTGAAAGTTCAAGTTGAAACATAAAAAAGTTAACTAGGAACTATAGAAATCAAAGGAGTTTGTTGAGAATCTAAGAATGAAACTTGAAGAAAGCACCAGGATGGAAGAAAATCTAAAGTTGCTCATTGAACAAAGCAAAATAGAGGAAGGATGCTTAAAAGAAATTATCAATCAAAAGACAGAAAAATGTGATAAGCTTGAACAAGAAGTAGTAACCCTAAGAGATGATCTGGAAAAAGAAAAAGATCATGGAGAAAGGTTCAAGACAAGTTCTACAATGCTTGATGAGTTGATTTCATCTCAAAAACCTGCAAAGGATAAAGGTGGTCTAGGACTTGAAGAAGGGAAAAGCTCAAAGACTAAACCTATTTTCAACGAAGTGGAAAATCAAAGGAAATTTCAAGGCAACACTTATCAAAACAAGAACTAAAGGAACAATATCGAAAGGTTTCCCATCCGACAACCTAATGCTCAAAGTTACCCATATTTTAATAGTTTTTGTCTCTCATGTAGTAAATTCAGACATAGAGCAACAAAATATAGGAGAATGAACCAAAATAGAATGAGTCAGAATATTGAATTGTTTGTTGGACAATGTCATGTTTGCAACAAGTTTGGACATAGAGCTACTGAATGTAGAAGCCAAATGATGATGAACAAGTTTAATACTAGTAGAAGGATTCAATATTTTCAAGGATACTGTTACACATGCAATATCCTCAAAAAAAAGGCTATTCAATGCAGAACAAGGATGAATGAAAATTTGTTTGATCAAGGATATGTGTCTTATACTTGCAACAAACCAGGACATATCTCAAAATGTTGTAGGAGAAAAGTTAGGAAGAAAACTAATCTGTAACAAAATATCAAACCTATGAACAAGGTAGATCCTGAAGAAGTAAGAAGAGAGATGGAAAAAATTTGGAGGAAGAGGAAGAACCTGAGAACAAGGATGAATCAAACAATCATGTATCTACATCCAATGTAGATACCCCCTCCAAGAACTGAACCTAGTATTGGTTTCAGGGGGAGCAGTCACAAAAAAATCTAACTAGCCCCCGATATATGAGGTGTTATGTGATGACACAATGATAAGTGATGGAAATCTTTATTTTGAAAGCATTGGAGAAAATTCTGGTGGAAAAGAAGCAAATCAAGAAAATTGCAGAACTCTTCTTGGTTTATAGTAAAGTTGTAGACAACTTAAAAACTAAAAAGCAATGAATGCAAAATTAGGGAAAAATTAGATGAATTAAAAAAAAGCACCATGACTTGGAGACTATGGAAATAAGTCTATTATACCAGGTTCCAGTACAAAGGATTTGTCATTCAAAATTTAGTATAGAAGCTTTGACTGGAAGGAAGATACTAACAGAATAAAGTACTGATGATGATGTCATAAGTGATAATTTAATTTTTGCGATAAAACCCTAAAAGTGACAAGTTAAATAAGGGAGTTGTGGTCATTCTTTTTCACATTGTGAATTGAACGAGCTAAGGAGTAATGTACAACTGAGAAACAAGGAGTTAGGGTTATTGGCAAGCAAAACTATAGAGAACAAAGCTAGAACAATGGAGTGGAAGGAAATGGTGGTATTTGATCCATGCAGCCACGAATTGCAAAAATTAAATAAGTTATAGATCGATGAATTTAACCATGAAAATATTCTAAATCTAAAAGGTTCACTTTTAATTGAATAGATACAAGAGGTCAAGAGTCTAGGGCACAAGGGTTTAGACATTTGGAGTGAATTTCCATACATTTTGTATGTAGAAAATGTTCAGTTTGTCCTAAGTAGAATTCAAGGTGATCAGATGATCTTTGACAAACCCTATGGGATTACAAGGGAAAAAATTGCAGCAATTACAGGGTTATGTAATAATGAACCCATTCCAGTAAAGAATTTAGTGAAGAAAAAAGAGGTCAAAGCCCTAACTGGAGTGACAGGAGACCAAAGGGCACTTCAAATTCATACTATAGTTGATCTTGTGATAAGGTATGTGGCATATGGCATCTCATATAATATTTATTTCAAAAATAGGGAAGGATCTATCTCAACGATAATTTTTTACATTACACATCAAATGGTTGAGAAGAATGAGGATTTTGACTTGTGTGAGTTATTGAGGAATTAATTAATGGAGAAAATTACTATGACAAAAAATGACTATTACCCTTTTCATTTTGGATCTCTGGTTATATGTTTGATGATGTATTTTCTAAAGTCGTTACCATTGAAAGAGAATGTTGTGTGGAAGATAGTTGTACTAGTTGGGAAGTAGGTCCACCGATACCTGGAATGTCTTGTAGAGAGGGAAAATATTTTTAAAGAATACTTTGCAAAAAAAAAAATGCATGGAGCTCTAGTATGGTTTCCAGTCTGGTTGGGACATCTAAGACAGGATCTTCCTCTGAGAAAAGGACAACAAGAAGGATTTAATGTTCTCCTCCAGAAATAAAGAAGTTGAAGATAGGGGAGAAGAAAGAAGGAAAGGAAGTAAACATTACATAAGAAATTGATTTGGTATCAGTAGATGATGATGAAGAAGATTTTACTAAAGGGAAGGTGTTGAAGATTCTTGTGCGATCTGATGGACTGAAGAAGATTGGAGATGTTTGGTTCTCTCGAACAACATATAAATAGGATGAGATCACAGACACCTTGGTTGTTTATATAATTCATAATGATATTTATTTGAGTGAATTGATAAATATTTTACTAGAAGTGTTGATTAAACAAATTGAAGACAGACTAAAGGTACTATCACATAGGGAAACAAAAGAAAAAGATGATATTCAATTGGCTATGGAAGAAAGATGCAGAAATGCACAAAAGTGATTGAATGAGAGAATAAATGAATTAAAGACATGTATCAAAAGTGTAAACAGTGTGTATAGATATTTTCTTTGATGGCCTAATGCTATTAAAAACTATAGAGAAAAAATTGATGCTATTGAGCTTGAGCTGGATTCTATTGGAAAAACATATGATATCCTTAATGAAATGGATGGACCGCAAAAGAAAAGGATAAATTCCTTATAGTATGAACTTGCATAAAATCTAATATAGAGGGATAGTATTGTGAAGGAATTTTGGAAATTCAAAGAGATAATTGAATTGGGATTGGAACAACTTTCAGATCTTCTGGTGGAAGCTGAGAAAAATGAACTAAATACCACTATCCCAGATACTCTTTTGGAAACAATTGATTCAATAGTGATGAACAATAGTATTTTTGCAAACATCAGATTGGTAGTGGATTCCTAGAAGACATTTCTTTCAGAACTAAAAGAAAAATACAAAGAGATATTTTAGGAGAAGAAAGATTGAGGTAAAAGAACCATTTTTTATATCACTTTCAGTCTATTGTTTTTAGAAAATTTTGGTGCAAGGGGGAGATAAATCTTTCTTTCTTTTCCATTGATGTCAAAGGGGGAGAGAGAACATGTGAAAAATGGAAATCATTACAACTCAGTAAATAGAGAAAACTACAAAGGATGTTGTTGTTGGCTTTTCACATCTTGTGTTTCCATCAATGAAAAAGGGGGAGATTGTTGGAAATTGGATTGCATCAAATGGTTTTCATTGATGTCAATTTAGTACCAAATGTATGAGACATTTACCGAAAGCTATTTCCTATCAAAGATGTTCTTGATCATGAAATGGTGTTCTAGTTTTTGGGTCCAGATTCTACTGCAAGACAAGCTATGACTCTGATATATCAACTATGTCATTATGATTCACCCAAACAACTATATTTGAGATCTTGAGATGCTTTGTGTTGGGAGCAGAAAGTTATCAAAGACAGAGTTTAAATCTGTACACTATAGTTTTTTCTTTGTTCAGTATAGTTGCTTTTTGTTTGGGTCCCAGTCTTGACCGACCTAACACATTTTATGAAGATTAAATCTATTGTGGGGATGTTTTGTATAGATCCTAGCTAACTTAATATGATCTACTACTTATATATATATATATATATATATATATATATATATATATATATATATGATGTTTTGAGGAATGAGAAGTGTGTATGTGAAGGATGTGAAGTGTGAAGTGTGAGCAAGAAGTAAGTGTGCAAGTGTGGAAGAAAGGTGGAAGAGGATTTGGGCCTAAATATTGAAGAATAGAACAAAATTATTGAGCGATTGTTGGGTGTAGCAATAATACTTATATAGATCTTTATTCATAACTAAATTCTACACTAGGAAGGTGTATTCCATTAGTTCATACTTTTGGTAGTGAGCCATAACTTTCATACTTCTAGCAGCAAGCCATCTTTTCTATCTCTGGGTCGTATCCCTATTGGACAGTGAGTCTTTGTTCTAGACAATGAGTCCTTATTTTAAGCAGTGAGCCTTTTTGTAATATGTTTTGATATTCTCTATAGTGTGAGTTAATTCTCACCATGGTTTTTCCCTCATTAGGTTTTCCACGTAAATCTGGTGTTTTTTTTTGGCAAAGAGCATAAAGCCCATATACTAATATATATATACATAAATCTAGTGTTATTTTATTTATGTGATGGTTTTTAGCTTCTACTCTTGCACTCAATGTTTAATGATCTAAGAAGTGTTAAGGTTATGTTCTAGTAAATTCTTTAAGGATTTAATTTGGTGAAAACTGATTCACCCCCCCTCTCAGTTGTCCAGTTCAACACATAGGATGGTAAGGTTGTGTAGTTTGAATTAATTTATGCTTCTCTTTGATTTTGCTAACCTTGCTTGTTGAAATCATAGCTATGGAAATTGCATTTCATGAGTAGGTTATATTTTATCCTTTTTTTATTTCATTTGATTGATTTCATTGATACTTTAATCCTAATCCATAAATCCCCCTTGCAGATTGAAATATCTCCTTCATTAGGGTTTCCATTATATTTCATAATTATCTATTTTAAGTGTACTCAATACTTTAGTATGATTCTTACCATTTAACTTTTCGTCAACCCACTAAATTAGGGGGAAAATATAATAAGAAAACATTTATACACTACATTTTATTTTATCATGTTTTATATTCATTTTTTAGCCCTTATTTTTCCTTGTTTATGCCTTTTTAACCTAGTATATTCTTATTTTATCCTTATTCAAACATTTCCTTATGTCTCTTTGTTTAGCCTATGTATTTATGTATCCCCTTTTCTATGTTTTTACCATTTCATGTAATCCTTATTCATCCTCTCCCATGTGATTCTTATCCCACCTACCTAGATTTAATTTTTTATTTTCTCTCATGCATATTTAACCCTACTTTCCCCATTTTTTCCTAAGATCCAATTTACTTAAATCCACTTTCAACTATTTTAGACCATTATTATGTATCTTAAAATTTTTACGGATCTATCATTAAATTCTACCTCATCCCATGGGAGGAACACCCAATTTTATAGTGATATCCACCAAATGTTGCTAATAGCTCAATTATCAATTAAATAAAATACTTATCTCAATTGTGTACCTAAAATCTATATAAAAACTATAAATAGATCTTATTTCCTTTCATTTTCACATCCCATTACAATCCACACTCTTTCCAACCTTGCATGCCCCCACTTTATATTTTCCTCTTAGAGTTTTGGATCTATTGAAAACTTTCTAGAGATCGAATAAATTAGAACCATTAGATTTTTCCTTGGAGTATTTGGAAACTCTATGTTGTTCCTCTTGTTTTTGTTCTCTCTCCCCATACCATTATACTACCCATTTTTTCATCCCCTTATCATTATAATCCCTATTCTATATTCTATTTATATATAGTCCCTTCTCATTACTTTTCTTTAATATTATTTTGTTCACAAGGCCTCCTATCCATCCTATTATCACCTTTATTATTTCCTTATAGTTTTTATTCTCTACCTCTTTGTATACCTCATATCCATTTTTATCAAAACTCATAATTTCAATACCCTTTTTTCATTATTTATGTAATGTAGGTTCATATTAGAAAACCCAAAAGGGGGATAGTAAGGTAGGATCCCATTTAACAATTTATTCTGTAGGTAATCCTTCTTTTGTGAATGTTCTAGAATATATATGCATATAATGCATATAATTAAAAAAATGTGTCTATTATCATCTATCATCCTTGAAAATTTCAAATCATTTATATATTATTTTCACCTACACCATTTAGGATATCCTTCCTTTACTATAGGATGTCTCATAGGATCTTAAAACTTTCTCAAAAACTTATCCTTTCCTTTCTTTTTTTTGTTTTATCTTTACTTTCAAAAATTAATGTTTTACTATATTTAATTATCTGATTAGTGTTTAATTTTATAATGAACAATCAAATTGTAACCATATTGGCTACTTAGTTGCTCTCTAAATATGTATATTTTGGTATATAATTTTTTAGTTTCAAATCCCAAGTGACATGAAAAACATTTGGCTTTAATTTGAATACATGATGTGATATAACCATTAGTTCTCTCTTTTGATACCTACACCCTTAGACATGAATATTCCCTCTCATTTTTCATAGGAAACCTTCATACAAACATACAAATTCTTAAATGTTTAGTAGCACTATATCTCGAGAGGTACTTGATTCATATTTTGAACATATTCTTAAACTTTAGATGCACATTCATCTACCAACTTAATATTATAATGGTATTCTTGTAGATACTCAAACTTCAAACCAAGTGGATAAATTTATCTTTTTATTTTATTCACATACTTGTAATGATATATGAAAATAACTAATCCAATACCAATAATATAAATCCTAGGTTTATATGGGAGTGTAACAAAGAAAAATGGAACCCTAAGTTTAATGCATAAAACCTAGGGTTAATTTCCTCATTTTTCAAGGGTACATTAGGATGCAAATCAACAAGGTGATTAGATTGAATTTCAACCATGAAGGCGAGTCAATCAAATCTATATTTGCATCCTTTTGAGTCTTGGAATGGATTGGAATTGATTTTCCTTGATTAACCTAATTAGACTATGTGCACTAATATGAAAAATGCAAGATTCCAACAATTGATAGATTGTAACAAAAATTTTCATGTAGATCTACGAAGGGAAGAGTGTTGTGTAACTATCCTAAAATTTTGGTGTTTGTATGAATATGAGGCAAGAGTCACCCAAGGGTGTTTGGCTCCTTGTATGCCTTTTCTGAAACTATTTTTACAGTCCTTTAATTTCAGAGCTAATATCCACATTTCTAGTTGTAAACTTATTAGATCATCATCAAATAATTCTATAGGTGAGTTTTTGTGAGTTAAAAATGTGTAGGGATTTGAATGAAACAATGAATAAATTATCTTCAATCTTCCTTCAATCCTCTCCAAACCTGAAATCTATACATTCAAAGAGAGAAGTATTGTGCCATTTAGGGTATTACCTTAGTTAAACCCCCTGTTAGTGTTTCCACTTCCACAATAGCAATGTTAATGATAAAAAATGATAAATGATAGGAAGGATTGATGAATCCACAAAGTGCTATAATCACCAACCTTCAATGGTTTCCTTAAAGGACTGAAGTCGTGGAAATGACCTCAAGGTCTTGGATCTTGCTTGCTTGTGTAGACACCTAAAAATGTCTTGAGTATATCACACACTTGAATTCACTTATTAACACCATTTATCTCCTAATTCACCTATTTTCATCTATTTAATTAAATAATGCCAATTATTTAGTTAGATTCACTATTTTCTACTATTAATCAAATAATTAATTTTATTTGATTAATTCATCACCTTTGCACTAATTTTTCTTCTCATTTGGTTAAATAATGAAAATTATTTAATTAAATTTCATAATCCCTCTTTGATTAAATAATTCCTAATTGTTTAATTATTATTTTTAATTCGCCCACTTGCACAACAAAAAAATTACTTAAATTGTTTAATTGGTTAATTTCCTCCAATCATTCAAAGAATACATGGAATATTCCATTTTCAAATTTGAATTTCTCTCTCCACATGGAAATATCTCCCACATGCTTCCTAAAATCAAGGTATTTGTTATTATCTCAAGCAATTTAGACCTTTGATTAAAATCATTGATCCATGTCATTATGCATTATCAACCCTTGATGCAATATTTGATCCATGTCTTCATCTCTCATCAAATTTCCTCCATTGATTAGCCAATTCAATATCAACCATTAATTAATTTCAAAAATCTATAAATACTCCTAATTTTACATGATAATTCATTCAAAAACCAGTTAAGCACCCTTACACTACTAAATTTCATACACACCCTTGAGCTATTGAGCATTTTGTGAATCAACATCCACTATTATCAATTTGATTCAAGCTTTTACACCCTATCAATTATGGATTAGGCTTCAAGTTGAGCACTCCACATCCAATTTGGTACTAATCCCCTAATGGGATGAAGGTTTACATTTCTAGTTAGGTGTTTATTTTCATTAGTTTGGTATTTCAATCTTTTAACTAAACCTTTATTAGTAATTGTTAGACAAATCTCATTGAATATAGATTTTAATTAATCATTTAATCTTGTTATTGTTTCAATTCTTTATTATTAGATAAAGTAGACTAACCATGTTATATTTTGGCATGCTTGATGGGACCCATGTCCCTATCTAACTTATTTTGTTTGAGTTTTTTCAGATATTGTAGGTTCCAAAAGAAGATCGATGCCTTTGAAGTTGACAAGTTGATGCTTTTATAAATATTGATTCCTTTGCAACTCAAATGATGACATCTTTACAACTCAAAGGTTGATGCCTTTGCAACTCAAAGGCTAATGTCTTTGCAAAGGCTGACACCTCTGGTTTCTGATATTTTCTTTTCTGCTATAGGTGATAGGTTGTCACCTTTGCTAGATAGTGACACGTCTACAAAATCCTAGTGCCTATAAAGAAATACAAACTGATGCCTTTTTCTGATAGCAACGCTTTTGTATAGATAGAGTGATGCATTTGCAGGTATAATAGTTACCTTAGTTTTTAGGATTCAGTTTCATTTCAACTCAATTTTTATATAACCCTAACTTGTTTGTTATTGTCTATTTTTTTGTTTCCTAAGACTAATTCTTTGTAGGAACCTTGGCTTGGAGGATTTGGAGACATAACTAGTGATTTTGATCACTATGGATTTAGTTTAGAAATATTTAATTTTTGTGTTGTTAAAATGAATTCTTTATTTTGGGCTTAAAATGAATAATACAATCTACACCTTTATCTTGGGCTTAAAATGAATAATATAATCTACACCTTTATTTTGGGCTTAAAATGAACAAGATAATCTACACTTTTTCTTTAGGCTTAAAATGAACTAAATATTTACATCTTGGTGCACCTAAAATGGATGAGTGTTTGCCTTGTATTCCATGTTTGGTAGGTTTTCGATGCGTATTCTCTCCCCTCACACCCTGTGTGAACTTGGGTGAAGAGAAACATCTTTAACTTGCACTTTTATTTTCATTTTAGCCAAAGGAGTTGTCTATGTATCCACTCCCCTTGTGCCTAGTGCAATCTTGGGTGATGAGAAATAGCAACATGAATCCTTCACTTTTTTTAAGTAGGAGGCATTCCCTAGGATACATATTTATTGAGAATCTAAAGATTCAACCTCAAGCGACATTTTCCAGTACACTATAGAAACTGGATGAGAGTGAAAGCTATAGATCAATCCGTTCATGTAGCGTACTAGAATTTCACTATGGAACCAGGATAATTCCAAATCCCAAGGAGATATTTGTGTAGCCAATGGTGTTCATGGAGTTGCAGCCACTAAGAACTAATCTATTTTAGAAGCCTATAAGGCCTATCAAACATACTCTATAGTAGTGCATTGTGATAGCATCGTCATGAGAAGTTACTCACCATGTTTGGTCCTTGGTTGAGGTGATAAGGTGACTTGTTAGGATCTAATCCTTTTAAGATGAGGGGTGTTAAGGTGGTACATGACCTTAGCGTACCTTATTTACCCACTCCTTGGATTCAGATTAGAATGCAAGTGTGGTGAGCCTACTATAGTTGGATAATCCTTATAATGCCACTAAATAGGTTGTACTTCATGATGTGTTTTCTTGTGGATACCTTGTGACACTCTTTAGTGTGGTTGTGTAGAAGGGAATGCAAAAAGCATCTAATCACCCACTTGAGTCAGTTCTATGTGTTGTATATTATGTTTTTTATAAAATAAAAACATCAAACAACTAGGTCAACTCATGTTTTAAAGATCCTCTAGTAGATTGACACATTTGTCTTGATAGTGTAGCACTTTTGTACAAACCAATACTTCTATTTTTTTTTATCAAAATGATGCTTTTTTTTGCACATCAATGCTTTTGCACATCACAACACATTTGTTAGGGTAAATAAAAATTGTATTGTGACACCTTTTTTTGGACAATCTGACACTTCTATCGAACATCGACACCTTTGTAGTGAATAGTTTGATGTGTTTTCAAAAACTAGAATGAACTTTTGCTAGAACTAAAATACAATAAAATTCAATAAATTGTCTGATTCTGTATTTTGGTTCATATGGACAAAATTGGTTCAAATTAATGCAAGAATAAATTTGGTTCACTGATATCAATCAAAATAGCAAAAAAAGTCCATGTTCTTTATCATCTTGAACTTTAAAAAAAAAAGGGGTTTTCAATTAGTATCAAATATAAAAATCATACCAAACATCAAACCTTCAAAGCATCTCAATTCAAAAAAACTTGAAATTTTGACATAAATCTTTTATACTTAACGTTTCACCCTCAACTAGTTTAGCTTCATACATGGAAACAATCTATTTTCAAGTGTCTAGTTTAATTAGTAAACATAATTTTGGAAAAACTCACCTTGGAGTCATGAGTCTACTCCCAAGGTTTCTAAGTTCATCATCATCAACATCAAACACATCTAAAAATTAAGGCTAGAATCTTGTAAAAAATGAGAATTTCATATCTTACACCCATTCACAAAGTCATCCACCATTGGTCCTAAACCTATTAAAGTTTTGTAACTAAAGGAATTTTCCTAGGGTTAGCAGATTACATGCATAAACACAAAAACCCAAAGTAATAATGAAGTGCAAAGGAAATAACATGAAAACAAAGGAAAAAATTTCACCAAATGTCTTCATTCTCCATGGTTGGCCTCCATTATACCTTCTCAACTTGCTGAAAATGTGATGTTTCCCTCAGATTTGATGTGAGCAATCTAATGACAATGACAAGCCCTAAGCAAATATTGAAGGATTTTAACTAAATGACCTCACAGATGCAACTAGAAACTATGAAGTATGTAGAAAATAGCCTAAAATGACAAGATTGTAAGATGACATGAGATGACAAAATGAGACCAAAATTGCCATTTTATAGAAAATACAAATTTGGGTGAATGGCCAAGATTAAAAGTTGACAAATGCCCTAAGATCAATGGTCAAAATTTAATATGACAACCCACAATTAGGGTTAGGGAATTTTTTTGAAATGAATGGCTAGGATTTTATTTAAGAAAATCAAACCAAGTGACAAGATTACATATGACAAAGAGATAAGATTGGCACAAAAAATAAAGAGTTGGAAAATCAAATTATACTAGAAATTATTTGATTTATTAGAAGAAAGTTGCCAATTTGAATTAAAAATTAATTTAATTCAAAAGTGGGGTCATGTGATAGTAAATAATGATTTAAATTATTTACTTGGAAAAGAAAATGGAAAGTGGATAATTTTAAATAAATGATTTTATTTAAAATTAGAAAAAGTCAAGGTGGATGTGATAGTAAATAATGATTTTAAATTATTTACTTGGAGAGAAAATTAGAAAGTGGGTAAATTTAAATAAATGATTTTATTTAAAATTAGAAAAAGCTAGAGTGGATGATAATTAAACAAATCAAAGAGATCTATTTAATTATAGAAAGACATAAATTAGAAAAAGCCAAAGTGGATAATAATTAAATAAATCAAAGAGAATTATTTAATTATAGAAAGACATGGGGAATTAATGACATATTTAAACAAATAAATAAAGCTTATTTATTTAAATAATCAGGAAGAAAATAGTGGACAAGTAATAATTAAATAAATTAAGGAATTTATTTAATTATGAAGAGACAAAAGGAGTTAGTGATGCATTTAAATTAAATAAATATAATTTATTTATTTAAATAGTCAGGAGGAATAAAAGATGTGAATTAATTAAATAATTGAGAATTATTTAATTAATAATTGAATTTGGACTATAGAAGAAATATGATAAGACATAGAAAAGTATGGTTTGCGGGTCTAGGCCTTTTTTATGTGTCTACATTTTTCCCTTCTTTGTCATAATGCAGTTTATCACATTGTGACAAAGAAAATAAGTCAAAATATGCCCCAGTGCAAAATAGGATGAGGAAGAATGACGAGGAGATAGTGGTATGCCCCTCAAGAGAACAAGCGAGTTCAAAGAACACAGGTGTGCTCTCAAAATTGATGAGAAGACTAGGAGACGAAGGGAAAAAGCAGTGTTAATGTGAAAGACATTGATGACGAAGATGCAGACTAGATGAAATGTTAGAGGGGAAATGAAGAAGGGTGGGATGGGAAAGAAACCTTCAACATTTTCCAAATAACTAATAGATGTTGCTCGAATCATCATTGGTGGTAAAAATGACACAAATGGACAACAAACACCATGATATCACATAGACCAAGGTGTGCAAGGTCATCTACTTGCAAAATAAATAGTTGCAGACAAGGAATGTTCTAACTCATACTAAGGGCCAAGTTGCCCCAGTATTTTTGTCAAAACAATCCATAGACAATAGTCAAATAAAAACAAAATAGGTCATGAGATGTCATCGCACCTCTAAATCCTTCATGGGACATCCTCGAGGTAGTTAGTAACATGACCAAAAAACAAGTCAATAAAAATATAAGACAAAATAGACAAAATAGCCAAAAGATAAAACAAAATAGACTAGAAAGAAATAGTAGCCAATTAATTGTGTTTGCTAATGTTTGTTTTCCAAAGATTCATCGCTTGATAGTTTGACAATTTGATGGTTTGACAGTTTGCTAATTCGACGATGTTGACGATTTTGATGAAGCCTATCATTAGGAAGGACACATCCTAAAAAAGGAAAATGAAATTTTGACGAGGTCCAAATCCAAGGACACATCTTGAAGAGGACCAAAAAGTGACGAGATTGACGGTTTGACTAATGTTTTGGCAATTTGACTGATTTTGACTGTATGACTGATTGGACTATTTTGTTTGATTTTAGTTCACGATTCAAATGTTGACGTTTGCAATGACTGACTTGTGTTCGAGTTTGACTATGTCTGAATTATTTGACCGATGCGACTATGTGTGATGGGACTAACATTGTTGGACTTATCTAACGAATGTTAAAGATTGGCTTAGGGAGCCTCGGGGGCTCATCGATTAATGGCCTTGCCTATGTTTAGTTGCAGAGGCAATGTAGTTTGACAATGACAAAGACTGACCTGACTAAATCTGACTCTGTTTTTAGGATTTTTTTTTGACATGTTTTTGATTTTTTTGGATTTTGACATGTTTTGATTTTTTTGGACCTTTGTCATTTTATGATTTTTTTTTTGACAAATGCATGTGAATGATGTAAATTCATGAGAATCCAAGGACAAACATGATTGTGCCCCTAGTCAAGCTAAATACTAATTGGCAGGTGATGACAACATTGTTTGACGTGGGAAGGACGCATCTCGAAATAATGTAAGGATGACGATAATGTGATAGAAGTATCGAGGTCTACAGCCAGACCAGGAACAAAGTCAAGTAATGTTTTGGATAATGTGCTTGTATGGATTAGACTCATTGCATTTGGAATGAATTTCTTAGGACTGAAAGTGATGATGGAGTATCCTTAGACTGTTTGACTGGAAATCCAAGATAGGTGATAAACATGAAAGGATGAGAGGTGGCCTTGGTAATGAATGGGAGACATGAGACTAAAGGGATTGTCATATGATTTTCAAGGACTATGTCATATAAGGACAATGAGGCTATGACGGCAATTATCACAATTAATATATGACCAAATGATAGACATGTCAAGAGGTTTCCCCAAAGCATGATTTATGTGTGCAAGTTTTATGTCAAGACCAAGATAAGTGGAAAAATGGACAGATGTAAATATCATGAGGAAGGCATGAGAAATGAGACGACTTTTCCCCAAGTGTAATGGTCCACATAGACAATTTGTTTTACACATGATGCTTGTTCGCCAAGTTTTCATCATGGTACTTATCCAAGGTGCCTATTTGCCAGGTTTTCACCATTGGACAAAATTTTTCTCTTTAATATTTTCTTGATTTTTTTTTTTTTTGGCGTCATCAAGACGCCCGTTTTCCAGGTTTTCATCAAGGTGACAATTTTTTTATATTTTTCATCATTTTTTTTAATATTTATGAGACGTCTTGGATGCCCACTGATTGTTCTAAAACTATTGATGATGTTGGTGTAAATAATGATGCCATGATATGCCAATAATGAACTTTCTAAAGTAGTTGCCTTGTCAGGATCATAGTGCTTGCATACAACTTTTTGATGTCATTGTGATCCTTTTCAATATTAGAGTTGGCCTTATCATAATACGCACATCGTGATAGAGTGCCATGAGAGTCCTTATGATAAAGAGTTGTTGCCATGATGTGACGGATTTGTGATATGGGATTTTTGGACTTTAGACGAGATGTAGGATTATGGCGGATGATAGTAGATGCGGAAAGGTTGTTTGGACATTTGGATGAATCACTTTTTATTTTCCAAACTTGGGATGGTGGATGACGGATTTTGGAATTTTTATTGGGATGGTATTTGGAACCAACACTTTTATATGCCTTTCTTGATGACCATTTTGAAGAGGTGGACATTTGTTATATGTGGGAGTTCTCTTGTCTTGTGGCTCCACATTTTGATTGACTTTTACTTTTGACATATATTCTTTGCTTGATTCACTTTTCTTTGGGATCCATTTTAATTTCATTTGTGCACTTGTCTCTTTGTCTGATTCGATGGCCTTTAACATTTGATTTTGAACTTTGTAAGACTTTTGTTTTTGTTGGTTCCAAAGGGAAGGTTTATTTATGATGGAATGATGGTTTATGGTGTGGGTGGATGGGGTGTTGGCAACAATCTTATGAAAAGGAATACTCATGGACTCCATTTTGATGTTGTATCTAAAAAGGTTTCCCCCAATATCGAGGAGGTACTACTGACATCGTTTGATTTGCTAACTGAAGAATAGCCAAGACCTTGATGTCTATAATTTTCCTGGAGCTGTATTGGTTCTTGAATGCCTTGTTCATGTATGCCTAGTCCTTTGCCTTGATATTGCATGCTTTGATAGATTCTATATGTGATGGGGTATTTATTATTTTGAAAACAAGATGCTAACCCATCATGATGTATGTGGACACTGTCACTTGGAATGTTCTTGTCTGTGAGAAAGCCTGATCTGACAAAAGTAGACGATCCTAATTGATAGGATGTCTTAGCTTGATTGAAATGTTGGATATCTCTCTGATTGACATCTTTGGTCTAATTTTGTGACATGTTAGATTCAAATGATTCTATTGGTGCTTCCAAGTTAATGTCGAAACTATCTTGATGGTCATTGTCATAGAGTCCAGTAAATTCGGCTATAGCTTCATTTGCAAATATGTCCATAATGGAAGACTCTTCAACTGGGGGGAGATCGTCTATGTGTCCCATGGAGGCAAGCGCCTCATTTTGGAAAGTGTCAATAGGGTTGTCGTCAAGTGTTTAATCATGAATGGCATAAAGGTCAAGGAGTGGATCATTTTGGTCAATGGTAGTGTCTTGGTCAAAGATGGTATTTTCTTGGATGACATGATTAGGCATGGGATCTTTGTCAAGGATAGGTGTGTTTTGGATGTCATTATTTTCTAGGACTTCTTGAATGGACTTAAGGATGGGGTCATGGGATGGACTACTTTGGTCTTGACATAATGGTGACGTTATGATGTCATGCTTTGGGTTTTCATCTTGACATGCATCCTCAAATATAGACAATGGAATGTGACTTTGGACAAGGATATAATTTGCATGACTAAATGTGGCTTGTGATGGAGTGATTTGGAAAGTATTATTGGATGAAGGAATGGGAAAGGACGTGGGGACGTGAAAGGGGTTAGTGGATGGAGGACTAGAATGGGACATGGAGACTTGGACTGGATTAGTAAGTGAAGGACTAGGATATGACATGGAAAGTTGGACTGGAGTAATAGGTGAATGACGAAGATAGGACATGGAAGATTGAAATGGATTAATGGAAAGTTGGCTTCCCTTGTCAAGGTTAGGATAAGGGTGACAGGTAGACATTTGTTGTGGATTAATAACATGGATCGTGTTAAGTGAC